>JAINUW010000318.1:0-239829 GCA_020205615.1 Panax quinquefolius | reverse complement strand
TATATATTCTTTTCTTCCATGGCCCCAAATTCTAAATTGTCACGAGCCCATTTTGTTCTATTCTTCTTTAATTCTCCTTCCTTCCTCCTCCTCTTTCTTTATTTAATTTTCTTGTTCCTTGTTTGTGAATTAATGTGTCATGTGCTAGAGGGTGAGAATCTCTTAATTACAATAATGGGCTAATACAAACTCACATGGAATTTAATAGTAGTTGTTTGAGGGTCTCCCTTTAAACTATCAAGTTAAGACTTTATGCAGAATAGAATATAAAGAGAGATGTAAAGCTAATCTTGTATTATGTTTTCTTGTATATTTTTACAACAGAGATGTCCTCTTTATATATACATACATGATAACAACTAAAGCTAAAATTAAGGAATCAAATATTCTAAGATGACATGAATCAAGGAGTCAAATATTCTAAGGAGATGATTGTGGAAATTCAAAAACAATATCTAATCTAATCGCTAATTATTAGCTAGTGCTGATATCCCCCTGCAAGCCAAAGGGTAGTCTGGAAAACACTTTGAGCTTGTTTCGGTTGTACAAAAAATGGCTGGTTGGTAGTGGTTTGGTGAGAGCGTCGACAACATTATCTTGAGAGGAAACAAACTGAATAGAGACCTGTTTGTTCGCAACCATTTCACGAACAAAGTGGTAATCGATCTCGATGTGTTTCGTACGGGCATGGAAGATAGGATTGGAAGCAAGGTAAGAGGCACCAAGGTTATCACACCACAACGCAGTGGTGATGAAGAAGGCGATGCAACTCAAGTGGCGAACAAAACCATTTTAGGTCTGCAGCTGCGTCAACAATGGCTTTATACTCAGACTCTGTAGAAGAACGGGCAACGGTGCGTTGTTTTCGGAAACCAGAAATTAAGTTCTTTGCCAAAGAAGATTGCATTCTAAGTGGATTTTGATCATCTATGTTACCGGCCGGTCAAATTCTCAGTAAAGGCATGTAGAGTGTGAGAGGCATTTCTTTGAGAAAAATAAACCACGGACACAAAGTGCTTTGTAAGTAGCGAAATTCGTTTCTACTGCAAATTCATGGAGAACAATGGGTTTATGCATAAACTGACAAACTTTGTTTACAGCAAAGGAGATATCCGGCCGAGTGAGACTGAGATATTGAAGTGAGCCAACAATTTGTCGATATAGAGTAGAATTGTCAAACAATGTGCCTAAAGAGGTGGATAATTTATCTGATGGAGACATAGGAGTTGGTTGGGGTTTACAGTGTGACATAGATGCATGAAGTAAAATATTTTGTATGTATTTTTTAAGAAAAGAAGAAGACCGACCTCATTTCATTACAACCTCGACACCCAAAAAATAGTGTAAAGACCCTAAGTCTTTGAGAGAAACTTCGACACCAAAGAGTAATCAATGATTAGAAAGAGATTGTCTTGAATTGCCTGTGATTAAAATATCATCAACATATACAAGGACAAATAAATGAGAGTTAGAATCTTTATAAATGAATAAAGAAGTATCATTTTGAGACTGGTGAAAATTGTGAGTCAGAAGGAAGGAAGAGAGACGTGAAAACCTGGCCCTGGGTGCCTATTTTAATCCATATAGCGACCGCTGCAGTTTACACACATAATCTGGATGTTTGGCATCAATAAAACCTTGCGGTTGCTGCATATAGACAGGCTCTGTTAAAAAACCATTGAGAAAAGCATTGTTCACATCAAGTTGGCAAATGGGCCACTGGTTGGTAACTGCCAAGGATAAAATTAAACGAATGGTCATCGGTTTAATAACCGGACTGAAAGTTTAAAAATAGTCTATCCCAGGTTGCTGATGAAAGCCTTTGTCAACAAGACATGCTTTATATCGGGCAAGAAAGCCATCAACGTGGGTCTTAATGCGAAAGACCCACTTATTTTCGACAATATTCATTTGAGGAGATTTAGGCACCAGAGACCAGGTTTGATTTTTGTACAAGGCAGTGAGTTCATCTAGCATTGCTTGACGCCAAACGGGACTTTGATTTGCTGTTTGGAATGAGGTAGGCTTTGTGGTGAATACAGAGATATTGTGAGCTTGTTTATGAGAGCGAAGAACCATGGGGTGTAGTCGGTGGATAGACGATGATTGTGTAGTAGAAGTATTAGTAGAAGAATGGGATGAAGAAGCTAATGCAGGCATATGAGAGGTATCATTTGAAGGAAGTTACAGCAGAGTATTGGAGGAGGAGGATTGGACAGGAGGTGAGAAAGATTTTGGTGTGGGCAGAGATTGTGATTGATCAGAATGTGGGGATTGAGAACTAGGAGGAGGGAGAGTACTAGCATAAATAGCACTTAAAGGGGCAGTTCGATGAGGATGGACGAACGAAGAAGAAGAGGCAGTGTGAGAATGTGGCAAAAAAGGAGGCAGTTGTTCGCCAGACTGTCCAGATTGAGTCTCATGGTGTCTAGATAGGGTAGCAGATTGTTCGAAATGGTTCTCAGGGTGTCCGGATTGGGTCTCAGGATATCCAGATTGGCTGGAGTGCAAAGTAGAGTACGGAGATTGTCTGAAGTTTGTCTTGATGTAGAAACGGATGGTTCAGACTGTTCGGATTCTGCAGATTTGAAAGTTGAACCAGGTGAAAGAAGTGGACTTGATAAGAATGGAGGTGTAGGAGGAGGATGAGACTTAGTTGACAAAGGTGACAAAGTCAAAGCGTGAGAGTGAGAAAAAGGAAATTGACTCTCTTCAAATCTTACATAACGAGCATGATAAATTTTTTGTGATTTTGGTTCAAAACAGTAGTATCCTAAGTGAGTAGAACTGTAACCCAAGAAAATGCACGGGAGAGACCGGTATTCAAATTTGTGTTTATTGTATGGCCTTAAGAAGGGAAAACATAAACACCCAAAAATTTTCAAAAAATTGTAATTTGGTGGCTTGGGAAATATTTTTTGAAAAGGAGAGAGATTGTGGTTAACTGAAGATGGCATGCGATTTATTAGATAAGTTACACATTCAAAGGCATAGTCCCAAAAAATCCCTGGAACTGAGGCTTGAGCCAATAATGTTAAGCCAGTTTCAACGACATGACGATGACGTCTCTCAACAAGCCCATTTTGAAGTGAAGTATGTGGACATGAAATACGATGAATGATGCCATTTTGAGAAAAATGAGACTTAAGTGGTAAAAAATCCTTAGCACCATCAGTTTGAAAGTATTTAATTTTGGAGTGAAAAAGACGTTCCACCATGGATTGAAATTGCAGAAATTTAGAGGGAACCTTACTGCGCAACTTAATAAAATAAATCCAAGAGAATTTTGTATAGGCATCGACAAAAAGTACATAATATTTATTTCCATGCAAAGAAGTGAAGGGAGGAGGACCCCAAACATCACAAATTATTAATTCAAGAACATGTTGGGCAAAAAATGAACTACTATTAAGAGGAAATCGACAGGCCTTGCCCATATGACATGCCATACAGACAGAAGACCCTTTATTAGATGACACACCTAGACTATTTTTGGAAATAATGTGACGAAACGTTCATGAGGATGTCCCAGACGTTGATGCCAATCGAACAGAGTGACCTTGGAAATAGAAAGAGCATGGAATGAGCGAGGAATTTGTAGAGTATAGAGGCCATCCTTAGTTGGGCCGCTGAGAAGTGTTTTCTGCGAGACGGGATCTTTAATATGAAAACAAGATGGGTGAAATTCAAAATAGACATTATTATCTCGAAAAAACTTAATGACAGATAATAATTTTTTTGAAGCAGATAGAACATGCAAAATTTGAGAAAGATGAAATTTTTTATTTTTGGAATTGAATGTGGTGGAACAGAGATTATTTATAGGAGCAATATTACCATTGGCAACTTGAAGATGATCCAATCGATTGTACTCATCAACATGATTGATACCCGCTAAGTCTGGTGTAACATGATAATTAGCGCCTGTATCAAGATACCATTGGAGAGAAGAGAGGAATGGTGATGACGGGTTGGAGGAATTGATGGGTGTAGTAGCAATAAAGTTAGCAGCTGGAGGTGAGGAGACAGGAGACGGACCAAGGAGACCTGCAGAAGTTGAGGATTGAGGGCGAAAATAACACCTGTACGAGTCATGATTGGAGCCACCACAAAGCACACAGCGTGGACGAATAAAATTAGAGGAATATGGAGGGATAGGTGGGTGGAAATTTCCTCGCCCACGACCTCGGGTACCACGGCCGTGATGGTTGTTGAAGCGTGGAGCATTGGTGGGGAAACGTTGGACATTATTGGCCGATGGTGCAGAGGGAGGATCAACTAAAATATTTGGTTCGGTAATGAACTCGTGGCTGAGACATTTGCTGAGTAACGCAGAGAATGACAAAGGAGTATCAAGCATGGAGAGGGAGGATTTGAGAGACGTAAATTCAGCACGAAGACCTTTTAAAACAGCAATTAGGAAATCAGATGGAAAGATGGGTTGTGCAGAGGCTGATAATTCATCAGAAATTTGTTTTAGACGATGAAGATAGGCACTTAGAGTTTCATCATGTTTTGGCGGAGAATGCATTTCCATGGAGAGACGAAGCATACGTGTGTTGGAAGAACTGGCAAACACTGCAGAGAGGGTGGACCAGAGTTTAGCAGATGAAGTGAGTCCGATTGCAAGGGGTACCACATCTTCACTGAGGGAAGAGATGAGTAGACTCATAAGAAGTTTGTCTTGTGTATCCCATGTTTGTGCCGCGGGGTTGGATATAGGAGAAGTGATAGAAGTAGGGGAGGAAGGACTGGATGGCATAAAAGATGGAGGGCGGGCGAACTCGCCGGTGACATAACCAAACAGATTGTGGGCTTGCAAGTATGGATCAATTTGTGTACGCCATAAGAGATAGTTGGAAGAATTTAATTTTAGTGTGATATAGTGATGGGCTTGAGAGAGAATAACAGATGAGGAAGGAGGATTGAAGATTGTGGTAGAGGAGGTGGACATGAGGAAAGAATGAAGTAGCAGAATAGTGAAGGATTGCCGTTAGGCTCTTGGCTTTGATACCAGAATAGAATATAAAGAGAGATGTAAAGCTAATCTTGTATTATGTTTTCTTGTATATTTTTACAACAGTGATGTCCTCTTTATATATACATATATGATAACAACTAAAGCTAAAATCAAGGAATCAAATATTCTAAGATGACATGAATCAAGGAGTCAAATATTCTAAGGAGATGATTGTGGAAATTCAAAAACAATATCTAATCTAATCCCTAATTATTAGCTAGTGCTGATAATGCACAGATTTTGTTATTTTAGTACTCTCAACTGAGTTTTGCTTTTTTTATTTTGTGTTAGAATTTTTTATTTTTGTAAATTATAATGATATATCTTACGATTTTATATCACTACTTTTTAGTTGTGAGTTACGTGTATAATTATAGTTGATAAGATTTTAACGATGTATTTAATATAGTGGGTCAATTTTATAAGGGCTACATACAGTTTATTACATGAAGTACCACAATATTCATGATTAGGCAATCAATGAATTTGGGCTTACACTTTACTACATCAAGCGTCTAATTTGATATAATTTAGCCTTCAATTTCATAATTCGCCCAAAATTGGTTATAATATCTAATTCGTCCAAGAATATGTTCGGGTCTTGTGTATTTAATACCACTTGACCGTATAAATATACGGTTTAACTTAAAAAAATTTAAAAAAATAACTAATATCGTAAAAATATGGTATAAAACTATAACTAATACATACTCTCTTCTCTCTCTAAAAATTAAAGAAACAAGACATCAAATCTCAATACTTGAACAAATGTTAACAAATAAAATTTCAGATTTATTCATGTTATCAAATTTATTAAAAAAATATATGCTAAATTGAAGATCAAAATAGAGAATGAAAGAGGATTTTCATCTCTATTTCATAGGCGTGCTTCCTCTTATCCAAAAATTCACAAATCGATGTTAAAAATCATCTCCAACTCATTCATATATATTATCTTCCCCTGCAAACATTCATAAATTCCAGTTGGAATCTAAAACCAAAAATTTCAACTCATTCACCATCTTCAAATTTTTTTTTCTTCATAAAACCTCAAAATTCAAAAATGAAATTAAACCCATAAATTGAAAGCTCAGAACACCCAGATTCAAGATCATCAAAAGCCTTTATCGCCTCTACCATCGACTAGATCTACAAAATTATTGTCAAACTCTATTTTCATGAGCTACGATGTTGCATTCAAGTCTATGCTATTGTACCATATCATTGATAACTCCTTCGTAGAAATATATGTTCATATGTATATGTATAGCAGATGGTGAAACGATTTGGTATGTCAAATCTAGATCGATCCTTTGGGAAAGTATTTTTTTATTTTGCTTACAATTTTTGATTACTTAAGATGGTGAATTGAAAAAAAATATCATGATGGCTTTTGAATTGCCTGTAATTAATAGGATGAAGAAATATCCCAAAAGTTGGGATTGTTCACTTGATTTAGGTTGTTGCAAATTGAAATTTTCTAGTTTTATATAATATGTTAGATTATGCTATTTTACTATATTAACCATTTTAAAATAAAATTTTAGTCAATTATTTTATTTGATTAGTTAATTTACTAATTATTTTATTTTGATTAACTGATGGGGTTAATCAATTCATTTGACATTAATCAATTATGTTAGTTTTTATATATTTTGTTTGAGTTAATTAGGTGTGAAGGATTAAATATATGTATGCTATTAATTATTTACACAAAAACGAGAATTTTTTTATAAAAGTCTTGTGGGTTATTCCATAAAAGTATTTAGTACAATGGGATAAATATTAGTTTTTCCAAATATAATTTGTATGTTTAAAAGTTTATTGGTTTTTTTTGGTAATTAAGTCTTTTTTAATTTTAAAATAAAAAAATTATATTTGGTAATCTTTGTATTAATATTTAATTTTAATAATTTAACATATAAGAATTATTTATAAGAATTTATACAAATTTAATAAGTCAAAATAAGTATTTATATGAATTTAATAAGTCAAATTGTATTCTATACGGTCAAATCGTATACAGAAGCCTGTCTGGCAGAAAAATTAGGTATTTTGACTAATCTTGGTCGGATTCTAAAATTAGGGACAACATTGTATGCAATTAGGTACTTGATGTAGTAAATTGTAAGTCCAAATTCTTGGGGGGGGGGGGGGAATCATGAATATGGTGGTACTGGGGGGGGGGGAATCATGAATATGGTGGTACTTGATGTAACGGAAGTGTGTTTAGCCCATTTTATAATCCTACCCAATCTCATGTATTATATTGATATACGTTGATTCTGACAGAAAACTTTGACAATACATATTAAGACTCTTTTTTTCGATCGAAGGAGTCATGTCCGACAGTTTATACAGTTTTTATGTATTAAGAAAATTAGTTGATTTATATGATATTTATGAAAAAGAATAGGTTTTTATTAGGACATGTTTGAAATTTGATTTTTATGGACCAAGAGTACCAAGTTGGTATAATTTTACTTAAATGTATTAACGCATATGTGTAACGATCAAGATCCTAGAATATCTTTGTAATAAAATTTTTAATATTTATTAAATAAAATAAATATTTTGATGGAATAAATTATGTGTTATGAGTTTTTAGGTCGATTAATGTCCTAGTTTACGTGTTAAGTAACAAAATATGAGTGTTTAGAATTTTTGAGAAAAAATATTTTTTTCCGAGAAAAACGCAAAATCACTATTCATAAAACGCAGAAAATGTTTTTTCATTTTTTGAAATTTTCGAATTACAGCATAGCGTTTATTTGGAAAAGGGAGAAGAAATCTCTAATAAAAATATTATTGTCAAAAAAGACATAAAATTACTATTCACGCTGAAAACGTAACTTCGTTTTTTTGAAGAGCGACATAGCGTTTATTCGGGAAAGGGGGAATGGTGGCGAAATCTGATTTTCAAAAATCAAGTCGATTTTTTGACTAACCGAGCGTGATACGAAAACGTAACCGAAAAATTTAGGAAAATTCTAACTAGAAAGAAATCGGGTAAACGACTTAGTTCGGGAAGTAAACCCTAATCAATTGTATGAAAGGGCAAAAAGGACTTTTTGCTAAGTATATGAATTATAAAAGTAAATTAAAAAAAAGAGAAATCAAATTAATTTTGGTCTAGCTAAGTCAAGGGTGTGAATGGCTTGGCTAGGAAATGAGACGGGCTTGGCTAGGTTAGGGAGGCTTAAGTCTTGAAGCCATGGCTTGAGGATTTAAGCCTTGCAACTCTTGAAAGACTTGGAGCCAAAGGACTTGAGAGGGCATGTGTCATTTGTGAGCAACTAAGCACATGGGATAAGAGAGGATATAAAGGCTAAAGGATGAGTCATGAGCTAAGAGGGACAAGTGTCTCTTGCAAATTAATTAGCATGAGGTTAATTGAATGTAGAAAAGCTAAAAGGAGAAGGGAGGAAGAGGAGGGGGTCGGGCATGTGAGGAAAAGAGATAAGGTTGGATGGAAAACTTCCATAAATGGTAAGTTTTATCTCTCTTGCAAGTAAGCTTAAGCATTAAGTCTTGGGTTACTATGTGTCAATTGCTAGGAAATAAGCATATGAGGAAATGCAATAAGGGAAGGGGGAATGAGGGTGATCCGGCCAAATGAGGAGCAAAGGGGGGGTGGATTTTTATGGTGACTCACCTAGTATAAGTGACAATGGTATTAAATTATAGATTATCACTTTTGCCATCTTCATATATAATTTTCCAAGTGTCATCTCTTTATTCCTTAATCCATCACGAGTTAGCCTAATCCTAGAGCATAGTTAGGTTAGTTGGTGGGAGATGAGATGAGTTAATTCTCTACACTTAGTTATTTCATTCATTTTATAAGTCTAGAGAGAAAAGAAAGAGCAAGAGAAAGAGAAACAAGAGAGTTTAGTGAGATAGAGAGAGTGAAGGAGCAAGCTTTTCTCAATCTTTAGCTAGCTAAGAAGGACAAGAAGAGCATCAAAGGTAAGAAATCCTAGAAACTCATCTTCTTCATTTTATTTCTTATAAAAAGCTTTGTAGTATGATATGAAATGCCTTGTTGGTGGTTGTGTTGTTTGATGAGAGATCATTGAAGGATCTTAGAGTGATAAGGCTACTTGTGGTTTAGATATATTAAATCACTTGTTAGTATGCATGAAAAATGAAAACGAAAGCTAAAGTCGTAAGCCTAAGCGTAAATGGATGGAAATCATAGTAGAGGACTTTAAATCGGACTTTTAATGTTTATTATTTGTGAAATCCGACATGAAAGATATTTAGATAAGTAAGTTATGGAGAATTTCCAAGTGGATTAGAGGAAAAATACGCAATAACAAAGTTATGGAGAAATTTTCCGTAAAAGATGTCAATCGTGAAAAATCCTAGCTTGGTACCCTTTTCGGACCAAGTTACGGGTAGTTAACGCCTCCAAAAAATTATTTCTTTCCTGGGTAATTTTAGTTGGGTGAAAATGTGAGCCGTGGGCTCAAGAACGAGCTCAATCCGACTTCGGATGAACATGTTACGAAGTTTAGAAAACTCGACGTTAAAGCGTCACTTCGGTGAAAAGTTGGCTCACGAAGGAGTTTTGAGCTGATTTCCTGACAAGTTAGAGAATTGTGAAATTTTTTTATCCAGGATTTGAAGAATTTGTTACAAGAAATAAATAGACGCAAGAAAGAGCTCATTCCGATATCGAACGAGTAAGTTATGAGGTGTCAAAGTAAGCGCGTTCAAACTGTGCGAAATTGAAAATTTGGCAAAGTTGAAAAATGGGCAGAGGCTTCAGAGCCGTCGGCTCTAGCCATAGTGTTATTTGAAAGCCGACATCACTAGATCCACAAAAGGTTAAAAGTATAGAGGCTTCAAAGTTATTAGCTCTGGATATAAGTTAATTTGAGAGCCGACCGCGCTGGTTCTGCAAAAGGTTGGACAATTTGGAAGTCCTTTAGTAAATTGGACATAACTTTTTCATATGAACTCTGATTGAGGTGATTCATGATGATCAGGAAAGATAAGGAGTAGACCTACAACTTTCATTCTTTAAGTTTTGAGATTGGAGGTCAGGAATAAGATTGAAATTAGGGGTTTTATGACTGATGTGTAATCTGGGGCAAGGCGTGGTGGTTTTTCAGAACGCCATGACGCCAAGCCATGTTTGACTACTATTTCCGAGTTCTAAACATAGGAATTTGGAAATATAATCTATAAAAATATAAACCAAGGAATGGTAGATGTTTTGAATGTGTTAACGATACGCAATGGCATGTCGATTAAGCGTCCGATTTAGACAAGTCGAGCGTATATACGACGAACGTACGTACGTCGAAATGTTGAGTCAAATATTAATGAACTTAAATAGTGTTCCGAGTTTAATGAAACAAAATTTATAAAATAAGGAATAGAGTTATAGTAAACCATGAGTGACATTTATACGTGATTAATTGGTATGTCTACGTGCACTAAATGTGTAGGACTTTTGAAGGGCGATTAACGTTAAAGTATAGAAGACGCTTAAGGCAAGTATTCTAATTCCATTCAACTTTCGTTTGAATGTTAGTTTTTGAGTATATATTCTTATAAGTAATTCTTATGTATACTTCAGTTTACACAATATTTATCGATTGTGCAACCTTCAAACTTATACAAACTCTCTATTAGTTGTATAAGTGTTCAACTCTGCTATAATGCATAAATTGTTTAACGTTTTGCTATAATAATGCATGAACTGTTTGAGATGTACGTCAATGTCATTTATTCCGGCTAGACACAAATTTTAATATTTTATCAGTTTAAAAATAAATCTTTGAAATATTATTGATGATAGGTAGAGTTGGCCACTCAATTTTTTTTGGGGTTCAGACTCCAGTCTGAGATTAAAAACCCTTATATTAGGGTATTTTGACTTCAGAAAAATCCCAACAAAACCTTGAGGTGGTCAAACAAATGCATATAGTCATTTAGCCAGAGTGTTGTACAACATAGGGTATACTGGGTTGATCACCCAACATGCCCGTAAGCCAGATCAGTTTATAGTTGAATTACTGTTGAACACTTGAGAAAACAGAAATGTTTGAGGTCTTTTGACCGCTCAGTACGACGTTTCAAAAAAAAATGTTAAATAAAAAGGAATTTATTATCTTTATTCCTATTTATTCGGAATGCTTTCACAACTATTATTCAGTTGTAAAATTAGTAAAATGTTTTTAATTCAATTGTTTATACTTGCTGAGCTTTGTAGCTCATCCTTGCGTTAAATAAAAAAATTTCAACGAAGCTAGAGCAGATTGAATGGTTGGGTAGGGACAAAGGAAAAGGAAAGATGGACAATTAGAAGATAGTTGTAACTATTTGTAATAATTAGAAGTATTGTAATAATTACTTAATACTTTATAATGTGTTGAATACTTAAAGGTATGATAACTTGGGATTTAAAGTAAGACATATTATAATAATTTAGTAATTACTCTTATGTCATTATTATTATGTTAAATAAGAAGTAACATGGAACACCATATTTGGAGTTTAAAGGAACTCGATTTTGGGGGCATCACAATATGAATTTTAAAATTTTGCAATTAAAAGGCCCAACAAATTTGACTCCATAAAATTGGTTTGCAAATGGAGATTCAAGAGTTTGAGAGGTTATCTTAACTTTTTCCTAATTAGTTAAAGATGTTTCCTAAAAAGAATATTAAGTGTCTGCCTTGTGTCATTTCATAAGTGATTGTTTTAGGTCATTCCATAAGTGAGTGTGTATTTGTGTGTTCGAGAGACTTTTGAATTCCACTTATATAGTTTTAGTATATCTAAATCCTTATTAATAAGAATTTAAATGTTAATTAAAGCATTGATTTGGCTTTTAAAGATGCAAAGTTCAGGAAAATATATTTGAGAATGAATTACAAAAATACTAGAGTCAAGGTGATAAATCCTCCCATTTCAAATTGTAACTCAAAACTCGAGAACATACATATATAGTTCTAAAAAATAGACAAAAATATACAGACTTGCGTAGTTCTTCAATACAAACAACAAAAAGAAGGTCGTCGTAATAACCCACACCCAAATTTGAACAGATCTATCTTCATTACAAGAAAAAGGCCCAACAGTGACCACGACTATTAGTGACTGTATATGCGATCGCTGATATTAGTAATTGCGACCGACATATGCGACCGTAATTTACTCAAGTCGTTATATTATATCAGCGACCACATGCGGTCGTTGAGCGGTCTCTATCATAAATTTCCTCCCAAAAATTGGCGTGAAATGTTGGCGCGAAGGTTTTGTGCAATCATTTAACATCAGCAACCGCATGCGGTCGCTGATAAGTCCATGTCATTAAAAATTAGCGACCTCATGTGGTCGCTAATGGCAGTTGTCAGGAATAAGCATGTGAATGATATTCCCATTGATATATGATTTGATTATGATATATATGAATGATTATGCAGGTATGCTTGCATCAAGAAAAGCTGTAAAGTCCTTTGATAGATAATAGGAACATGTGTACAAGGACTTAGAATGAATTGATCAAATGTGTTAGGTTGATCCTACATAAGAAAAATAGCTTTGTAAAGTCCTTAAAAAGAAATGATGTACAAGGACTATAAATATAGAAAGATCAAGCCTGTTAGGTTGATCTTATAATGTAATAGATAGGCTTGTCTGATTATCGAGCACTACACTAGAAATCATAGTCTTCCAGGAGAGTCAAGAAAAACTCGAAAGCTATCAAGGCAGAATCGTAGTCTACAAGATAGTAGATCTCGGAGTTCATCGACTGCCAGGAGAGATGAGGAAGGATCGTAGTGTGTCGAGGAGAACTTCCTCAGAGCCGTAGTCTGCTGAAGAAGTCATGTATCAGAATCATAGAGACAGCCTGCCTATGAGCCGACCGAGCATCTGCCAAAGCCAAGTCAAGAATCATAGACTACACTCAGAGTCGTAGAGTCTACTGATCATATCAGAGGCAGAGATCGTAGTCGAGTAAGATCAGATAAAGACAACAATCACAACAACAAAAATCGTAGAGTGTCAAGATCTGATCTTGGAGTCGTAGTGTCTGCACAGCCGAAGCTGAATCGCAGAGTGTAGAACTGAGACTTCAACAGATGTGCTCACAACACCAAGGCAGAATCGTAGAACAAATACGATTCTCAACAATTGAGCACTCCTAGAATATCCAAAGGAACGAAGCCTCTGGTTGGTACTAAAAAGATACATCCCACCTAAAGGAAACCAAAGAGCACTCAACGAATGGCATGTAAGCTAACAGAAGATCTAAGCACCAACTCAATCAACATACAGATTGAGTTGTGAAGCCATTCAAGATGAAGTCTTCCACAAGTTGATCAGAAGAAGACTTCAATAACTGACTAAGGAAAGTCAACAAGTATAGTAGCTATCAAGAAAATAGAAGACGACGATCTTGAAAGCAACCAGGATTGTAGTGTCTGCCAAACAAAGAAGGAAGTGATGGAGTGTACACAAAGATACTAGTCAGCTTATGAAGAACAAGGCTAAAGTGATTAAGTATTGGGTCAGTCCATTGATGATAAGTGAACGGGAGATCACAAGGAAAAAGCGAGCTAGACATGCCACAAATCTGAAGTGTGTTGCTATTTAGAAGGGGCCAGAGCAAAGATTCAAGCCATCAATATCTGAGAGCAGTCAAAGCAAACAGAAGTATTGAAGCACTGCTCAATAGAAGGAAGAGGTGTTCTACATTAAAGATCCAATCAACACTCTTCAAGATCGTAGTGTTGTCTCTACCTGTTAACTAGACACTAAGATCAAGTCCAAAAAGATATGCATCAGAATAATAGATTTCGGTCTTCTGAAGGTTGAAGCATTGGCAACGGTTCAATCTGAAGATTAATGGTCGAACAGAGCTTATTGAAGAGCATCAATGCAAAAGGACAGCCTCTGATCGAGAAATCAAAAGGAGGAAATAAAGTTGACTACCTGCCCGAGACATCAAAGTGACATCTCTGACAAGGTAGGTGAAACAGTAGATTGCAGTGTCAAAAAGTCAAAAAGGGGGATGTTATGTCACATATGCAGTCTACACCAAATAAATCGAGATCCGCGAAGCAATTCAAAAATCTTTTAATGATTACTTTCCAACGGGAAGATTGGGAATGAGTATAAATCAACAGAGCTTCAAAGATCAAGAGCTGCTGATGATTGCTAAGTTGCAGAATCGTTGAGTTATTGGAATGCTATTGTTGACTCTACGAGTTCCACCAGAGATTAATAGAACAAGTCTCAGTGACAGTGAGACTACATAGGTGGATGTGAAACAGCTTTGAAGAAGGACTTAAATAGACTATAGCTTCACTCAACAAAGATGAGAATGCCACTGAAGATGGCAGCTAAGCTGAGAGCCGAGAAGGACAAGAAGATATCATTCAGAAAAGTGGCAGAGTACAAAGAAGATCAAGAAAGCCACTATAAAGATCACCATGAACCAAAGGCTGAAAAAGAATAGATGCAAAATCATGTCTGCAAAACATTCAAGAAGGGTTCAGGGATTGCTAAGTGTAAGACGAAGTCTACCAAAAGCTCAGAGACTTAGCAAATCCAGATGGTGATGGTGCACAACTGACATCTGATGAAGATGAGCAGAAAAGAGTAAAGATCAGCTGCACCAAAAAAGATGTAGTCCAGACTCCAAACAGAATGCCAAGAGTACTACGCCAAGCTGCTAATTACATAAGATGTTCAAGCTTAAAGACAACTTAGCAGCTCAACACCAACAACAACAAGAAGAAGCCAGGGCCTGAGGGGTCCTTGTCCGGAGGGACTAAACCAAATTCCAAGCCTGTTGGGCTTGAAGAGTTCCTAGGGAACTAGAGGAGTTCCAAGGCTGCTGGTCTTTAAGACTTCTTAGTGAACTAAAGTTCCAAGGCTGCTGGCCTTGAAGGAATCTTAGTGATTTAGGGTGATGTCCTTCCTTAGTAGAAATCCTGCTAGTTGAAAGCAGAAGAGAGGATTAGGAGCTTGAGTCTCTGAACCACTTAAAATCCCTTGTGTCTTTTACATTCTGTCATTTACATTATATTCCTAACTACTATAACTGCTATGAATGTATTAACTGCTTACCACTTAACTAACTCTAAGAACAGTGTATGTATGATTATGAATATATAAATGAAGGGGATGTTTTTCTTATCTGTGCTTGAAAAGATTCTTATGTTTGTCATATGCTAATTCATTAGCAATAAAAAATAAAAGGGAAAAGTATTTTAAAATTAAAAGGATCTATTTAACCCCCCTTCTAGATCTATTGTGTGCCTACTGGGAACTAACAATTGGTATCAGAGCAGGTTCTCATACTATATTCAAAAGCTAATCGCTTTGAGTCTGATCCTAGGCACAAACATTATTCTAAACTTTGTTAGTAGTAAGTCACTTGTTATATGCAGATGAGCTCACATGTTGGAAATATTGTGAACAGATAAATTAGTATATACACCTGAAGCTGCTCAGATTGATCCATGTTCTTGATTGCCATATCAACAAGACCAATCTTTGCCCACGATAAATCTTGTAGTCTGAAGACCAGGCTAGGAAGCTCAAGAGACATCAACAGAAAAGAGTCAAACATCCACCAGTTTGAAAAGATGAAAAGGCTATACGCTAAGAAATGCTTTCTCAGAAAAGAAAGAAGAACTTCTCAAACATGTATCTGGCCAACCAGCAGCTGGATGTAAACTTTGTGAACTCAAGGATGTCAAAGAACTAAAGATGCTGAGATTCTCTTAGCTTACATCTTCAAAACCACGACTGATTATTTGAAGGTCAACTGGAGCAACAAGCTGTCAGGAGCAAATGTGAAACTATGCACATCGATGCCTATCCTCAGTATATCTAAGCTAAATGACTATTAAGAAACTGACAGTAAAAAGGTACGGTTCCTCACTAATATAAACGTGTACATCATGTTGCACCCCCTTATGCACTATAACAGTATCCCGTTAAGAAATCATACTCTACCTAAAAAAAGAAGAGAGAAAGTTCACTGAGGTTGGAAACTCAAATGCTTACAAACTTTCTCTCCATCCAAGTTTTAGGTTGAAGATGACATCTTGAAAGAAATCTGAAATGGGTCATAAGAATATCAAAGGTCAAATTAATCTTATGTGGAGTAATCTTTGCTGATGGGTTAGTATGTATGTACAAACCCATGTTCTAAGTGTTTGATAACACACAGAGTATGATCAGTTCTACAAGAGTATCTTGAAGATTTGTAGAAACTGATCACCTCCATGAATCAACCAGATACAAATAAGTTATAGAGTTGATTCTCACTCTGTGAACATTTAAACTCTGTGAACATAACCAAGCAAATGATGAAACCATCAAAGAAAAAGAGTGTTTTATTAAAATGGCAAATCTTACACACACTCACCATCATGCATCTCAAAATGAATTATCTAAATTAGTTACATGCATGAATATGATTGTTGGTGATCAATGTGATGATTATTCAATTATATGAGGAACAGGGTTTTAGAAAACTAATATGGCAGGACCCATTTAATTATGGGTACAAAAAATAGAAATGTATCTAACCTGCAGGTACCTGGTCTATCTGGCCACACTAAGGAATGCTGAAGCAAAGGACTTCAGTCAAAAAAGATTCAACCAGTAGAAGGCTTAAGACTGTTCAAAAATGATTCTGATAAAATTCCTATATGTCAAAGTCTGCCCTTGAACACCTGCTGAGCTAATCTAAATGAAGCTCACATGGCTGCTGATCCTTATATGGAAGCAGGCCACTCAACCAAAGATAGAAAGGGTCTTATATGCTCAATCATGCAAAACATGTCATAAGAAAAGAATCCTCAAGGAAGCTCAGCTCAGAAGATCATCGAGCATCAAACATGAGGAACTCATTATGGGAGCAGAACTCTAAGTACAAGCTGTCAAGGAAGACTATGTTCGTAGTGCTATCAAAGGATCTTAGAATGATCAAACCTGAATATACTCATTTCTACGACACAAGAAGATTTGATGACTTCAGCCATAATGAGATATGCATGGCTACCTTCTGCTACACATGAAGAAGAAGAACTTATGTCTCTCTGAGAAGACAGTATCAACTATGGGGGAGCAGTGATCTGCTAACAGAACAACAGCTTTAAAACATTAGAGATATACTATGAAGTAATGTACCCATTACAGAGTCCCAAAACTTTATGGCTGACGAACCAAATGAAGATCCATAGTCAGTATGAACGTCTCAAAATGTACTACTGATAACCAGTCAACCACCCAACTCAATGAGAGCCTATGATCAAACATCTAATCGTAGTGTAAGAGCAGAAGGAAACCATGATTACAACCAATGCAAATGTCTAAAGGTGGTAGAGGATCTCCACAGCAGAAAAGGTCAAATGAGATAACATTACAAAACACTTCTAAAAGTTTTTCATCTGGAAATCTCCTCAGGGACAAACCTGACCCTTAGTTCACTCTAAGAGGTTGGCCCTTCCTGAGCTACATTAACCCAGAAGGAATGCTTAGTAAAGTTCATCTCAAGGACCAAGACAGTCAACGATCGTAGAGCAGAGATTGAAGAGAACTCAACGATCGTGGAGCAACCTCAGCGATCGTAGAAGCAGACTCGATGATCGCAGTCTTAACAGAGGATACCCTAGCTCATAAGGAGCTTGGAAGAATTGGATACTTGCTCAACTACTCAGATCGTGTGGAGATAAATACGAACACAGTTTGGAAAGACATCATGCAAACTCACCTCAGAACTTAAGTGCCCAAACTGGCTTGGGGTACATCAGTGATCAAGCTATGCAGTTTCAAGATGAGGATTAGTGTCAAAACCATCCACTGCAACATCTCTCGCAAGAAGATCGTTGAGTCAACAAAGGAAAACGTAGAGTCCATAGCTACCTCACCGGGATACTCTACGAACCAAAAAGGTCAACGGTCAATCCACGTCATTATTGCTTATTCTTTTAAAAGGAATATAAAACCGAAAAGGTTATAGGGAGTTTCAGCTCATTACTGGGCATCGTGCAACCAATGGCTAGTTGACACATCACAGCATATGCAGAGTCCGAAGGGACTGCCATAAAGACAAATTCAAAATCTGCAAATAGTTATAAAAAATTATCGAATCTCTCTCTCTCCCAGTTTCAAACCCTAGAATCCTTTTCTAAGCCAGAATCCGTTAACCCTCCAGAGCATTGCCCAAATCACATTCATCGATCTCTCAAAAGACTCTCTAAATCAAATACCCATATTCTTTGAACTCTTCAAATGGCAGATTGGCGAGTAATCACTGGCATGCAGCTAGGAACCAAGTCGTTTGAGAAATCCGAAAAGAAGTTCAGAGACATTCTTGAACTTGTAAAGATAGATGGATTCTCAAAATGTCTTGAGGCAAGCACTCGAGTATATACTGAACTAGTTAAGGAGTTTTACTCAAATGCATCAATAAATTCCAGAACCCTTTCTACCAAGATCAAAGGTCAGTCTCTAAAGCTGAAATCATCTGATATCAATCAATGCTTAGGCTTTCCTAACCGAGGACTGAAAAGCCTTGATGAGATCGACACTGAACAAGCAAAGAAAATTATTGGTTACCAAAGAAACCCTTGTTTGAAGGACATGAAAAAAGGAGTTTCCAGAAGAATTCGAGTTCCTTGCTGAGATAGTGGGCAAATGTATACTATGTAAGAACACTGTACATGACACTGTGCTTGATCAATAACTGAAGATTATATCTGCAGTAGTTCTGAAGAAGCAAATAAACTTTGGATCTATCTTGTTCGATCAAATCTCTAAATGGGTGAAAAAGGCTGAGACGAAGAAGTCTACAGATAAACCCCTCACAAAGGTTTTTCATGGAAGACAATTGAGCATTGTGCTAAAGAAGAAACTAGGAGGCAAGATCAAGGATGATGAAGGAGATCTTTTGAATGTTCACAAAGTAATGTCTCCACAACTATTTGTGAACTGGAAGAAAAACCCAAAAGAAAACAAGAGGTTAACAACAACTGGGAGCAGCAGAAAGAACTCTGTGAAGAAGAGGAAGGCGAAAGAGGTGGAAAGCTCTGAATCTGGTGAATCTGTACCAATAGCAACTACATCAGCAAGGAAGAAATCTAAGGGTGTGAAGAAAACTAAGTCCTTACCAAGAAGTCTCTCCACAGAAGACAAAGATGAAGATGAAAAGGTCTCAACTATAGAGACCACAAAGAGAAGTAACAGATTACTTCAAGGGCCATCTAGAATGAAAGCTAAAGTGGTAAACAAGCAAGCCCCAACTTCCCAAGAAAGTCCATCTGACAAAGAAGAGAACGTAGAGTCAGAAGAATAGAAGGGAACTGATAAACTCAAAACTGGGTCCCCAAAGAACAAATTCAGCAATGAAGGTGAAGCTGGATCAATGAAAGAAAATGCAGACTCTGATAATGAAGAAGAATGTATAAGCCCTACGGCTAACTCTTAGAGCATCCACTCTGAAGATGAAGAAAGGATGCAAGATGATAAAACTGCATCTCCTATTGCAACTAGTCCTACAAACCCACATGATGGTTCAAAAGATGTTGAGTCTGAAGAAGGACCTACTTCTGCCAATGATGAACATCAAGGAAATCTGTCTGATGATACAGAAGCTTTGGATTCAGAAGAAGAAGAACAGTCTGACTCTTCTATAGCTGAACTCTCAAGGAGAAGAAAGAGCTACAAACTACTTGCTAATTTTGTCCCCAAGAAGAAAAGTGATCACTTTACTGCAGTCATTGAAGTAAGTGATGATGAATCTGAATCCAAGGAAGATATTGCTGAAGAAGGGACTAATGATGAAAACCAGTATGAAGAATTCTCTGATGAATCAGATGAAAGGAGTCAGCATGATTCAAGCTCAGAAGGTGAAGAAATGGAGAATGATAATAAAATGAAGGAACAAACTGATGAGTCCGATGAAGGAAATCTACAAAGGTCTAACTCCTGTTCAGAACAGAGAGAAGATGGAAGGAACTCCAGTTCTGTAGAAGAAGAACCAGAAAGTTTTCACATTCCTAATCCTGTAAATCACACGAGAAAGATTGTAGTCGAAAACGACGAATCACTGGATGTGCTCCCTGGCAGATGGATCAATCATGGGAATGAAAGGCTAAATGTGGTAATGATGACTGTAGAAAATGTGTTCAACAATTGTAAGGCTATGAAGCTAAACACCTCAACTATAATATATGAGCCTGAAGTTAAGAACCATGCAATAAGGTGGTTTCACCCTCATATGCCATGGGTAAAGGCATCTCTCAGTGAAGATAACAACTATTTCACATGGGTCTTCTCTTATCTTCCCAACCTGGAGCTGGCATCACAGAACTTTCCAAGAATACAGAAGTTTGCAACCAAAATGATCAAAGAACAGCCTCACTATAAAGTCTACTGACATCTGGCAACCATTATATTCCTTATGATCGTAGAGTGAACTCTGATGACAGAAGGAGTATGGCCAAGGAGATGATCGTAGAGTCTATTCACTCTACAAATGATGTTGATCAAGTCCAAAATAAGAAGCCTCCCTCGGCCCAAGCACTGTTACCCGACATTCCTTCATCCTCCAATAGCGATTGGTACTCAACGATTGTTCAGATTCTCAATGCTTTCGAAAATGTGTCCAAAGATAAAAATCGTAGAGTCCAATCTAGTGTTCAACAAGAGGATGCCCAACTAGATGACCAAATTCCAATGGAGAAGAAGCTATTGAAGAATTCTGATGAGCTGGTTAAGAAGATATCTCAAATTAATGAAGAGTAAAAGATGTTGAAAGCAGCAGGAGATAATTCAGCTCAAGACAGACTTCAAGCCACTATGGCTGATGTATCTCTCAGAATCAAAGAGAGAGATCAAATTTATCTGAAGTCCATACATGATCAGAAGGCAGAAGATCTACGAGCACAGAAGGCCAATGAAGAGCAAATTCAAGTCCTCTCTGACAAGATTGACAACCTGAATCAGTCTTTCTCCATGCAACTTGAGCTGAGACAACAAGAACTCAAGATTAAAGTTGGTAACTCCTCTTATCTGATGGAGTAGCTTATGTCCAACATGGAACAGCTCTCTCAAGTGATTAATGATAAAAAGAGGGAGAAATAGAGGCATAAAAAGAGGCATTTAAGGAAGAGCAAGGAGTGCAGAAAAAGTAAAGATAAGAAGGCCATGAGAAAGGCAAAGAAGAAGACAGTAGATGCAGAAGTTGCGGAAGCAGAGTCATCATCTGAGGGGGAGCCAGACAATGAAAAAGAAATGAAGTCAACATCCCAGGGGGAGCAGGAGCAAGAAGATCAAGCAGATGAGTAGCTGATTAACAAGACATCCTGAAAAAACATATGGAGCCAAAGAGGTACATCTCTAACCATTAGGTATGTTTGGATCCAGAATGTAAAAGTGTCATAGCTTATAAAATTCCATATCATTATAAAATGACATTCATGATTCTCTGTTTTAGAAATACAGTGGCTCACTGTATATAAGATTCATTCATGACATGCATATGCACTTATTGTTTTTGTCATAATCAAATAGGGGGAGATTATCAGGAATAAGCATGTGAATGTTATTCCTATTGATATATGATTTGATTATGATATATATGAATGATTATGCAAGTATGCTTGCATCAAGAAAAGCTGTAAAGTCCGTTGATAGATAATAGGTGTGACGCCCCCAAAACCAGTATACATCACTCAGCTTGAGTCGCCAAATACATGGTACAAAATTCAAATACAACTTAATTATACAACAGTCGTGTAAAATATGACAAAACATAGCTAAGAGTTTAAATAAGAATATTTTCATCTAGAGAATATCCACACTCAGTGGTGTCCTCATTACAATTATTATCACATTATTCCGTAGAATAGTGAGGACTACTAAAGCCATTTATCCTGGACCATCACTCCATTCCCCGACTCGTCCCAGCTATATTCTCATTTCACAAGAAACAATGAAAGAAAAGGGTGAGCTCAACTAGCCTTAAGAAGAAATATTATGACTAAGATAATGCATAATAAATTATCCTTAGCCTTTAACAAATATAACAACCGATAGGATACAATAGACAACAAGTTTTTTAGATCAACAACTACAATGTAAATAAGCAATCAATTAGAAGAGTCAAGTAGAGCATAAAATCTACTATCTTTTATGATTTAAAAAGTTTTTCATCAACTTTATCGCTGAGACTCAGCTTAATAAATAAAATCGAATCATCCCTGCATTACGACCAAGGATATTCATGTAATCATCAATGGTCATGATTATACCGAATAATTCTTGGTCATAATCATACCAACAACTGTCCATCAATGAACTACAGGCCAATGAGGACTTTTACCACATCATTCGTCATATTACGGTCATGATTATACCGAATAATCCCTGGTCATAATCATACCATGTCCATCTATGCACGCAAGCCAAAGATGACTTTCATCACAATATAAGCATGAGGACGATGACAATGACATAATAATTCAATAAAACAAGTTCAAGGATAAATTTTAAAGATTTATATTTTAATTTATCAAGAAATCAATAACGTTTAAATTGTCAACATGATACTGTTTTGTAGAGTAAAATTCAAGAATAATATTCATGTACCAAAAATAATTTGAACGTAAAAAAGAAATATATTTTTTCTAATTGAATAGTACCCAAAGTGAATAGTACTTCTAGAATAGTACCCCAATTCAAAAAGTGTCTCGAATACCCGAGTGAATGATACTAGAGTGAATAGTAATTGGGTGAATAGTAACCCGTGAATAGTAACTCGTGAATAGTACTCTGGCACGAAAAGTGTCCTGAATACCCGAGTGAATAATACTAGAGTGAATAGTAAATGGGTGAATAGTAACTCGTAAAAAAAAATACCAAAAAAAATGATATTCCATGACGAGTACAAAAGAAATGATATCTCAAACGAGTATAATAGAATATACGAAACTGTAAATGGATTTTCACCCGCCGTGCGGTAATCCACGTAGACAGATCATTTCCACAATTTAATAAAGAATGAATATAAAGGATCATTCACCATGCATGCGATAATACACATAGACAGGTTATTCTAACAAAATAATAAAGAATAGAATAACAGAAGAATTCACCATGCATGCAATAGACCGTACATACAGGTTATTCCCAACAGAATAATAAAGAATGGAACCAGGTCATGCGTAATCTGCACAGACAGGATATTCCAACAGAATAATAAAGAATGGAACTAGGTCATGCGTAATCCGCGATGCATGTGATATTCCAATGAAATAATAAAGAATGGAATAGCAACAGAATTCACCGAGCATGCGATAGATCAGACTTGCAAAAGTTATTCCTCTGAGAATAAAAAGAATTGAATAACAACGAAATTCACCGGGCATGCGATAGATAAATGCAGGCGGGTTATTCCAATGTAATAATAAAGAATAGAATAACAATAGAATTCACCAGGTATGCGATAGACCGCACAGACAGGTTATTCCAACAGAATAATAAAGAATAAAATATAGAAAAATTTCACCATGTATGCGGTACTTCGCATAGATAGGTTATTCCAACATAATAATAAAGAATGAAATAACAACTCTTATGAGTATTGAAAGAAAATAACTCTCTTCATGAATACGAAAGAATAATACCCCTTACCTTAGAAAAAACTGGATATTGGAATAGTGAGGTAGAATGAGCTCACTATTCCTCTTTCTCTCTATAATTCTTCTCTTCTTCTTTTTCTCTATAATTTCTCTCTATAATAATTGCTCTATAGCTTTAGTGAATTAGTGAGAAATAAAGGAAGAATGAGCTTCTATTTATAGAAAAATATAGTTTCGATAATTGCACATTTTAGGGCTCGAAATATTACAGAATAATACCTTCCTCTTTTCCTTTATTTTTAATTTAGTCTTGCAAGTATTATCAAACTTGCACCACCTCCCCTAATAGTAAATCATGTGAATCAATAGTAAATCATGTGAATCAATAGTTCTAGACATGTGAAAATATGAATTACAGTATAGTACCTCCATCTATACCTCCATTTTTAACTTAGTCATACAAGTATTATCAATCTTGCACCACCTCCCCTAACAGTACAAGAATGTGAATCAATAGTACACACATGTGAACAAATAGTTCTAATCATATGAATCAGTAGCAATTAATTGCTCATTTATTTGGTTAATTACCCGATTGGTCAATATAACCTCCAGACATCAATTATTATCGAAATAAATGTCAATTTTCACTAACACTAATAATTCCAACACAATGGAACTATCAATTTCATCTTTAATCAACACGAACTTATTCATCATTAATATTATAATTCACAATATTTAACAATGTGTTAGTTCTTGGGAGAGAGGGGCTTCAGATAAGGATTTCTCCTTATTGGCGCGCAATTAGGTGACCAAACCTCTCCTCGACGAACTTCTGCACATTGTCGATATTGCAAATAATAATATGAATAACTTTGTCGTCTCAATTATTAATTTAATAATATAACATATTATGCAGATGATACTGTGACAATAATTGAATCAATAATATGAGAGATATGATGCAGTAATTACTGTATTAATAATTGAATATAACTGAGTGACTTCTTACGTAAGCATCAATAATCAATCTGGTAATACTACTTATGTAACCACGCCAGACATCGTATTTTTTACTACCGGGTAGTTCAACAGTTTTAATGGTAACACTTTCGCCGTTATTTTTATAAAAAGATAATTCTGTCATTTTCTTACTTCGACAATACTTCCGTTGTGGGTTCCACCAATGATTGTGTCGTCGTATGGATATTCCCCGACAAGAAGAATATTCCTCGACCAATTGAATATTATATAACAACTTGCTTACTTTACAAAATTTATAAATATTACCCACAACTATAACATTATATCAAATCCACACCATAATATTTAAAAAAATTTTGAAAAATTTAAATCTTTATTCATAAAATTTGGGGTCTCGCAATCTCTCATCCTTATGAAATTTTGCCCTCGAAATTTACGTACGTACCTGGTATGCCGAAGAGGTGAGGATACCTTGACTTCATTTCATATTCCAACTCTTAAGGTATAACCTTTGAGTGTTGAATATGATCCTTCTTATCCAAGATTTTAACACGTATCTCATCATATGTTAAATCTTCTGCTATCTCATCTAGTTCTAATTCAATAATGTGGTTTGGGTCGTCCACATATTTACGTAACATCGATACGTGAAAAACGTTATGAACACACAACATACTTGGCGGTAAAATGAGTCTATAGGCCACATTTCCTACTCGATCGAGGATTTCAAATAAACCAATAAAATCAAGGGTTGAGATTTCCTCTCTTCATAGAGTCTTGCTTCTAGAATAACGCCCTCTTGAACCTTCTTCTTTACATTCATCAGCTCCGGGTGTGTAGCTTGAGCGATCTTTAACTTTATCGATTAAAGTCAATTCTAATCGTATGTTCGTTATCTTCACGTGGGTCCCTAGAGTCTTTAACTCTGTCTTCATCATTTATAAGTTATACAAAATGGTTTTTTGTGTTAACAACATCACACTTGTAAATGCATACGATCTTCTACTCAACGCGTCAGCTACCACGTTCGCTCTTCAACAATGATATTGAATGGTATAGTCGTAATCTTCAACAGCTCGAGCCAACGTCTTTGGCGCATTATACGTTCGTTTTGGGTGAAAAAAATATTTAAGGGTTTTAGAAATGGGTTTTGTACTGGGGTCAATACAAAATTCGATTTCACGCTCTAGGGTAAGCTAAGAAGTCTTTGGAAATACGTCAGGAAATTTATTAACAATAGAAATATCATTCAAAACTGTGTCTCTCATCCAAGACTTGGATAGTACGTCACATTGATACCTATCAACTTGTCATCGTCATTCACACCGTCGCTGTTGGTCATTTTACCGATCAATATATGCATGCAAGTATACACGGTCAACAAGTAATAAAGAGTAAGTAAAGTATCGTTCCCACGGAGAATTAACTAATAAAGTTTACCGAGCACTAACCCATAACCATGTCAATCTTATTTAAACAAATGATACAATATAGTGATGAAAACTATGAAATTAAATAATACTAACTATCCCTAGAATGAGACTAGATAATGAAGACTTGAGATTACAATTTCCCCCATTGAATCATTCAAATCCACAAACTTCATGTTAAGCCAAATTACTTATCTTTGGATTGTTAATGAGAACACGAAAGTAAAGTACGACCATATCTCAATGTACCATACTCATATCACATATAATCCACAGTTGATAGAATACACATGAATACCCACATTACCTAAACCACTATATGTCTATGTGATTTACAAATAATTAGGGTTTAAGCCCAAATTCTCAATTGACTACGAGTGGTGCTTGGGTATATGTCTATCCTAAGCACAAATCATACATCACATCACAATGTAACACATACAATCAAAAGCTATCAAGATCAAATCTAAACCCATACTTCGTCTTTCAAGTTCATATGGGTTATTACAGTAATTGATGACTAATCAACTAAACAAATAAGCATGAATCTTAATAGACAATCCCATAGCAATCAATAAGACTAACAATGAAGTATGTCAAAATAAACTAAGCAATAGATTCCATTGTAATCTCAAAATAGAGTTTAGCTCATCATAGAATCAAAATCCATAATCCACAATAGATTACACATTGAGAAATGAAGATAGAAGTAAAGAAAAGTTAGGGAATTAGAAATACAAATCTGATCTCTTTTGCTCCAATTTTGAATTTCCTATGCTCTCCAATTGCTTCAATCTTCAACTCTAATATAATCTAAGGTTCTAATATAATCTAACCAAGAAAGAGAAGAAAATAGAATATGTAATATGTTATGATCCCCCAAGGGTGGAATTCTTTTACATCATGAAAATACGTCTAATATATAAGCCCTAATTGACCCCCCCCCCCTCTCTTAGTTACGCAATAATTGCATTGTTTAGTAAAAAGTCAGCTTTGGTTAACATCAGAAGTGGCACGGCCATGCAAGAATTGGCCTGAAGTTGGGCGCGGCCGCGCTCAAGTAGAAAATCACGTTTTTTAGGCTCTGAGGATTCAGCGACCATGCAGAAATTACACTAGAAAATCAGCGCCAGCTTCGCATGTCCATTTTCTAACTGCAGTGTCCTCTGATAAAATGGCCATAACTTTTGATCCGGGAAGTGTTACGGGGCCTGCCACCTATCAAATCGAAGCTATCGACGAGATCTAAAACTTTCATTCTTTGAAAATTGAGAAATAATGCACGGATGATGGATGAAATTGGATTGTAAGGGACAGCTATACAAATGGCCATCCAAAACAGCGACGTTCAACGTTCGTTGGTACAAAGGTCATAACTCTTGCATCCGAACTCCGATTGGAATGATTCAAGATGTTCCGGAAAGCTTAGAAGAAGCTCTACAACATAGGCCAAGTTCCAAGCCAAGAACATAACATGAACATGAAAGCCCAAATGATATCCGGATTGCTTTTCTTTGCGTTTTCATACCAATAGTCGCTCATATCGTTCCCAAACATAAGATCTACAAAATGAACACAAAATGCATGAAAAGTAACTAAGAAACTAATTCAAGTAACAGATATCGGATAAGTAGGTATAAAACCAACTTATCAAATACCCCCAAACTTAAAATGTTGCTTGTCCCCAAGCAACACAATATAATGCAATCTACATGCAATGCAAGCTACGCTACTATGACAATGAATCCCAAGATTTCCAGCCATGTTGAGAATTCTAATAAGATATGCCTCAGAGAAATATCAAGATCCAAGAACAAAGCATCAAACTAAGCTAAAGGCATAATGACATACAATCATATAATCCTAACCTGCTATAAAGATGTTGTGTGTGTGTGATGTGTTCACAGATAAGCTTGACAAAGGTGAAGATACCACATGCTAAATTGCTTAAGACCAAAAATTGAAGTTTAAATCAAGAACTGCATATACTAATGAGACATCAACTACTCCAACACATCAATACAAACTAAGGTTCAACAATGGGTTTATTCTGCTTTATTTTTACTCACGAGGGCGATTTTCGCACTTTCCCGCGGTGTTTATTGATTTTTTTTATATTTCCCATAACTGTGCAATGTCTCATTCCATTAGACTAACAGTGCTACCCCTTAGCGAGCTTTTAACCAATGACTCCCAGACCATTAAGACCTTAGAGCGCTAGTTGTAGAGACAATCCCCTCGGGCGTACTTACTCAAGTAACAAAGGCCCCGAAACAAGACTAGCCACGGTAATTATTCAATTTTTTTCTTCTTTTTTTTTCTTTCTAATCTTATCTTTTTCTTTTTCTCCCTTTTTTTTATATAAAGCAAGCATACCCATACGTTCCCAAAACTTGAGTTTAAGTGTCATCATAGTCATTACTCACTTCCTACACAATTCTATCATTAAAAATAATATTTTCCTCTCAGCAGATAAGCATGCTTGTAAGACCCCAACTTATTATTAATGAAATTTAATTTTCTCTATTTATTATTTTGAAATAGTAAGGGTTGATTTGATTAATGTGGATAGTTAGGGGTTAAATACGCAAATATTTCAAAATAAGCAAGTGGTTATAAAATATTTATTGTTGTTTGGAATATTCGTTTGGTCGTGGAATATTAAATTATATCGGGAATATTAAATGCGACAAGTAGCCCATGTGTGGGGCCCCATAACTTGAAAGCGATTGGATGAAGAAAACGCGACAAATATAAGTTGGTTAAAAATAACTTGGCGTAGTTATTCACAGTAAGATCGTTGGAATACCCTGGTTAAAAAATACGATGTCTGGCGTGGTTGTCAGACAAGCAGCACACGGTATTACACAAGATGTTGAATTATTGATCCTTACGTGAAGACACTACTCAATAATTTTCACGATGAGTTCTTTATTGAATATTTTATTTTATTGATTCATAATTGCTGCGTTGATATTTTATATTATTGTTGTTCAATAATTGTCACTTGCACATTATCTATCTATTATCGGATCAATAATTCATATTATTTAAATAATATTATTAGATAGCATTATTGGCAATGTCTAGAAAGTTACTCACAATGAGAGGTTTGGTCACCTAATTAATTGCGCATGATGAGAAATCCTTATCGGAAGCCCCTCTTTCTGGAGCTACTGGTTGTCATAATTGTGATTACGTAATATTATTTGTGAATAATTAATTATTGATTTATATGATAAGAAAATATTTATAAATGATGGATTTATTTGTTTTATGTGGTTATAATTGAATGATTTAATGTTGAGGTGTTTTATCGGTAATTTTTGTTTGAATGGAGGTATTAAAAATCAAATCGAAGATTTTTACGATATATTGTGTGAGTTATAATTTTTAATCCGATCGTTGGATCGTTGTAATTTTTGGATATGTTATACATACATAAGTTGAGTATATGTCCACAAATTTTGAACCGTTAAAATGAACGAATGATTTGTTATGAATTTTAAGAGGTGGTGATTCAAAATTAGGTTTATAATTGATTTTGGTGGAAAATTCTAGAATTGAGTGGGCCCCACTTGTGGTTGGTGAAGAAATGTGCTGAATTTTATTTCAAATGTGGTGGGTGGGAATAGTAGCAGGTAAAGCCATCAGGTTGCAGGTTAAGTCTGCTTCGGCGTGCTAACATTTTCCTATAAATAGAGGGCTAAGTTAGAATTGAAAATCACACCAGAAACAAGTTTTCTCTCTTTCTCTCTCTATATTATCGAGTGTATTTTGTGAGTATTTTGAGTATACTTTGAGTATTGTTAGATTTGTTCAAGTTTCCTTCAAAGACTATATCCGGTGTTTCAACTAGAAGTACTGTCTTTCGAAGTAAGGGATGTTATTTTCTTCTCAAATGATATTATTTCTTCAATATCATTATGCTGAAATATTGGTTGGAACTTTTTATCAAATTTGGAACTTTTTCATGTCGGGGTTACTATTCATGAGTTACTATTCACGAGTTACTATTCATGAGTTACTATTCACGAGTTACTATTCACGAGTACTATTCATGAAGCGTGAAGATGTTTTTTTGTGGAATTTCTATCTTTTGGTGTCGGAGTTACTATTCACGTATACGGCACTATTCACGAATACGACACTATTCACCGAAAAATGAAAATTTTTCTTTTTGTCCAAAATATCTATTTTGGATACTAGCTTTGATTGTATCCATGTTTTGATCATTCTTGAATTTTACATCACTATGATTATTTTTGAGGTATTTTTGGACGTGGATAAAACCAAGTACGAATCCTTAATCCTTGTCATTTTGTTTCACTTTGGATTCGCTTTAAAAATATTTTCATCATCCTCAGTCTTAAATGATGATATTATTGAATATCTTTGGCCTGTAGTGCAAAGATGAATGATTTCTGAAGAATATCTTTGGCCTGTAGTGCAAAGATGAACAGGTGTTTAAATGAACATGATCGACTGATGAATATCTTTGGCCTTTAGTGCAAAGATGAACAGGTGTTGAGATGAACATGACCGATCGATCGATGAATATCTTTGGCACAGAGTGCAAAGATGAATATTTGATTTGAGATGAATATTGATTGATGTTACTGAGGATAAAATATTGATGATGGATATTAAATTCATAGATTATAGTAGATTTCATTCTCTACGTAACTCTTCATGAATTATTATTTCATTTCGAATATTGATCTCAAACTTGTTGTCTATTGTATTCTATCGATTTTTCCTGTTGAAGACTAACGATAATTTGTTCTATATTATCTTAGTCATAACAATCTTCTTCGGGCTAGTTGAGCTCACCCTTTTCCTTGTTGTTCCATTTTTCTTCTCGGGAGGCGAGAATGTAGCGAATACTAGTGGGGGTATGGAATGAAGGTTCTAGAGAGAGTTGTTTAGTAGTCCTCACCATTTTGTAAAATAATGTATCAATAATTATGATGGGGATTTATTTGCGTGTGGATATTGTCTAGATGGCAATATCTCGTATTTAAACTCACAGCTTATATGTTGTAATAATAAAGTTGTAGTTATTTACATACCATGTATTTGGCGACTTCGAAATGGGTTGGATGGAATGGACCTATTTTGGGGTCGCCACACGGTTGGTATCGAGCTTAGGGATATGATCTCTGGCGGAGATCGGGGAATAGAACTAGGAGGGAGAGAGAGTAAATCCTTCGCTAGTGTGTCCTACCTAAGCTTATTTGTTAGTTGGTCAAGATATATAGGGATATTATGTGATATATTGATTTCCTTAATTAACCCTTATTTTATGATAGTATTTGAGAATGTCGACTGAAAATATTAACAATGGAAATGAGACCGTGGAGACGCCTTTGTACTCACCAACGAGGAGAACGTGCAACAGTCGGTAATGTTCCTCCCATGAACAACACCATTGAAGCGATGATGAACGAGGGGATGTTTAGAAGTTTTTGCGCTCATGCAAAATCACACGAGGGAGACTCGTGTTCAAAATCTGAGGAGGAAATGATAGCAATTCACGGGTTGTCACAACCAAGCGATTCAAAGAGTTGGGACCACGAATTTAAGGAAAGCCGATCCGATCATGGGCGGAAACATGGGTCAAGCAAATTACCAAGATATTCGATGTCTTGGGATGCACGGAGGAACGAGAAGGTTCCATTCGCTACTTTTATGTTCCGTGTGGCGAGGCGGATCATCGGGTGGGAGTCGTGAAGCGTACCCATCCAAATGCACTCGGCATGTCATGGGAGACATTTCAGAAGCAGTTCAATGACAAGTACTTCCCCGAAAGTATTCGTCATATGAAGGAAGTGGAGTTTATTAGACCGGAGGCGAGAATAACATGACGGTGTCCCAAAGACGATCACGAAGTTCATGGAGTTATCCGAGTTTGCACCTCATTTGGTGGAGAATGAGGAACGTTATGACGCGGATGTTTCGAGAGGTTTGAAACCCGCAGATACGTCCAAGATCTCATTTCTCATAAATTTTCTCTCTATTCGGATGTTTTCAACAGGCTCATTTGTTAGAAGCGAGATAACGAGTACGTTCAACCGAGGGACCATAACCGAGATCATACCAAGATAGCATTCAATAGAATAACGATAACCAAATGGAGAAAGAAGAATACGGACAAAGGCGGTAACCACTACTCTGGTGGTAATCATGGCCATGAAAATAGAAGAAGCGAGTCGGGAGGAGATTTTAAAAGAGGAGATTCAACAACGACCATGTGAAGACGTCGTGGCCAGTAGTAACCGGGTTCCAAGGAGGAGAAAGACCATCGGTCAGATGTTACAAATGCGGAAAAGAGGGATATATCACCAAACCGCCCACAACAGCTTTAAGGTATGCTATAATTGTGGAAAAAAGAAGGACATATCGCCGAGATTATGACGATATCGAAACCCACCCAAATGAAATGGTGACTCAAAAGGATGTCCCGAAAAAGTCAAAGTCAACGATTTACGGAAGAGCGTTTGTCGTGACCGGTCAAAATCACGAGGAACTCGAACGGTTAGCACGTTAGTTAATTATAAATTCTTGCGAAGTTTATACCTTACTAGATACTGGGCTTCTACCCATTCTTTTATCTCTCTTGCTTGCATACTCAACGTTTGAACTTGACTACAGAGAAATTAGACTTTGACCTATTTATGGAGACTCCGTTTGGAGAAACTTTCATTACATCCGTTGTTTAGAAATCTTGCTTGATTCAAGTTGGCACTATCACATTACCTGTTAACCTTATTTCTATAGAGATATTTGCTTTTGATGTGATTTTAAGGTTAACTACTCATCATGCTAAAATTGATTGCTTTCGTAAGGTTGTTAGTTTTCATATTCCTAAGCAACCTATTATTCGAATTCAGGCAATCAAACCATTGAAGTCAAACATTTTCATATCAAGCCATGAAGTCATTCGTTTATTATGGATGTCAAGTTTTCTTAGTCCATGTTATGGATTTGAATAAAGACACGTCAGATTTTAATAATATTCCTGTTGTTATTGATTTTTCCTGATGTATTTCCTGAAGAATTTCTTGGCTTACTCCCAAAGACTGATATTAAATTTTGTATCGACTTTGAACCCGGTACAAAACTCATTCCTAAAATCTCATATCGAATGGCTCCTATTGAACTTCAGGAGTTAAAAATTCAACTATAGAATTTGGTACCTGAGCCTTTATCTGGTGACTTCCTTTGTGGAATGCACCGAAGCCAGACTCTCCGTAGGGGACACCATATTCGTGTGATAGAAAACTGATAGGTGTCATTGTAACGTGTTATCCAAGGTTGGGATATGAGTCACAGTTGAGAATAACCTAAGTCGGTAATCGAAATCGTAGCTTTCTGTTTAGTTGGTTATTATCGGAGATTCGTTGAAGGATATTCTCGAATCGCTATTCCATTAACGTGGTGACTCATAGAGATTCAAAATTCAAATGGAGCAAGGAATGTGGGAAGAGCTTGAAGAACTCAAGAGGAGACTCATTTCAAAGACATGTTACGACCATGCCATCCGAAAGAAAAGCGAACGTGGTAGGTAGCGTGTTGAGTAGAAGATCGTATACAAGTCTGAGTACGATATTGTCAAAGACTCATTTGAATAATTTACAAATAATAGAGATGGAGATGAAAACTCTAGTTACCCACATGATGATATCTGAGTATAATCGACTTTAATCGATAAAGTTAAAGTTTATTCGAGCTACACACCGGTGATGAATTTGAAGAAGGAGGTGCAAGAAGTTGTTATTTCAAAAGCGAGAGAATCGGTGAGGTGAGGAAAGCTCAAACCTTCGATTTATTAATCCATTTAAAATTCTCGATCGAATAGGGCTGTGGCCTATAGACTCGTTTTATCGCCAAGTATGACGCGTGTTCATAACGCTTTTCACGTGTCGATGTTACGTAAATATGTGGACGACTTTGAACTACGTCATTGAGTTAGAACCGGACGAGATAGCCAGAAGACTTAACATATGAGGAGGAGGTACTGTCAAGATTTTGGATAGGAAGGAGCATGTCCCTACGCCATGAAAGGTCATACCACAAGTTAAAGTTTTGTGGAGGAATCATGCTTATAGAGGAAATGACACAGGAATTGGAAACGGAAATGAAAGCGAGGTATCCTCATCTTTTCAAACACACAGTCGTCGTCGCCAATTTCGAGGACGAAATTTCATAAGGAGGGAGGTTGTAAGACCCCAACTTATTATTAATGAAATTTAATTTTCTCTATTTATTATTTTGAAATAGTAAGGGTTGATTTGATTAATGTGGATAGTTAGGGGTTAAATACGCAAAATATTTCAAAATAAGCAAGTGGATATAAAATATTTATTGTTGTTTCTGGGAATATTCGTTTTGGTCGTGGAATATTAAATCTTGTCGGGAATATTAAATGCGACAGTAGCGACCCATGTGTGGGCCCCATAACGAAAGCGATTGGATGAAGAAAACGACAAATATAAGTTGGTTAAAAATAACGGCGTAGTTGTTACCAATTAAGATCGTTGGAATACCGGTGGTTAAAATCACGATGTCTGGCGTGGTTTATGCGATGAAGAGTACGGTTGCACAAAGATTGTTGAATTATTGATCCTTACGTAAAGAAAGCACTACTCAATAATTTTCACAGTGATTCTTGCTCAATATTTTATTTTATTGATTCAATAATTGCTGCGTTGATATTTTATATTATTGTTGTTCAATAATTGTCACTTGCACATTATCTCCATTATCGGATCAATAATTCATATTATTTAAATAATATTATTAGATAACATTATTGGCAATGTCTAGAAAGTTACATCGAGGAGAGGTTTGGTCACCTAATTGCGGCGCCATGAGAGAAATCCTTATCGGAAAGCCCCTCTTCCTCGGAACGGCTGGTTGTCATAATTGTGATTCTCGTAATATTATTTAGTGAATAATTAATTATTGATTTATATGATAAGAAAATATTTATAAATGATGGATTTATTTGTTTTATGTGGTTATAATTGAATGATTTAATGTTGAGGTGTTTTATCGGTAATTTTGTTTTGAATGGAGGTATTAAAAATCAAATCAAATTTTTTACGATATATTGTGTGAGTTATAATTTTTAATCCGACCGTTGGATCGTTGTAATTTTTGGATATGTTATACATACATAAGTTGAGTATATGTCCACAAATTTTGAACCGTTAAAAATGAACGAATGATTTGTTATCAATTTTAAGAGGTGACCGATTATTCGAAATTAGGTTTATAATTGATTTTGGTGGAAAATTCTAGAATTGAGTGGGCCCCACTTGTGGTTGGTGAAGAAATGTGCTGAATTTTATTTCAAATGTGGTGGGTGGGAATAGTAGCGAGTAAAAGCCATCGGGTTGCGAGTTAAGTGCTTTCTTGGCGTCTAACATTTTCCTATAAATAGAGGGCTAAGTTAGAATTGAAAATCACACCGAAACAAGTTTTCTCTCTTCTCTCTCTATATTATCAAGTGTATTTTGTGAGTATTTTGAGTATACTTTGAGTATTGTTAGGCGGTTGCAAGTTTCCTTGACCTTATATATCCTGGTGTTTCAACTAAATCTTGCTTTTTTTCGGTAAGGGATGTTATTTTCTTCTCAAATGATATTATTTCTTCAATATCATTATCTTTGAAATATTGGTTGGAACTTTTTATCAAATTTGGAACTTTTTCATGTCCGGGGTTACTATTCATGAGTTACTATTCACGAGTTACTATTCATGAGTTACTATTCACGAGTTACTATTTACTTAGTACTATTATTCATGAAGCGTGAAGATGTTTTTTGTGGAATTTCTATCTTTTGGTGTCGAGTTACTATTCACGTATCGACACTATTCACGATATCTGACTTTATTCACGTATACGGCACTATTCACGAATCTGGCACTATTCACCTAAAAATGAAAATTTTTCTTTTTGTCCAAAATATCTATTTTGGATACTAGCTTTCGATTGTATCCATGTTTTGATCATTCTTGAATTTTACATCACTATGATTATTTTTGAGGTATTTTTGGGCGTGGATAAAACCAAGTACTGAATCCTTAATCCTTGTCATTTTGTTTCACCGGATTCGTTTCTTTAAAAATATTTTTCATCATCCTCGGTCTTAAATGATGATATTATTGAATATCTTTGGCACATGAGTGCAATGAATGATTTCTGAAGAAAATCTTTGGCTTCAGTAGTGCAAAGATGAGCAGTGTTTAAATGAACATGGCCGATGATGAATATCTTTGGCCTTTAGTGCAAAGATGAGCAGTGTTGAGATGAACATGACCGATGATGAATATCTTTGGCTGTAGAAGCAAAGATGAATATTTGATTTGAGATGAATATTGATTGATGTTACAGAGGATAAAATATTGATGATGGACCGTTAAATTCATAGATTATAGTAGATTTCATTCTCTACGTAACTCTTCTATGAATTATTATTTCCGCTATTCTGAATATTGATCCGAAACTTGTTGTCTATTGTATTCTATCAGATTTTTCCCTGTTGAAGACTAACAATAATTTGTTCTATATTATCTTAGTCATAACATTCTTTACTGGGCTAGTTGAGCTCACCCTTTTCCTTGTTGTTCCATTTTTCTTCTCAGGAGGCGAGAATGTAGCGAATACTAGTCGGGGTATGGAATGAAGGTTCTAGAGAGAGTTGTTTAGTAGTCCTCACCATTTTTGTAAAATAATGTATCAATAATTATGATGGGGATTTATTTGCGTGTGGATATTGTCTAGATGGCAATATCTGTATTTAAACTCACAGTTTATATGTTGTAATAATAAAGTTGTAGTTATTTCTGTACCATGTATTTGGCGACTCAGAATGGGTTGGATGGAATGGACCTATTTTGGGGTCGTCACAATGCTAATCTTAACCAACAAGCAAATAGGAACATTGTCGTGCTACCTGGTAACATCTAAACAACAAGCATGAATTATATCATGTATAAAATTATAACTACGCTCAAGAGATCCACTAAATTCAAAAATCTATAAAATTTTTATGTCATCATTGGCCAAATTCGAATTCAACTAACTAAAAGCCTGGGATTATGCAATGTTATGCAACTAAACACATACTATATGCAACTTAAACATGCAATCAAACTATATGCAACTAACTATATGCAACAACTACTCACTACAACCCAATACCCCCAAACTTAAAATAAACAATGCCCTCATTATAATTAAAAGTGAAAGAATACTCCCCTAAGTGGCAATGTCATCTCCGTTCGCCTCCTCATGATCCGATGGTATATCAGGCGATGGCTAAGTTTGAGATATTCTATAGTTGGAAACTGAGTGTGGGCTTCTAACTGTCCGAATGCTTGAGTCAGAAATTCTAAAAATTTAGCAATTTTTTTTCTGTGACTGAGCTATGGCGCGGCCACGCGGTGTTTGGCTTATAGTTGGGCCCGGCCGTGCAACCCTGTACTCTGGCAGCTTCAAATTTATGACTTATGTTTGATCTTGAATGCTTATAGCAATTGGATTGAACCTGAGATGAGAAACAATAAAACTATTATTAAGACTTAAAACTATCAAACATCTACGAAATATTGAAAGTATGAAGAATTAAACAAGGAGGAGAAAAGATTGGATGGGGTGCCTCCCATCGAAAGCTTTCGATTTATAGTCCGATTAAATTGGACTCTTTTCTTGACACCGCTATCCAATTCCTCTACGATAAGCTAGGAACCCTCCATCCATTAGAATTGCAATGTACGTAGTTAGGTTCCCCATCTTGCGTGTCTGTGAATTGAAACAACCTAGCATATTTCATGTACATGATGCCCCCAGTTCTATTGCATAGCTAGGTGCTTTGTTTGTTGTATTTGTGAATAGATTTTTACATTGAGGCATGAAAGATTCAACGGGCTTTTCTTCTTCTATTATCTCTTCTTTTGCCCACCATGGTTTGTAAGAAGCCTCATAATCGTAAAAATTCTTGCTTTGAATGTGACTACCAAGGGGACATGGGTGTGCAAATTTCACTAAATTTTTCAACTCTAACTGAGAAGGCACTTGGGGTATAATACAAGTTGGCTCATGTTCTTCATTTTCCATACCCCCAGTTGTCTCCTCAATGTCCACTCCTTTTAGTTCATTCAGTGGCATGTACACTTCTGGCTCTCCATTAATTTCATCGTCCATATCATAGCACCAATTGTTTGGAGGGCGATTATTCAAGGCTTCGAACATTTGATCCATCTGATTCTGAAGATTTTAAATTGACCTCTCTTGCTCAATCATCTTCTCCTCAGTTGATGCTATAAATTTGAACCACAATTCCTCCAGTCTTGAATTATCTTTCTCAGTTTCGAAATCCATGTATTGAGGACCATTCATTGATGAATTAATGAGTTGTTCCATCTGTTTGTTAACATTTTGGCTTGATAACTCCTGACTCATCATCATCTCTTCTTGGTCTGCTATGCTTTTTGACATGAATTCCTTCAACCTTGAATTTTCTTCTTGTTGCATTGGAGGTGGATATGAGAAATTTGATGGATATGTTGGACTTTAGATGCAGTATTGATCTTGATAGTTATAACCACATTCATAATCTGGGTGATACCCCCAACCTTGTTGATAATCAGGATAAACATCGTTGTTGAGTAATCACCCCAAAACCGCACTTGTCCAACCTTGATGTTGACCGATAACTTTCGGATGCTTTCGCCAAAGACACGGTATTCACATGTAACTACTATCTCTTGAGTGCGTTGGGCAAGAATATCAAACCTCTCCGAAAGTGTTGTAATTTGTGCTGACAATGTAGAAAATACATTAAGTCCCTCAGTGCTTGTGTCCCTTGGTTGAATCATATTTGCATAAGGCCATTGATAAGCAAATTCAACCATGGTACCTGAAAAGAAAGAAATATAAGAAGATAATTAAAAAAAAATGATTAAATTATAACCAATTTGATTGAAATTAATGTTGGCAAAAAATTATTAAGCTAATTCCTCGACAACGGCGCCAAAAATTTGTTGGTCGTTTTACCGATCAATATATGCGTACAAGTATACACGGTCAACAAGTAATAAAGAGTAAGTAAAGTATCAATCCCACGGAGAATTAACTAATAAAGTTTACCAAGCACTAACCCATAACCATTTCAATCTTATTTAAACAAATGATACAATATAGTGATGAAAACTATGAAATTAAATAATACTAACTATCCCTCGAATGAGACTAGATAATGAAGACTTGAGATTACAATTTCTCCTATTGAATCATTCAAATCCACACACTTCATGTTAAGCCAAATTACTTGTGCCCGATTATTAGTCGAGAAAACGAAAGTAAAGTACAACCATATCTCAAAGTACCATACTCATATCACATATAATCCACTGATAGAATACACATGAATACCCACATTACCTAAACAACTATATGTCTATGTGATTTACAAATAATTAAGATTTAAGCCCAAATTCTCAATTGACTACGAGTGGTGCTTCGGTATATGTCTATCTTAAGCACAAATCATACATCCCATCACAATGTAGCACATACAATCAAAAGCTATCAAGATCAAATCTAAACTCATACCTTCGTTTTTCAAGTTCATATGGGTTATTACAGTAATTGATGGCCAATCAACTAAACAAATATGCATGAATCTTAATAGACAATCTCATAGCAATTAATAAGACTAACAATGAAGTATGTCAAAATAAACTAAGCAATAGATTCCATTGTAATCTAAAAATAGAGTTTAGCTCATCATAGAATCAAAATCCATAATCCACAATAGATTACACATTGAGAAATAAAGATAGAAGTAAAGAGAAGTTAGGGAATTAGGAATGCAAATCTGATCTCTCTTGCTCCAATTCTGAATTTTCTATGCTCTCCAATTGCTTCAATCTTCAACTCTAATATAATCTAAGGTTCTAATCTAATCTAACCAAGAAAGAGAAGAAAAGAGCATATGTAATATGTTATAATCCCCCAAGGGTGGAATCCGCTTTTACATCATGAAAATACGTCTAATATATAAGCCCTAATTGAACCCCCCTCTCTCGATTCGCTTGATTGCATTGTTTAGTGAAAAGTCAGCTTTGGTCAACATCAGAAGTGGCGCGGCCGCGTAAGAATTGGCCTGAAGTTGGGCGCGGCTGCGCTCAAGCAGAAAATCATGTATTTTGGCTCCAGGGATTCGCGCGGCCGCACAGGAATTACACTAGAAAATCGCACGCCCGCGCGGTCCATTTTAGGCTACAGTGTCTTCTAGTAAAATGGCCATAACTTTTGATCTGGGAAGAGTTACGAGGCTTGCCACCTATCAAATCGAAGCTATCGACGAGCTCTACAATGTTTTGTCTTTGACAATTGAGAAATAATGCACGGATGATGGCTGAAATTTGATTGGAAGGGACAGCTATGCAAATGGCTATCCAAAACAGTGACATTCAACATTCGTTGGTACAAAGGTCATAACTCTTGCATCTGAACTCTGATTAGAATGATTCAAGATGTTCCGTAAAAGCTTCGAAGAAGATCTACAACATAGTCCAAGTTCCAAGCCAAGAACATAACATGAACATGAAAGCCCAAATGATATTCGGATTGCTTTTCCTTGCGTTTTCATACCAATAGTCGCTCACATCGTTCCCAAACATAAGATCTACAAAATAAACACAAAATGCATGAAAAGTAACTAAGAAACATGAGTATAAGCAACTAATTTAAGTAACAGATACCAGATAAGTAGGTATAAAACCAACTTATCAGTCGCCTACAGAAAGTCTGGCTTCGGTGCATCCCAAGACTTGGAAGTCACCAGCGAAAGGCTCGGGGCTCTTTACTTATGTCTTGATATGACAATGATTGACTTTAGTGGTTTGGTTGCTTGAATTCGCATAATAGGTTGGTTAGGAATATGAAAGCTAACAACCTTACGAAAAGCATGATGAGTAGTTAACCAATCGATTCCTAAAATTACATCAAAGGCAAGTATTTTCAAAGAGATAAGATCGACAGGTAACGTGAAAGTGTCGATTTGAATCAAACAAGATTTATAAACAGTGGAGGTAACGAAGATTTCTACTAATGAAGTTTCAACCAATAAGTCAAAGTCTAACTTCTCTGGGGTCAAATTTAAATGTTGAGCGCAAACAAGAGATATAAAAGAATGGGTAGAATCGGTATCTAATAAGGTATAGACTTCACAAGACTTTATAATTAACTAACCCGTGCTAACTTCATTTGGGTTATTCACTTTTTGAGAAGTCACGAAAAGCGCTCTTCCTGAAACCACCGACTTTGTTTTGTCCGTATCCGCCTTTGGTGGCACCGTCCCAGCTGGACTTGACTTTGGTGCACGAAAAAATTGGGCTAGGTGACCTTCTTTTTCACAATTGTAACATGCTTTGGACTGCATCGCGTAGTTTGGACTAATATGTCCCTCCCCTCTGCATTTGAAGCATACAATTGGTGGTCGTTCTCCTTCCTTGAAAACGGGTGTTGGTGCTGCTGTCTTTCCATCGTTGTTGAACCTTCTCTTCTTGAAATTTCAACTCCTATTATCTTGGCCATGATTACCACCGAAGTGGTTACCATTCTTGGCATGATAATTTCCCCCAAGATGGTTATCATTGTTCCGATGGTCGTTGCCACCGGTATGATTATTATCATGTTGTTGGTCATTGCCTTTTGGTTGGGCTGGCTCATTATCGCGCTCCAATAACTGAGCCCTATTCACAACATCTGAATATAAACAAAGTTTGTGAGAAATGAGGTATTGACGTATATCGAGTTTCAAACCTCTTAGAAACATTCATGTCATTCGCTCCTCATTATCGACCAAATGGGATGCTGGCCCGGATAACTCATAAAATCTAGCCTCGTATTGCGACACGGTCATATTGTTTTGCTCCAACTTGATAAACTCCACCTCCTTCATGTGACGAATACTTTCGAGAAAGTACTTGTCATTGAACAGCTCTTGGAACTTCTCCCAAGACATCTTTAGTGCATCAGGCTGGGTACGTTTTATAGATTCCCACCAGTAATCTGCCTCTTCACGCAACATAAAGGTGGTAAAGGAAACCTTTTACTCCTCGGAGCATCCTAAGACATCAAATATCTTGGTGATCTGCTTTAACCACGTCTTTGCCTTAAGTGGTTCTGGCTTTCCCAAAAACTTCGGTGGTCCCAGCTCCTTGAACTGCTTAGCGGTGACCGACCGTGGGTTGCCATTATTTCCACCTATATTTTGAATAGGAGTCTCTTTTACCTGATGTTGCATGAATTGCATAAAGCCTCTAAACATCCCATCGTTCATCATTTGATCGGTGTTGTTATTTACCTGAGGATTATTGTCTTCCTGTTTCACATTATCCTGAGTATTGATCGTTGGTGACTCAACGGTCTCATGTGTTTCATTGCTGATCTCAACATTTTCAGATGCCATTCTCAAACACTTTCACAAAACAAGGGTTAATTAACATATCAAATATTATCCCTATACTCTGACCGACCAATTAAATACCAAATAAACTTAGGTAGGTCATACTAGCGAAGGAATTCCCCGTCTCTCCCCTCCTAAGTCTTTTCTCACATCTCAGCCAGGGATCATATCCCTAAGCTTTGATACCAACTGTGACGCCCCCAAAATAGGTATACATCACCCATCTTGAGTCGCCAAATACATGGTACAAAATTCAAATACAACTTAATTATACAACAGTCGTGTAAAATACGACAAAAACATAGTTGAGAGTTTAAACAAGAATATTGTCATCTAGACAATATCCACACTCAATGGTGTCCTCATTACAATTATTATCACATTATTCCGTAGAATAGTGAGGACTACTAAAAGCCATTTATCCCGGACCATTACTCCATTCCCCGACTAAATCACAACTATATTCTCATTTCACGAAGAAAACAATGAAAGAAAAGTGAGCTCAACTAGCCCAAGAAGAAATATTATGACTAAGATAATGTAGAATAAATTATCCTTAGCCTTCAACAGTATAACAACTGATAGAATACAATAGACAACAAGTTTTAGATCAACAACTGCAGCGAAAATAAGCAATCCACTAGAAGAGTCAAGTAGAGTATAAAATCTACTATCTTCTATGATTTAAAAGTTTTCATCAACTTTATTCTTTGAGACTCGACAATAAATAAAATCGAATCATCCCCGCATCACGGCCAAGGATAGTCATGTAATCATCAATGGTCATGATTATACCGAATAATCCATGGTCATAATCATACCAACAACTGTCCATCAATGAACTATAGGCCAATGAGGACTTTCACCACAACATTCGTCACATTACGGTCATGATTATACCGAATAATCTCTGGTCATAATCATACCAAGTCCATCTATGCACGTAAGCCAAAGATGACTTTCATCACAATATAAGCATGAGGATGATGACAATGACATAATAATTCAATAAAACAAGTTCAAGGATAAATTTTAAAGAATTATAATTTAATTTATCCGAAATCAATAACGTCAAATTATCGACATGATCTTGCCTTGTAGAGTAAAATTCAAGAATAATATTCATGTACCAAAAATAATTTAGACGGAAAAGAAATATATTTTTGAATTGAATAGTATCCCGTGAATAGTACTTGAGAATAGTACCCGTGAATAGTACCCCAACACGAAAAGTGTCCCAATACCCGAGTGAATGATACTAGAGTGAATAGTAATCGGGTGAATAGTAACCCATAAATAGTAACTCGTGAATAGTACTCCGGCATAAAAAGTGCCCCGAATACATGAGTGAATAATACTAGAGTAAATAGTAAATGGGTGAATAGTAACCCGTGAATAGTAACTCGTAAAAAAATACCAAAGAAAATGATATTCCATGACGAGTACAAAATAAATGATATCTCAGACGACTATAATAGAATTTACGAAACTGCAAATGGATTTTCACCCGCCATGTGGTAATCCACGTAGACAGATCATTTCCACAATTTAATAAAGAATGAATACAAAGGATTATTCACCATGCATACGGTAATCCACATAGATAGGTTATTCTAATAGAATAATAAAGAATGGAATAACAGAAGAATTCACCATGCATGCGATAGACCGCACAGACAGGTTATTCCCAACAGAATAATAAAGAATGGAACCAGGTCATGCGTAATCCGCACACACAGGTTATTTCAACAGAATAATAAAGAATAGAATAACAGAAGAATTTTACCATGTATGCAGTACTTCGCATAGACAGGTTATTACAACATAATAATAAAGAATAGAATAACAACCCTTATGAGTATTGAAAGAAATTAACTCTCTTCATGAATACGAAAGAATAATACCCCTTACCTTAGAAAAAACTGGATACTGGAATAGTGAGGTAGTAGACTTCTCTTCTTCTTTCTCTCTATAATTTTTCTCTATAACAATTGCTCTATAGCTTTAGTGAATTGGTGAGAAATGAAGGAAGAATGAGCTTCTATTTATAGGAAAGTATAGTTTTGATAATTGCACGTTTTAGGGCTCGAAATATTACAGAATAATACCTTCCACTTTTCCTTTATTTTTAATTTAGTCCTGCAAGTATCATCAAACTTGCACCACCTCCCCTAATAGTAAATCATGTGAATCAATAGTTCTAGACATGTGAAAATACGAATTACAGTATAGTACCTCCATCTATACCTCCATTTTTAACTTAGTCATGCAAGTATTATCAATCTTGCACCACCTCCCCTAATAGTACAAGAATGTGAATCAATAGTATACACATGTGAACAAATAGTTATAATCATGTGAATCAATAGCAATTAATTGCTCATTTATCCAGTTAATTATCCAATTGGTCAATATAACCTCCAGACATCAATTATTATCGAAATAAATGTCGATTTTTACTAACACTAATAATTCTAACACAATGGAACTATCAATTTCATCTTTAATTAACACGAACTTATTCATCATTAATATTATAATTCACAATATTTAACAATCAGGTCGTTCCCAGAAAAGAGGGGGCTTTCCGATAAGGATTTCGCCTTATTGGCGCGCAATTAGGTGACCAAATCTCTCCTTGACAAAACTTCTAGACATTATCAATATTGCAAATAATAATATGAATAACTTTGTCGTCTCAATTATTGATTTAATAATATAACATATTATGCAAATGATACTGTGACAATAATTGAATCAATAAGATGAGAGATATGATGCAGCAATTACTGTAGCAATAATTGAGCATAACTGAGTGACTTCTTACGTAAGCATCAATAATCAATACCGTGTGTGTGAGACCCTGAATTTTATGAAATAAAAGTATTCAATTTTTCTATTTTGATGAATAGTTAAATTGATAAAAGTTTAAAGTTAAGGGTGACATTTAAAAAAATTTCAAAGTAAGTGATGATGAAGTTTTGTTTTATTAGTATTATTAATGTAATAAAATGTAAATGCTTTTTATATAAAATAGAATACTTTTATAAAATTATTCGTTTTATTAGGCTAATAGTAAAATCTTTTATATAAAAGCAGAATACTTTTATAAAGTTATCTGCTTTTATTGACAATAATTAGAATATATTATATTTTATTATGCATAGTATTTGTATAGTGCTTGCATAGTGTTTGCATAGTAAAATCTTTTTATATAAAATAGAATACTTTTATAAAGTTATTCACTTTATTAAATTATAAATAGAATATATTATATTTTATTGCAAACCAATCTGGACCGTCCGTTTAAAAGTAAATCAATCTGGATCATTCATGGATTGGTTACTATTCAATTCATTCTCCTATAAATAGAAGCTCATTCATTCACTATTTCTTACGAATTCACTGAAACTCTAGAGAGAGAAACTATAGAGAGAAAGAAGAAAAGTATTCTGCTACTTCACTACTCCTATATCTAGTTGTTCCAAGGTAAGGGATATTATTTGTTGTACTCGTAAGGGGTATTATTTCTTTTGTATTCATGAAGAGAACTTCTATTATTCCATTCTTTATTATTCTGTTGGAATAACATTTATACGTGGACTACCCTATACTTGGTGAAATTCTTTTGTTATTCCATTTTTTATTATTATGTTGGAATAACCTGTATATGTGAAGTACCTCATACATAGTGAAATTCTTCTATTATTCCATTCTTTATTATTATGTTGGAATAACCTGTATATGCGACGTACCGCATACCTGGTGAAATTCTTCTATTATTTCATTCTTTATTATTATGTTGGAACATCCTGTCGATCTTAATTTTCCTGACTGGTTCCGTTCTTTTATTATTACGTCGAATATCTCTTGTGCATGCGTTCTGCGGGACTGGTTCCATTATTTATTATTCTCGCCGGAATATCACGTCTGCAATGCGTTTCTGGGGACTGGATTCCATTATTTATTATTACATTGGGAATAACACATGTCATGCGATCTCTATCGCATGCGCATGGTGAATCCTTACATTATTCTATTCTTTATTATTTTGTTGTAATAACTTGTCTATGTGGATTACCACATGCATGGTGAATGATCCTTTATATTCATTCCTTATTAAATTGTGGAAATGATCTGGTTACGTTGATTATGATGAGAGTCATAATAAAAGCATTGGACTGATGAAAATCATGGGTATATGAAGTATTATTAAGTGTTATGATAAGTTATGTTGGTTATTATGTGAAAATATGAAAGTTTCTTAGAAATCACAAAGGGTTAAAAAATCATATTTTGGTGAAAATGGAACATGAAATTCAATTGACCATATCTCCTATTATATTTTGAATTTTTGAGTGTGGTCAAGTTCTAGAGTTAGATCTATGAGTTTCCTAACTTATCCAAGTGGAATCACTAGAAAAGGTGTTGTAGATTTTGGTGTGGACTGATTTTAGCAAAGCACGAAAAAGTGAAAAATGGGAAAACAGCTACTGCCAGAAATTTTAAAAGGGCATTTTCGGCCACTTAAATTGTGACAAAAATTCCGACCTTTTGGGACATGAAAGTATATGGTATAAGGTACCTCCTGTCCAAAAATGAGCTCATTCGACTTAAAATGAGCAAGTTCTGACCATTTCAATATTTAGGTTTTTTCGACGAAAAAAGCTATAACCGGAGTTCTATAACTCCGATGACCATGAAATTTAAACTGGATGCTCACGTTAACATGTGTAAGATCCTGCCAAGATTTGAGAATTTCTGGAGTTAAACTTGAGGTAGCTAATTTCTTAAGAAATTCATTAGAAATTGATTTTTGAAAAATAGTAAATGAATTTTAAAAATTAGAAAAAATATATGTTCATTATGGGATTATATTACGCTAAATCTCGGAAAAGAAATATTTTTGGGGTGATTTGGTATTTTCATGAAAATAGTTTAATTCTGAACATATGAGTTAAATATGTTATGTGAAGTAACAAAGTTGGAAAATAAATTTTTTATGGCTTGGAAATCTATATATAAGGTATATCGCAGATTTTGATGAGGATTTAATCATTGGTGATGAAATCTTACAAGTATGGCATTTTGAATGATTAAATGCATTATTTGGTAAAGTGTAAACAATTGAAATAAATTGTTTATAAGTTTAAGAAGTGGTTAAAATATTGTTATGATATTAATAATATTAGATTATGAGTGGTTGATAATATTTGGATAAATTTAAAGTCTTTAATATTTATCTTTATTTTCGTTTGATTAATACTTATATCATTGTCATCATCCTCATGTATATATTATGTTGAAAGTCATATATGTGTGACATAGTGCATAGATGGACTTGGTATGATTATTACCGAGGGATTATTCGGTATAATCATGGTAGTAATATTACAAATGATGTGGAAAAAGTCCTCATTAGTAGTAGTGCATTGATGGACGATTTTGGTATGATTATGGCTATGGATTCTCTTGACGAGGGTGCAAAGATGAATTATTTTATGGCATGATCGGGGACCGTTGATGAAAACACGATTATCTTTGGCCGTGGTGCATGGATAATTAAGTGGTGCGTATTACTAAAAGAATGTCCTTAGCCTTTATAGTGCGGGGATGAATTGATGATGTGGATTAATTATTGAAATGAGTCTCGAAATGAAATATTAATTCATGGATGTGATAATAATGAATATCCTTGGATAATTCATGAATATCCTTCCTTGGCCATAGTGCGAGGGTGATTCGATGATGTGGATTATTTATTAAAATTTGAGTCTCGGCGATAAAATATTGATAATAAACTTTTAAATTAAGTAGAAGATAGTAGATATCATGCTCTTCTTGACTCTTCTAAAATACAGTTGTATGTCTTTGGCCTGTAGTGCAAAGATGAATTGTTAATGAATATCTTTGGCCGTAGTGCAAAGATGAATTTATTAGTATGATTATGAGCAGGAACTGTGATTTGGTATAATCATGATCTTTGATGTTTCAGTTAAAGACAGGTGATGAAAATTATCTTCGTCTTGAAGGAGAAAAGAAATTTGGAACCACAAATATGATTATGAGTTATTCATATGATTGTAGACAGGAACTGTTGATTGATGTTACAGAGATAAAACATTATTGGTGGACTTTTAACATGGAGAAGATAATAGACATGATGGTCTATTTGACTCTTTAAATGGATTGCTCGTTCCGCTGCAACTATGGTTGAAAAGTTTTATCATCTACCATATGTTCTAAATCTCTGATTTATTATTGACAAAAGCTATTGATAATTTAATTATCTTTAGTTATGATATTCTTTATTGGGCTAGTTGTGCTCATCCTTTTGCTTCACAATTCCTTTCAGGTACTAAGAGTGTAGCTGGGTCGAGCGGGGATAACAGGGGAATAGAACGGTGGTCGTATTGGAACATCAATTCCTTTGAGGTTCTCCCTAAATAGTATGGAAATAATTTTATTGAAAACTTTAGATAAGTGTGTCGTATTGTATACGTCATTTGATATTTAATTTGGTAAACCGAATAGGGTGAGGTGAACCCAACTTTGGAAGGGTATTTTGTCACTATCATACAAGATGTCTAATGACATACAAACTCGTGTTATCATAAGACAGGGTTGTACACATCCACTTGTTGAGTATATCTATGAGCACTACCTATATGATCTTGGAGTTTATTTGAAATATAATTTTCACTTGGAGTCAATGGAGATAGTTATATGTCAAGAGAAGACTCACCATTGGAAAGAAGATGATAGTAATCTTCTCATTTTTCTTTGGGGTCTATTGGGTCAACCAAGGATTATTCTATGGACATATGATATCTATCATAACCTAGACGCATGGCCTCCCATGTACGAAGGTTTCCTTGAGCACTTCCCAAAGATTTTAATTTCTAAAACAGTTTTTGAATGTACCTTTATGTAAGGTGCAATTGTGACATGAGTCAGAGTTGGTATATGTATTTGTATTTAAACTCACAGTATACATGTCGCCGTATTTTGCACGACAGTTGTATAAATGAAGTTGTAAATGATTTTTATAGTGTATTTTCTGGCGACTCAAGATGGGTGATGTATACCTGTTTTGGGGGTGTCACAGTGTACTACTATGCAACCACGCGTATTACTGTACTTTTACTACCGGGTAGTTCAACAGTTTTAACGGTAAAACTTTCGCCGTTATTTTTATGAAAAGATAATTATGTCATTTTCTTACTACGACAATACTTCCGGTGTGGGGTCCACCAATGATTGTGTCGTCGTACGGATATTCTCCGACAAAAAGAATATTCCCCGACTAATCGAATATTATATAACAACTTGCTTACTTTGCAAAATTTATAAATATTACCCACAACTATAACATTATATCAAATCCACACCATAATATTTAAAAAAATATTCTGAGAAATTTAAATTTTTATTCATAAAATTTGGGGTCTCACAATAGGAACATATGTACAAGGACTTAGAATGAATTGATCAAATGTGTTAGGTTGATCCTACATAAGAAAAATAGCTTTGTAAAGTCCTTAATAAGAAATGATGTACAAGGACTATAAATATAGAAAGATCAAGCCGGTTAGGTTGATCTTACAATGTAATAGATAGGCTTGTCTGATCGTCGAGCAATGCACCAGAAATCATAGTCTGCCAGGAAAGTCAAGAAAAACTCGAAAGCTATCAAGGCAGAATCGTAGTCTGCAAGATAGTAGATCTTGGAGTTCATCGACTACCAGGAGAGACGAGGAAGGATCGTAGTGTGTCGAGGAGAACTTCCTTAGAGTCGTAGTATGCTGAGGAAGTCATGTTCAAAATCGTGAGAGACACACCTTTCTGGTAGTGAGCGAGCATCTGCCAAAGCCAAGTCAAGAATCGTAGACTATACTCTGAGTCGTAGAGTCTACTGATGTCAAAGCCAAGTTAAGAATTGTAGACTACACTCAGAGTCGTAGAGTCTACTGATCATATTAGAGGCAGAGATCCTAGTCGAGTAAGATCAAATAAAGACAACAAGTACAACAACAGAAATCGTAGAGTGTCAAGATCTGATCTCGGAGTCGTAGTGTCTGCACAGCCAAAGCTGAATCACAGAATGTAAAACTGAGACTTCAACAGATGTGCTCACAATGCTAAGTTAGAATTATAGAGTAAACACGATTCTCAACAATTGAGCACTCCCAGAATATCCAAAGGAACGAAGCCTCTGGTTGGTACTGCAAAGATACATCCCACCTAAAGGAAACCAGATAGCACTCAACGAATAGCATGTAAGCTAACAGAAGATCTAAGCACCAAATCAATCAACATCTAGATTGAGTTGTGAAGCCATTCGAGATAAATTCTTCCACAAGTTGATCAGAAGAAGACTTCAATAACTGACTAAGGAAAGTCAGCAAGTACAGTAGCTGTCAAGAAAATAGAAGATGACGATCTTGAAAGCAACCAGGATCGTATTGTCCGCCAAACAAAGAAGGAACTGATGGAGTGTATACAAAGATACTGGTCAGCCACTGAAGAACAAGGCTAAAGTGATTAATCACTGGGTTAGTCCATTGATGATAAGTGAACGGGAGATCACAAAGAGAAAGCGAGCTAGACACGCCACAAGCCTGAAGTGTCTTGCTATTCAGAAGGGGCCAGAACAAAGAGTCAAGCCATCAGTATCTGAGAGCAGTCGAAGCAAACAGAAGTATTGAAGCACTGCTCAAGAGAAGGAAGAGGTGTTCTACATTAAAGATCCAATAAACACTCTTCAAGATCATAGTGTTGTCTTTACCTGTCAACTAGACACTACGATTAAGTCCAAGAAGATATGCATCAGAATCATAGAGTTTGGTCTTCTAAAGGTTGAAGCATTGGCAATGGTTCAATCTGAAGATTGATGGTCGAACAGAGCTTATTGAAGAGCATCGATGCAAAAAGATAACCTCTGATCGAGAAATCAGAAAGAGGAAATAAAGTTGACAACCTGCCCGAGACATCAAAGTGACATCTCTGACAGGGTAGGTGAAACAGTAGACTGCAGTGTCAAAAAGTCAGAAAAGGGGATGTCATATCACATCTGCAGTCTACACCAAATAATTTGAGATCTGAGAAGCAATTCAAAAAGCTTTTAATGGCTACTTTCCAATGGGAAGATTGCGAAGGAGTATAAATCAATAGAGCTTCAAAGATCAAGAGTTGTTGATGATTGCTAAGTTGCAGAATCGTTGAGTTGTTGGAATGCTATTGTTGACTCTACGAGTTCTACCAGAGATTAACAGAACATGTCTCAGTGACAATGAGACTACATAGGTAGAAGTAAAGTAGCTCTGAAGAAGGACTTAAATAGACTAGAGCTTCACTCAACAAAGATGAGAATGCCACTAAAGATGGCTGCTAAGCTGAGAGCCGAGAAGGACAAGACGATAGCATTCAGAAAAGTGGCAGAGTGCAAAGAAGATCAAGAAAGCCACCCTACAGATCACCATGAACCAAGGGATGAAAAAGAACAGATGCAAAATCATGTCCGCAAAGCATTCAAGAAGGGTTCATGGATTGCTAAATGCCACAAGAAGTCTACCAAAAGCTCAGAGACTTAGCAAATCCAGATGGTGATGGTGCACAGCTGACATCAGATGTAGATGAGCAAAAAAGAGTAAAGATCAGGTGCACCAAAGAAGATGTAGTCCAGACTCCAAGCAGAATGCCAAGAGGACTATGCCAAGCTAATAAGTACATAAGATGTTCAAGCTTAAAGATATCTTATCAGCTCATCACCACCAACAACAACAACTATAACAAAAAGAAGCTAGGGCCAGAAGGGTCCTTGTCCGAAGGGACTAAACGAAGTTTCAAGCCTGCTGGGCTTGAAGAGTTCCTAGGGAACTAGAGGAGTTCCAAGGTTGCTGGTCTTGAAGAGTTCTTAGTGAATTGATGTTCCAAGGCTGCTAGCCTTGAAGGAATCTTAGTGATTCAGGGTGTTGCCCTTCCTTAGTAGAAATCCTTCTAGTTGAAAGCAAAAGAGTGGATTATGAGCTTGAGTCTCTAAACCACTTAAAATCTCTTGTGTCTTTTACATTCTGTCATTTACATTATATTCCTAACTGCTATAACTGCTATGAATGTATTAACTGCTTACCACTTAACTAACTCTAAGAACAATGTATGTATGATTATGAATATATCAATTAAGGGGATCTTTTACTTATTCCACTGTGCTTGAAAAGATTCTTATATTTTTCATATGCTAATTCATTAGCAATACAAAATAAAAGGGAAAAGTATTTGAAAATTAAAAAGATCAATTCAACTCCCCCTTCTAGATCTATTTTGTGCCTCTTGAACTAACTAACAAAGCCTATTGATCAAATTTAATGTAATCGATGTCGAGCATTCGCCACACAATTAGCGAAGGAAAAAAAAAAGGGAAAAGAATAGAAAAAAGAGGGAGAAGGGGGGAGAAGAGGGATGCCATCCGCCATCGCTGCCATCGCCGCCACCGCCACCGCTACCCAAACCGCCGCCGCACTGGTAACCCTAACTATGAAATACTTTTTATAGTTTTCTGAATTTGAAGGTTAATGTTGAATGTGGTATATAGATTTACTTCTCTTTTTATTTTTGCTATAAATTATTGTGAATGAACTCGTGGGTGATCTGTTAGATATATAGCCTTTGTTAATTGTTACAGAAGTGGTTTACATGGGGTCATGAATCCATTTGTTCAAGTTAAAATTCAAACCTGGTGGTTTTAGGTGGTTCCTTTAATTGCAAAATTGTGTTTTTCTGCTGCACATAACCTTTTCAGTTCTTTTAGGTATGCATTTTTTGTCATGATTAAGCTTGAGGTTTCATTTATGGAATAGGAGTATATGATTATCATTCTAGGGATACTCTCTTTTTAGGGCTATATATATATTTTTTAATTATGACAAATAATATAATTATTAAACTATAATTATTTAGTAGTGTTGGATTATATGTTAATAGTACCGTTTTAATATTATTATTGTTGTTTTATTTGCAGAAAAGGTATAAATAGGAGGACGCGCAGGCTTCAGTGATACAGACACTACTCTGGCAGAAGTGTGTCGTCCGCACCAAAGACAACTTGAACAAAAAATGACAAAAAGCCCTACACAATGCATCGATCGGCCATCCAGGCCAGGGAGAGGAGTACATGCACGAGCATAGCCCCTGGTGGTGCACCCAGTCCATATGGGCTGAGATGTGTGGCCAATGGAGAGATGAGAGTTAGGTCAAAAGATCCTTGAGCTACCGCCACTACTAACGATCCTCGGGTGTACTGATGGCGAAAAGCGAAAAGGAACTTCTGAGGCGGCGAGTATATCACAGTTGGAGCATATCACTGCCAGGGTATGTATGAATAGTTTTAATATGTTTACAATAATGAATTGTAGAATATCACATGTTTACTTAGTAATATTGGAGTATGTTTTGTATAGGAGTCTCAGTCTCAAGGTCAGCCTATCCATTGGCTGGATGTGTACGTGACCACCCGTGATGGTCTGCCTGATGCTATCCAAATAGCCATAATAAGTTTTAACAACTTTGATCTTGTTTATCAATTTTTACGTCATTCTTTAGAATTTTATATTTATTTTTAACTATTTAATTGTTAACATGATGACATGATACTTATAAGAGTTTATTGAATGAGCGATATCCTGAAGGCACCCCATATCCGCCAATTAATCAAGAATTATGGGAGAGAGCGTCTGGTGTGAAGAAGAACTACGTCAGAGGTCAAGGACAACGAAGACGCCCAACCTTCAGTGGCTCAGGCATCTCTACTACCCAGTCTTCACAGTCATTGAGTCATCCAGCTATTCATACTCCTACTGACTGTGTGAGAGCTATATGTCGAGATCGCGATCTTCTTCGTATAATGAGCGGACATCTGGCAGCTCTGAGTCTTGATGAGTTAGTTGATGCAGTGGCGGCAGCGGCGGCAACAATAACATCACAGCATGGGGATGGCGACAAGGTAATCAATCGTATTTATTACAATCAAATTAGTGACTTATATATATACATATATTGTTGTGTTTAATTTGTTGTATATTATCGTAATACCTGTATCAACATATATACTATATATGTAACTTGTTTTTATTATTTTGTTAATTACAGGGTGATTAACGAGAAACTAATTTGGACAATGATGCATGACGACCGACCTAAAAGTAGTATGCACACAAGCCAATCATGTTTGATGATAAAGCATGTACTTTGTAACAATCTTATTCATTTAATAATAAAAAGTATTAATTTATTAAATGCTTTTAATTATCTATATGATGCTGCTTTATAATATGTGATAAACCCATAGTTTTAAGCAATGCTTTTACAATAATGATGATGATTCTAATGAGATCTAAATTCTTAGAAAGCTTAAAACTAAAATAGTTCCCAATCGTTGGATTACTAAATTGGGGATTAGTGAATCCAGAGAGATTGGTAGATACGTTGCTTGCTCATTGGATGAGGATGATTGATCTCATGATCATTTATGTGGAGACACTAAAGCAAGTATGTTGGTGTTTATTGGAGAATAAGTTCACTGAACGTGGCTCGCTAGGAAATGGAGTTTTACTTGCCTGTCAATAGGAATTCATGTAGTGATAGTAGTACAAGTGATCCTTGGACTTGAGATCATCATAGTATCTTATGTATGATGAATTATACTTTGACTTATTCCTTAAGACCCTTAGGGTATATCAAAGGGTATGCTTAGGTATAATAAGTCGTACATGGAGATAATGTATGATCAATAAAGAATCTACCGCTTCTTGTAAAAGAAGAAAAATATCCTATATGATTCGATAAATGACAACCCAGTAGTCCTTGGCGGCGCAAATGAAATTAGAAAGGAGCTTCTAATTTGCATTATTTGGAGTTAATGCATTTAAGAGTCGAATATATATAATTAAATAAAATAAGACTTGACAAATAATTCCATATCTTATATTTATTTAGGACATTATATAATTGGAAGAATTGAATTGTCACGGTAACTATTTACTCAAAGGTTCTTTTATGATTAATTTTGAAATCTATATTATCCGGAAAGTCGTTAATCGCTAGGAGGCTTATCCTATGTGAAAAATATTATTTATTTAAATAAATTAATAGTTTAATTTATTTATTTAAATAAGATTAGAATTGTTCTAATTGATTTATTCATTAACCGGTTTAATATGGAGAACCTAAAGAGTCACACCATAAAAGGAAGAATAATTATTTAAGAAGCAAATGACATAATCGTAATAATATATTAAGTATATTTAATTTAATCTATGATGATAGAATAAATTAAATAGCTTAATATTATTATTTAATATTTTAGAAATATTAAATATAAATTAATAAGAGAGTCTTATTATTATTACTACTACTATTATTATTATTTAATTTCTAAAAAGTTTGGGAATTAATTAATAAAAGTACTCTCATATATCTAATAAGATTAAGGGGCTAATTAATTAAAAGAGTTTAATTAATTATTCCTAATAAAATTGGGAGTCAAATTAATTAAAAGAGTTTAATTAATTAAAATAAAACCTAATTCCTTAATTGTTAAGGAGGGTTTCCTACATTTATAAATAAGATGAGTCTTATTATGGGTGGTGGTTGTTTATGCTTTCACAACATACGTGATTCTAATAATTGGGAGAGTACACTCTTTTCTATAAGAGATAGAATAACTAGGGTTTGCGAAATACCCATCTTCTTGAATCTTTCTTCTTCCTTGGTGGATCACCTCTAGAGGCCAAACACTTGGGTGGCTAACATTGATCAAAGGAAGGAACCAAACCTGGTGGATTCAAGTTGAATGCGAAAAGATTGGAGGTGAACTTGTACCTGAGGAAGCTCGAATCTTCAAGGATATAATTCTTGTTTTTCCATATTTTCGTTTCATTAATAATTGTGCATAAAGGATGATCCAAGTATATGGGTTGTAAAATTTTAAAACTCTGTTTTTCCATGCTTCCGCTTATTTTGTGCCATTTGATTGCGTTCATGAATATTACAAACCTAACACGGCCTAGTCTTGTTTTCTAGTTATTTATGAACCTTGTACTTTTATATTCATTCTTTGGATGACTGTATGTTACTTAAAGATTAGATTTGTTTATATTTCTTCAGTTCATATTGGTTTTTTAATGTTTATATAGTTTATACTATTTTGGTGTATGTGTCGGTATATGGATGGATGTTTATATTATTGTGCATGTTTATATTGTTGTGCATGTGTGTTGGGATATAAAGCAGGTACAAAAAAAGGTACAATTTTTTGGGAAATCTGTAAAACAGAAAAAAATATTTTTTTTTAATTTTATACATCAGTGACCGCAAGCTAATAATAATTAGCGACTGCTAATTGGATTAGGGTACTAGTGACCGCTTTGGTCGTTGATGGCGGTCGCTGACACGTGGCCCACGTCAGTCTTTGGCCCTGAACCATGCTGACTCATCTTAGCGATGATTTCGGTCGCTAATATCGGTTGTAGATAATTTAGTCACTAATAGTGGTCGCTGATGTGCATTCCAACGACCAGATTTTATGGGACGCTTAACGAATGATCGCGATCGATCGTTGATAACCATCTCATGATGACCGAATGCATCTCATGACCGAATCGCGGTCGTTGATAAGCGATGCAGAGATAGACCTTTTTCTTGTAGTGCTTTCACCGATTAATGGTAATCAAACCTCATCCGTAAAATGAGAAAATCTCAAAATTCCATAGATTAAAAAAATATATATAAACAACTTGAAATAAAACTCCATAAAAACAGAAAATAAAAACAATTAAATGGAAAAACTTGGGTGATGGTGGCTTTAGTGTAGATCAGAGAGCCTAGTTCTCCATATTTGAAAATATTGAGGCTAGGGTTTTTTGTAGAGAGAAAAACATGATATATGAAAAAGAGTTTTATAGATTTTAGAAATAAGGTTTTAGTCTTTCTAAAATATCTTTCCATTTTTAATTTTTAAGTGTCATTCCAAAAGTAGTAGTTTGAAGGGTTTTTTTTTTAAAAAAAACATATATAGTCTCTCCAAAAAATATAATAGGTTTTGTGCCTGAAAATAGTCATTACAATTTTAAAGTTTTGAAGTGTCATTCCATTATTTTGTAAAAATGCCATTCTAAAATTTTAAGTTATTTTCAAAATTAAATATATCGGTTTTATTTTGAAATTGTCTTTTAGATTTGCATTTCAAAGTCATTTGTTAATTTTTTTTATTTTTTTTTGCCAAAGTCATTCTAATTTGTTGTTAATTTTTTTGAAAATCATTTTGATTACTTTAAAAGTCTTTTTAATTATTTTGAAAATAATTTTAGCATAGCAAAAAACCACAATACGTTGATCCTGGGCCAAATGCTTACCACACCTTTAACCCACAACAAATTAACACAAGTCATTCAATTCATAACTTCCACTAATTGTACCCTAAAACACCCACTTTATTTTAGGCATCTTTCTATTATAACTACACTTATGTATTATAATATTTATTAAGAAACTGATATTTTTATATATTAAAATAATATTTTTAGACGAGTCTCTCATATATAAATGGGATTCATCCACTATTCAGACAAAGAGATGGAGAAAAATTAAACAAAGACTACTAAAATATTAAAGTACGCTTTTATATGCACTAACGTTATGGCCACGGAAGGAAGACTTGGGAAATCGACTTTGAATGACTTGCGCGCCCATGTAATAACTATTTTAACTAATTTGACCACTTATTTCTTTTAATTAGTCATTTATTTGACAATAATTATTGCCTTCTTTCAATCATTATTAAGCAAAACATTTTTCTTAGTTTCAACAAGTGTTTAATATTAATCAATATTATTGTGAAATTTTGAATTTTGAATTTGATTTTAGTCAATATTATTGTGAATATTATTAATTTTCTAAAAAGCATTACTCTTGTGTTTAAGTACTGAAAGAGCGCAATTTTAAAATCTTAATATTTGATATTGATATGTTCATAATAATTGACAATTGAAATTGAAATTGACAATAATTTTAAATGGTTCATAATAATTAAGATGTATTAACTAAAATAAACATATTTGTATCAATAATGAACTTTATGATTTCACAAACTAACCTCAAAAAGTTAAAATGAGACCATTTTTCAAATAAAAATCAGTATTAATTATTAAATTTTAACTTTTTCAAAATTAAATAAAATATCAATTTTAAATTATTTAAAAAATGAATATTTATTATATATTTTTGAAACGGATAGAGTACGTGACCAATACTTCCAGTTGTGAATCTAGATTCTAGAATCTAGATAACGTATAACTTGCGGCTACTTTATAGTCCACAATATTTAATATTTTTAGCTCAGTGGGCCTAGGGGTGGTCAATGCCCCCATATTTTCTACGTTCTTGGTCAATGGTCATGCATGTATTTTCAATTGTGGAAGTATATAACACAAAATTTCCACGGCATAATAAAAATGTTCTACATCAATGGGCCCAATGGAGTGGACTAGTTGTGACACCACTAAATTCAGATTCATCAAATTTTAAATTCGGTGTTTATGATGCATCATACATTTTATATCTAGTTATTCATTCATTATAATTACATCATTCATTATATTTCCTTAATAAAAATATACTTTAAATACATAATTATAACATTATTTCAAGTTAACTAACCTTAACATTATATGTCTTGTAATACAAAAAGTTTAAACCAAAATATAATATAATAATCATCATTACACAATTGATTCTACCCGGTTGCCTTTATCCTTCTTAAAACCTTCCGCTACCTCGACTCTTGCTGAAATATTTTATTTAAAGCAAGGGTGAGAGCAACTAATTTGCTCAGCAAGTTAAAATATACAATAAAGGATCAGGAACAGAAGAGTCTAACTTTATAGAACTTCAACAATAATCAAAAAATTGAAATAGCTGAATAATATATCATTTTTCATTAACAAGAATTTTCTTGAATCCCAAGCTGAATAACATATCAAGAATAAAATATTACAATTCTTTCGATGGTTCAATAATATTCAATTGATTAAGAAAAATTAGCAATACTGCAACAATATTCAATAAAATGGGATGCTCCGGATCCCAGATTTCATACTGGGTGATCACAAATGGATCAAGAACTACTAGAGGAATCATCAGTTATAAAAACTGAATTACCTCAACAATATAAGTTAGTTATAAAAACTAATTATACTCTTCTATGAGTACATGAGGTGATCAACCTCATTGTACCCTATATTATGCATAATCCTCAAAAATAGCGCAAGGGTCGGATGTCCAACAATAAAGTTCTCCTATTTATAAGGGTTGTTAATTTTAGTCTTACATCATGAGTCCGTACCATAACAATATAGTTTAGATTGCTTTCAAAGAAATGTTATGATTTCAACATATACTATCAATATTGATCTAGTCGAAATAAATGGCATAAATCTTTCAATAACAACTTAGTTCAAATAATAGAACGATTCATCAATTATTAGTCTAGCTGAAATGAATAGCTGTGACATGGCTCATAAACAGTTCATGAATAAAAGAACTTTAAATTTACTTCACAGTTCAAATAATAGAACAGGAAATTAGATGCATTATGTGCGAATAACAATAATTATTATAGATGTGAATAACCAACAACAATTATCCACTAATGTGATGCCCCTAAAATATGTATACATCACCCATCTTGGGTCGCTAAATACATGGTACATAATTCAAATACAACTTAATTATACAACTGTAGTGTAAAATACAACAGAACATAAGCTAACAGTTTCAACACGAATATTGTCTTCTAGACAATATTCAAACTCAAATTCAATATCATTACAATTATTATCACACTATTTCACAGAATAGTGAGGACTACTAATGCACTATCTCGGACCATCACTCCGTTCCCCGACTAGTCCCGGCTATGTTGTCATTTCCTGAGGAGAACAATGAAAGCAAAATGGTGAGCTCAACTAGCCCAGTAAGAAATATTATGACTAAGATAATGCAGAATAAATTATCGTTAAACTTCAACAGTGTTAAACTAATAAAATACAAGAAACATCAAGTTTAACTGCAGCGGAACAAGTAATCCATTAGAAGAGTCAAGTAGAGCATGATATTATAAGACCCCAACTTATTAGTAATGAAATTGAATTTTCTCTAATTATTATTTTGAAATAGTAAGGGTTGATTTGATTATGTGGTTAGTTATGGGTAAAATGCGCAAATATTTCAAACAAGCAAGTGGTTATAAAATATTCATTGTTGTCGGGGAATATTCTTTTGGTTGTGGAATATTCTTACTGTCGGGGAATATTCGTACGACGGCGCAGCCTTGTGTGGGTCCTATAACGGAAAGCGATTGGATGAAGAAAATGACAAGTATAAGTTGTTTATAAATAACGGCGTAGTTGTTACCGTTAATACTGTTGGAATACCCGGTGGCTAAAACACAGTATTACGCGGTATTGCACCAATTATTGATTCTTACGTAAGAAGGCACTACTCAATAATTGTTACAATAATTACTGTTCAATATTTTATTTTATTGATTCAATAACACTACTAGAAAAATAAGAATATGTGATGGAATTTTGTGACAGTTTTTAAAAACAATCACAAAAGATAGTAATTTGTGATGGACTTTTTAAGCAATCACAAAATAATAGTATATATGATGGCTCTTAGTGATGACTAATCTTGCCATAAATATATTATAATTGTGATGACCATGTCGATCACACCAATTTTTCCACGTAAAATAAATTTTCTTTTTGTGACGCACTAAGTCATCACTTATAGATATACCATTTTCGTGATTGCATTTAAGCTATCACTAATATTTTAATGTAAGAAATAATTAAAATAATATTTTATGACGGTCGTGACAATCATTAATAAAGATATATTTTTGTGACGACTTTTATTTGTAATTACAAAAAGAAGGTATTTTGTGATGGAGTTTTCAAGCCATCACAAAACAATAAAATATATGATGGCTCTTAGTGATGACTAATTTTACCATCATTATAGAGTATTTGTGACTGCCATTGCAATCACAGAATCTTATGTGGAACTAATTTTTTTTAGTAAGTCAACTAACATATGCTTCCTTTTATATCTTTTAAAAAAATTATAATCATGATCCGGATTTTGGTATAGTGGTAATACTCGTTATTTAGTTTGCAAATGGGAGAGGGTTCGAATCCTACAAGTATCATTTGATACAATTAATATAGATACAATTAATACAGTGAAATAAAATTCACGTTCTTATTTGATCCCTAAAGTCTTATTTTTTTGTGATAACTTTGACAATCACAATAGATTACGTGTTAATGTGATTGTATTAATCATCACAAAAGCACTAAGCGTTTGTGTGATTGCCAAAATCATCACGTAAAACTTTTCATGATGGGCGTATACAAGACGGCCATTGTGATGCTTAAAGCCATCACGTAAACCTTTTGTGAAGGTTTTTTTTTATTTTTTTGATGGATTTTGGCCATCACAAATGACCATTTTTTTAGTAGTGTAATTGTTACGTTGATATTTTATATTATTGTTATTTTAATAATTGTCACTACACAGTATTTTCCATTATCAGATCAGTAATTCATATTATTTGAATAATATTATTAGATAGCATTATTGGCAATGTCTAGAAAGTTCTGTCTAAGGAGAGGTTTGGTCACCTAATTGCACGCCAATAAGGAAAAATCCTTATTGGAAAGCCCCCTCTTTCCTGGGAACGGCCTGGTTGTCACTATTGTGATTCTGTAATATTATTTGTGAATAATTAATTATTGATTTATATGATAAGAAAAATATTCATTTTATGTGGATATAGATGAAGAAAATTTTTAATATGACAATTGTTGAAAATTGATATTTTATCTTTTTCTGATAAAATAATTCATTTAAATATATTATTATATTATATAATAATGGTGATATTTTTACATTGAATGTGTGATATATGAATAAATGAGGAAGAGTATTTTTGTTACAATAAACATTAAAAACATGTTAAACATGTTGGTGGGCCCCATTTCTTGACAGAAATTTGATTATAGCCTGTAAAATCATCAGTATGTGGATTTCGGTCAATTTCTGTTTGGAATTTGGAAAAACTTAAACTTACAAAGTTATAGAGAATTGAATTTCCTATGGAATGGACGTAGATTCAAATTTTTCTGATAAAAGGGCTATTTATTATGAATTATTGAAGTTCCGGTGTGAGACCCCAAATTTTATGAAATGAAAGTATTCAATTTTCTTATAATTATTCTATTTAGTAAATGGTTAAATTGATAAAAGGTTAAAGTTAAGGGTGATATGTGAAAATTTTTCTAAGTAAACAAGTTGTCATAAATTAATCGGTGATAAAAGTATAGTAATACGCGTGGTTGCATAGTAGTACACGGTATTGTACAATATTTTTGATTATTGATGCTTACGTAAGAAAGTCACTCGATTATACTCAATTATTATTACGAGAATTGGTTTAACGCATCATATCTCTCATATTATTGATTCAATTATTATCACAAGATTATCATCAGTATAATATGTTATATTATTAAACCAATAATTGAGACGATAAAGTTATTCATATTATTATTTGCAATATTGACGATGTCTAGAAAGTTCTGTCGAGGAGAGGTTTGGTCACCTAATCATGCGCCAATAAGGAGAAATCCTTATCGGAAAGCCCCTCTTTCACGGGAATAATCTGTTGTTAAATATTGTGAGTTATAATATTAATGATGAATAAGTTCATGTTGATTAAAGATGAAATTGATATTTCTATTGTGTTGGGATTATTAGTGTTAATGAAAATTGACATTTATTTTGATAATAATTGATTTTTGAAGGTTATATTGACCAATCGGGTAATTAATCGGATAAATGAGCAATTAATTGCTATTAATTCACATGATTATAACTATTTGTTCACATGTGTGTACTATTAATTAACATTCATTTACTATTAGGGGAGTTGGTGCAAGTTTGATAATACTTGCATGGCTAAGTTAAAAATGGAGGTATAGATGAAGATATTATACTATAATTAATTTGTTCACATGTTTAGAACTACTGAGTCACATTATTTACTATTGATTCACATGATTTACTATTAGGGGAGGTGGTGCAAATTTGATAATACTTGCATGACTAAATTAAAAATGAAGAAAAAGATGAAGGTATTATAGTGTAATATTTCGAGCCCCAAAATATGCAATTTTGGAAACTATATTTTCCTATAAATAGAAGCTCATTCCTTCATTATTTATCACCAATTCACTAAAGCTATAGAGCAATTATTGTAGAGAGAAATTATAGAGAGAAAGAAGAGAAGTCTGCTACCTCACTATTCCAGTATCCAGTCTTCTTTTGAGGTAAGTGGTATTATTCTTTCGTATTCATGAAGAGAGTTATTTTCTTTCAATACTCGTAAGGGTTGTTATTCTGTTCTTTATTATTATGTTGGAATAACTTTGTCTATGCTGATACCGCATATACGGGTGAAATTCTTCATTATTTCATTCTTTATTATTCTGTTGGAATAACCTGTCTGTGCGGTCTATCGCATGCCTAGTGAATTCTGTTGTTATTCCATTCTTTATTATTCTATTGGAATATCCTGTTTGTGCAGATTACGCATGACCTGGTTCCATTCTTTATTATTTTGTTGGGAATAACCTGTTTGTGCGGTCTATCGCATGTATAGTGAATTTTTCTGTTATTCCATTCTTTATTATTCTGTTAGAATAACCTATCTATGTGGATAACCGCAGACATGGTGAATGATCCTTCGTATTCATTCTTTATTAAATTTTAAAAATGATCTATCTACGTGGATTACCGCATGGCGGGTGAAAATCCATTTGCAGTTTTGTATATTCTATTATACTCGTATGAGATATCATTTCTTTTGTACTCGTCATGGAATATCATTTTCTTTGGTATTTTTTTAACGAGTTACTATTCACGGGTTACTATTCACCCGATTACTATTCACTCTAGTATTATTCACTCGGGTATTCGAGGCACTTTTTGTGTCGAAGTAATATTCACGAGTTACTATTCACGAGTTACTATTCACCTGAATATTATTCACTCGGGTATTTGGGGTACTTTTCATGTCGGGGTACTATTCACGAGGTACTATTTTCGAAGTACTATTCATAGGTTACTATTGCGGGATACTATTTACCTGAAAAATATTTTTTTTCTGTCCAAATTATTTTTGGTACATGAATATTATTTTTGAATTTTACTCCACAAAGCAGTATCATGTTGACAATTTGGATATTTTTAAACTCTGGATAAATTTAAAGTCTTTAATATTTATCCTTGATTTTGTTTGATTAATGCTTATATCATTGTCATCATCCTCATGCTTATATTGTGATGAAAGTCATATTTGGCTTACGTGCATAAATGGACTATTGATTATTGGTTTTATAGTTGTATATCTTTGGCTTACGTGCATAGATGGACTGTTAATTATTGATTTTATAGTTGTATATTTTTGGCTTACGTGCAAAGATGGACTGTTGATTATTGGTTTTATAGTTGTATATCATTGGCTTACGTGCAAAGATGGACAGGTGTATGACATGATCATAACCACTGGTGATAATAACTAATATCCTTGGCCCATAGTGCATGGATAATTCGATGATGTGATTGGAATGATCATGACCATTAGTTAACAGTTGAATGTCTTTGGCCGTAGTGCACTGACAGATAATTGATTGGTATGATCATGACCATTGGTTTTATAGTTGAATATCTTTGGCCGTGTAGTGCAAAGGTGAGACAACCGATTGGTATGATCATTGTTATTACATTTGAATATCTTTAGCCTTTGGGGTAAGGATATTGAGTAAATGTTCTATTAAGCCTTTGTGGCAAGGAGAAATTGTTGATTTACATTATTATAAACATGAATTGTGAATTTAACTAACATCTTTGGTGGTTCAGGTGGAGACAGGTGATGAAAGTTCTATTTGTCTTGGGTATAATAAAGAACTGTTGATGAGTATTACAGGGATAAAATTGATGATAAACTTTTAAATCATAGAAGATAGTAGATATCATGCTCTACTTGACTCTTCTAATGGATTGCTTATCCCGTTGCAGTTGTTGATCTAAAACTTATTGTCTATTGTATTCTATCAGTTGTTATACTGTTGAAGGCTAAGGATAATTTATTCTTCATTATCTTAGTTATAATATTTCTTACTGGGCTAGTTGAGCTCACCCTTTCTTTCAATATTCTCTTCAGGAAATGAGAATATAGCTGGGACGAGTCGGGGAAAGGAGTGATGGTCCGAGATGGTGGCTATAGTAGTCCTCACTATTTTTATAAAATAGTGTGATAATAATTGTAATGAGGACTCCATTGAGAGTGAATATTGTCTAGAAGGCAATATTCTTGTTCAAACTCTCAGCTTTGTTTTGTCGTATATTACCCGACGTTTGCATAATTAAGTTTGTAGTTGGATTATGTACCATGTATTTGGCGACCCAAGACGGGTGATGTATACCTATTTTGGGGGCGTCACATCCGGAATAATTGATTTTTGAAGTTTAAAATATTTATTTTAAGAAAAACATTTTTTACACTTGGGTGGGCCCCACATGAGTGGTAAACATGTTGAATTCAGTTTTCTTGGCGTGCGTAGGAAAAAATTTAAGAAATATTAATATTTTATTAAATTTTCTTCTTTGGTGTTCTAAGCAATTTCCTATAAATAGGGTGCTTAGGTTAGAATTGAAAATCACACTAGAAACTAAAGATTTCTCTCTCTATATTATCGAGCATATTCTTGTGAGTATTTTGATACTTTCATGTATTGCTATCGTGCAAAGTTCCTTCAAAGACTATATCCGATATTCCAAATCAAGTACTATCTTTTTGAGGTAAGGGATGTTATTTTTTTTAAATGATATTATTTCTTTCAATATCATTATGCCAGAATATTGGTAAGATTTTTCTTGTGAAATTCTTGTCTTTTAGTGTCGGGATTACTATTCACGTATACGGTACTATTCACGAATACGACACTATTCACAGAAAAATTAAATTTTCATTTTTTTGTCCAAGATATCTATTATGGATACTAGCTTTGATTGTATCCATGTTTTGGTCTTCATTCTTGAATAAAACTCCACTATGGTTATTTATGAAGTATTTTTGAACATGGATAAACCGAAATACGAATCCTGAATATTTATTCTTTTGTTTCATTGGATTCATTTTCTTTAAAATATTTTTCATCATCTTAAGTCCTAAATGATGATATTACTGAATATCTTTGGCCGGTAGTGCAAAGATGAATAATTTTCTGATGAATATCTTTGGCCCGTAGTGCAAAGATGAACATGTGTTGAGATGAACATGACTAACTAATGAATATCTTTAGCCTGTAGTGCAAAGATGAATATTTGATTTAAGATGTATATTGATTGAAGTTACAGGGATAAAATACTGATGATAAACTTTTAAATTCATAGAAGAAAGTAGATTTCATCCTCTACGTAACTCTTCTAATGAATTGATATTTTCGCTGCAAATATTGATTTAAAACTTGTTGTCTATTGTATTTTATCAGATTTTTTCCTGTTGAGGACTAACGATAATTTGTTCTATATTATCTTAGTCATAATATTCTTTACTGGGCTAGTTGAGCTCATCCTTTTCCTTTTTGTTCCATTTTTCTTCTCAAGAGGCGAGAATGTAGCGAGTACTAGTCGGGATGTGGAATGATGGTTCTAGAAGTTGTTTTAGTAGTCCTCACTATTTTGTAAAATAGTGTATCAATAATTGTAATGAGGACTTATTTGAGTGTGGATATTGTCTAGATGACAATATTTATATTTAAACTCACAGTTTATGTGTTGTCGTATTTTGCGCGACAATTGTATTAATAAAGTTGTAGTTGTTTCTATACCATGTTTTTGGCAACTCAGAATGGGTGTTGTATACCTATTTTGGGGGCGTCACAAATATCTACTATCTTCTATGATTTAAAAAGTTTATCATCAATTTTATCGCTGAGACTCAGCTTAATAAATAAACCACATCATCGAATCATCCCTGCACTACAGGCCAAAGTTATTCATTAGTATCACGAACACGAATTATTCATGCACTACGGGCCAAGGATATTTGTGTTTTCACCAATGGTTATGATCATGTCAACCACTGTCCATCAATGCACTACGGGCCAATGAGGATTTTTACCACATCATTTGTAACATTACGATTATGATTATACCAAATAATCCTTTGTGATAATCATACCAATCAACAGTCCATCTATGCACTACGGGCCAAAGATGACTTTCATAACAATATAAGCATGAAGATGATGACAATGATATAAGAATTCAATTAAATGAAAGTAAAGGATAAATTTTAAAGATTTATAATTAAATTTATCCATAATTCAATAATGTCCAAATTGTCAACATGATACTGCTTTGTGGAGTAAAATTGAAGAATAATAATGTATCAAAAATGATTTAGACAAAAAATAAATCAATTTTTTATCAGAAATAGTACCCCGGGTGAATAGTACTCGAGTGAATAGTACCCCGTGAATAGTAATTCAAGAATAATATCCCGTGAATAATATTCCAGCATAAAAAATCAAAACTTCTCAAGAATGTTCAGAATAATATTTTCATGAAAAGATACTGGATGAAATGCAAATTTCAAGGATATTCTACTAATTTCGTGGAGTATAGAAGCCAAAACTTAACAAAACGAGTATAGAATTAGGAATCTGAAATGAAATAATATTACTTACATACTACAAAGTATGGAAGAAAATATTATTTCTTACGAGTGTTGAATAAAAATAATATCCCTTACCTTAAAAAGAAGAGTATTCCGACTGGTAGGGCGGGGATATTCTTGAAGAAAACTTGAACTGTTTTCTACGTTCAAAGCTTCCTTAAAATCTAAAGAAATACGCTCAGTATTATAGAAGAATAATTTTCTGATTCTGGTGTGATTTTCAATTCGGACGAAGTTCACGGTTCCAATGTATCAGTATTTTCTTTTCAAGGTGCTGGCCAATGAGGAAAACTAACACATGCTAATTGGAGCCTTAACCAATTAGGAAGCATCCTAATTCACAGGTTATCAATAATAATGCATGATTTAAAAAGTTTGGCTAATGAGTCCAAGCTTTGAAAAAAACATCTCATAACCTGTCAAATAAAGCTACCAGAGATGTCCTTTTAAAGTAATTGAGCCCCCCCCCCCTACATTTCAAATATATATATATATATATATATATATATATATATATATATATATATAACAAAAATGAGATAACTTCTAATTACGCTTTTAAAATGGGTAAGTAGGGGTCCAAATAATACACCATTATTTACAACAAATACTTTATTAAAATCACCTTAATATTTTTAACAACATTTATTCATCATTATTATTACTCGCAATATTAACAACCAGATCGTTCCCAGGAAAGAGGGGGCTTTTCGATAAGGATTTCTCCCCATTGGCACGCAATTAGGTGACCAAACACCTTTCCTCGACAGAACTTTCTAGTCATTGTTAATTATGCAGATAATAATATGAATAACTTGTCATCTCAATTATTGATTTAATAATATAAAATATTATGCAGATGATACTGCGATAATAATGAATCAAATAACGTGAGATACTATGCAGCAATTACTGTAGCAATAATTGAATAAAACTGAGTGACTTATCACGTAAGCATCAATAATCAATACTGTGTGCTACTATGCAACCACGCGTATTACTGTATTTTTATCACCGGGTATTTTAACAGTTAACGGTAAAACTTTCGCCTTTATTTTCATAAAAATGTATTTTTGTCGTTTTCTAACTCCGACAATAATTCCATTGTGAGGTCAACCAATGATTGTGCCGTCGTACGAATATTCCCTGTTAAAACGAATATTTCCTGACCAATCGAATATTATAAAACAACTTGCTTACTTTGCAAAATTTATAAATATTACCCACAACTATAACATTATAATAAATTCACACATTAATATTCAAAAATGATATTTTTAGAAAATTTCATCTTTATTCATAAAAGTTGGGGTCTTACAACCTCCCCTTCTTATGAAATTTTTCCCTTGAAATTAGTGTACGTACCTCGTATGTCGAAGAGGTAAGGATACCTTGATTTCATTTCAGATTCTAACTCCTAGGTCATTTCCTCAACATCGTGGTTTTTCCATAAAACTTTAACTTGAGGTATAACCTTGAAGCGTAGAATATGTTCCTTCTTATCCAAGATTTTAATAGGTACCTCTTCATACGTTAAATCTTCCGCTATTTCGTCTGGTTCTAACTCAATAATATGGTTCGGGTCTTCCACATATTTACGTAACATATATATATGAAAAATGTTATGAACACGAGACATACTTACCGGTAAAGCGAGTCTATAGGCCACAGTTCCTACTAGGTCAAGGATTTCGAATGGGCCAATGAATCGAGGATTGAGGTTTCCTCTCTTTCCGAATCTTGTAACTCCTTTCCATGGAGCAACACGTAATAACACATAATCTCCCACATTGAATTCCACGTCACTTCGATGAAGATTAACATAACTCTTTTGTCGATCTTGTGAGGTTTTTATACGTTGCCGGATCATTTGGATCTTCTCCATAGTCATACGTACCAATTCCGGTCCCAACAATGTTGCTTCACCCACCTCATCCCAACATACTAGAGAACGACACTTGCGTCTATACAATGCCTCAAATGGAGCCATGCCAATACTTGCTTGATAACTGTTATTGTAGGAAAACTCCACCAATGGCAAGAACTTGTCCCAACTTTCTTTGAAGTCAAGGACAAAAAGTCTTAATAAATCTTCAAGAGTTTGAATAGTCTTCTCTGACTGCCCATCCGTTTGAGGATGATATGCCGAACTGAATCATAAATCCGCGCCCATAGCTTTTTGCAAACTAACCCAAAATCGTGAAGTGAATCTTGGGTCTCGATCAGAAACTATGGATACTGGTATACCAAGTAGTCTTACAATCTCATTTATGTAAATACGAGCAAGACGTTCAAGTGAATACGTTTCTCGTATAGGTAAGAAATGAGCAAACTTGGTCAATCTATCAACAATGACCCAAATCGCATCTATTCCTTGAGAAACTTTGGGAAGGCCAGTAAAAAAATCTATGGTAATGTGCTCCCACTTCCATTCTGGAATTTCAAGTGGTTACAATGGACCTTTTGGCACTTGATTCTCCGCCTTGACACGTTGATAAGTTAAATACCTTGAGATAAACTCCGCGATCTCTCTTTTCATATTGCTCCACCAAAATGTATGTCAAAGATCACGATACATTTTGGTACTCCCATGATTGATTGCAAACGGTGTGTTGTGTGCCTCCATCATGGTTTTATACTTTAAATCAGGGTCGTTAGGAACACAAAGTCTGGAGTTGACTCGAAGTATTCCTTCTTTATTGATTCTTCCTTCTTCATTGATTCTTACTTCCGTGATAACACATTCTTGTACTTTCTTCCTCATACACATCAGCTCCGGGTCTATAGCTTGAGCAGCTTTAACTTTATCAATTAAAGTCGGTTCTACTCGTATATTTACCATCATCATGTGGGTCCCTAGAGTCTTTAACTCTATCTCTATCCTTTTTAAGTAATATAAAATGGGCATTTGCGTTGATAATATCGCACTCGTACCCGCATATGATCTTGTACTAAATGCGTCAGCTACTACGTTCGATTTTCCAGGATGGTATTTAACAGCTCGAGCCAACGTCGTTGTCGCATGTTGAGTTCCTTTTGGGTGAAGAAATATTTGAGGCTTTTATGATCTGGATAGATCTCCACTTTCTCCCCATACAGGTAATGCCTCTAGATCTTTAGCGCAAAAATGACTGCTGCCAACTCTAGATTATGAATAGGATAATTCCTCTCATATTCTTTGAGTTGTCGTGAGGCATATGCTATGACTTTCCCATGTTGCATGAGAACACATCCTAACCCTTTTCCTGAAGCATCACTGTAGATGACAAATCCCTCCGAGCCAGATGGTATTGTTAGAACAGGTGCTGAAATGAGTCTCCTCTTAAGTTCTTGAAAACTCTTCTGACATTCCTCACTCCAATCAAATTTTGTATCTTTTCGAGTCAGCTAAGTTAATGAAGTAGCGATTCGAGAAAATCCTTTCATGAATCTCCAATAATAACTAACTAAGCCAAAAAAGCTACGTACTTTGGTCATTGACTTAGGTTGCTCCCAGCTTTGAATTGCTTCAATCTTTGCCAGGTCAACAGATATTTTGTGATTTGATATCACATGCCCAATGAATGCTACTTCCTCGAGCCAGAACTCGCATTTCTTCAACTTGGCATATAGCTTGTTTTCACAAAGCTTTTGGAGTATCAGCCTCAAGTGTTGCTCATGATCTTCACAACTTTTGTAGTATATGAGGATGTCATCAATAAAGACGACCACAAAATGATCCAAATATTCCTTGAATACTCGGTTCATCATATCCATGAAGGTAGCAAGAGCATTAGTCAATCCAAAAGATATGACTAGGAATTCGTAATGCCCGTACCGTGTTCTGAAAGTAGTCTTTGGAATGTCCTCGGTTTTAATCTTTAACTGATGATATCCAGAACGAAGATCGATCTTTGAAAAGAATTTGACGCCTTGCAACTGGTCAAAAGGTCATCAATGCGAGGCAACGGGTACCTATTTTTGATTGTGAAATGATTCAACTCCTGATAGTCAATACAAAGTCGCATACTTCCATCTTTCTTCTTCACAAATAGAACAGAAGCACCCCAAGGAGACGTACTAGGACGAATAAAACCGATGTCTAACAATTTTTGTAGTTGGGTTTTTTAACTCCTGAAGTTCAATAGGAGCCATTCGATATGAGGCTTTGGAAATGGGGTTTATACCGGGTTTAAGGTCAATACCAAACTCGATTTCACGCTCCGGGGGTAGGCCAGGAAGTTCTTCGGGGAATACGTCAGGAAATTTATTAACAATAGAAATATCATTCAAATCTGACATATTTTTGTTTAAATCCGTGACATGGGCTAAGAAAGCTTGACATCCATTTTTTAATAAAAGAATAGCTTTATGGCTTGATATGACAGTGATTGGCTTTAGTGGTTTGGTTGCTTGAATTTGCATAATAGGTTGGTTAGGAATATAAAAACTAACAACCTTATGAAAATAATCAATTTTAGCATGATGAGTAGTTAACCAATCAATCCCTAAAATTACATTAAATGGAAGTATTTTCAAAGAGATGAGATCAACAGGTAACGTGCGATTATCGATTTAAATCAAACAAGACTTATAAACAGTGGATGTAATGAAGGTTTCTCCTAACGGAGTTTCAACAGATAAGTCAAAGTCTAATTTCTCCGGAGTTAAATTTAAACGTTGAGCGCAAGTAGGAGAAAAAAAAAGAATGGGTAGAACTGATATCAAATAAGGTATAGACTTCGCTAGAGTTTATGATTAGCTTATCCGTGATGACTTCGTTCGGGTTCCTCGATTTTTAGGAGGTCATGACAAACGCTCTCCCTTGAACTACCGGCTTTGACTTCTTTGGGACGGCATTTGGTGTCACCATCCCAACTGGACTTGGCTTTACTGCACGACAAAATCAAGCTAGGTGACATTCTCTTTCGCAATTATAACATGTTTTGAACTGCTATGTGCAATTTGGACTGATGTGTCCCTCCCCATAGCATTTGAAGCATATGATAGGTGGTCGTTCTCCTTCCTTAACAACGGGTGCTGGTGCTGACGTCTTTCCATCATTGTTGAATCTCCTGTTCTTGAAATCTCAACATTCTCGGAAGTCATTTTCAAACACTACCACAAAATAAGGGTTAATTGACATGCCACAAATTATCCCTATATTCTAACTGACCAATTAAATAACAAATAAACTTAGGTAGGTCATACTAGTGAAGGATTTCCCTATCTCTCCCCTAGTTCTAGTCTTATATCTTAGCCATCCCTACGCTTTGATACCAATTGTGACGCCCCCAAAATAGGTATACATCACCCATTTTGGGTCGCTAAATAAATGGTACATAATTCAAATACAACTGTCGTGTAAAATACAACAGAACATAAGCTGGCAATTTCAACACGAATATTGTCTTCTAGATAATATCCAAACTCAAATTCAATATCATTACAATTATTATCACACTATTTCACATAATAGTGATGACTACTAATGTACTATCTCGGACCATCACTCCGTTCCCCGACTAGTCCCGGCTATGTTCTCATTTTCTGAAGAGAACAATGAAAGCAAAAGGGCGAGCTCAACTAGCCTAGTAAGAAATATTATGACTAAGATAATGCAAAATAAATTATCGTTAGCCTTCAACAGTGTTAAACTGATAAAATACAATAAACATCAAGTTTAACTGATGTGGAACAAGCAATCCATTAGAAGAGTCAAGTAGAGCATGATATCTACTATTTTCTATGATTTAAAAAGTTTATCATCAATTTTATCGCTGAGACTCAGCTTAATAAATAAAACACATTATCGAATCATCCCTACACTACAGGCCAAAGTTATTCATTAGTATCACGACCACGAATTATTCATGCACTACGGGCCAAGGATATTCGTGTTTTCACCAATAGTTATGATCATGCCAACCACTGTCCATCAATACACTACGGGCCAATGAGGACTTTTACCACATAATATGTAACATTACGATCATGATTATACCGAATAATCCCTTGTCATAGTCATACTAATCAACAGTTCATCTATGCACTACAGGCCAAAGATGACTTTCATAACAATATAAGCATGAGGATGATGACAATGATATAAGAATTCAATTAAATGAAAGTAAAGGATAAATGTTAAAGATTTATAATTCAATTTATCCATAATTCAATAATGTCCAAATTGTTAACATGATACTTCTTTGTGGAGTAAAATTCAAGAATAATAATGTATCAAAAATGATTTGGACCGAAAAGAAATTAATTTTTTGTCATGAATAGCACCTAAGTTGAATAGTACTCAAGTGAATAGTAATTCGGGAATAGTATCCCATGAATAGTACTCTGGCATAAAAAAATTAAAACTTCTCAAGAATGTTCAGAATAATATTTCCATGAGAAATGCAAATTTCAAGGATATTCTACTAATTTCATAGAGTATAGAAGCCAAAACTTAACAAAATGAGTATAGAATTCGGAATCTGAAACAAAATAATATTACTTATATACTACAGAGTATGGAAGAAAATATTATTTATTACGAGTATTGAACAAAAATAATATCCCTTACCTTAAAAAGAAGAGTATTCCAACTGGTAGGGCGGAGATATTCTTGAAGAAAATGTGAACTATTTTCTACGCTCAAAGCATCCTTAAACTCTAAAAAAATACGCACAGTATTATAGAAGAAGAATTTTCTAATTCTGGTGTGACTTTCAATTCTAAACTAAGCATCCTATTTATAGGAGAATGGTAGGATACTATTTAAGAAAAAAATTACGGACGCACAGTAAATATTCGGACGAAGTTCACGGTTCCAACGTATCATTATTTTCTTTTCAAGGTGCTGGCCAATGAGGAAAACTAACACATGCCAATTAGAGCCTTAACCAATTAGGAAGCATCCTAATTCACAGGTTATCAATAATAATGCATGATTTGAAAAGTTTGGCTAATAAGTCCAAGCTTTGAAAAAACATCTCATAACCTGTAAAATAAAGTTACCAGAGATGTCCTTCTTTTAAAGTAATTGAGCGCCCACATTTCAAATCTTTTAATATAAATAATACGTATATATAAATATATATATAAAAAAAACTAAGATAACTTCTATCGACAGTTTTAAAAATGGGTAAGTCGGGGTCCAAATAATAGGCCAAAATTTACAATAAATACTTCATTAAAATTTCCTCAATATTTTTAACAACATTTATTCATCATTATTATAACTCGCAATATTAACAACTAGATCGTTTCCAGGAAAGAGAGGGCTTTCCTATAAGGATTTCTCCCTATTGGCACACAATTAGGTGACCAAACTCCTTTCCTCGACAGAACTTTCTAGACATTGTTAATTATGTAGATAATGATATGAATAACTTGTCATCTCAATTATTAATTTAATAATATAAAATATTATGCAGATGATACTGCGACAATAATTGAATCAAATAACGTGATATACTATGCAGCAATTATTGTAGCAATAATTGAATAAAACTGAGTGACTTCTCACGTAAGCATCAATAATCAATACCGTGTGCTACTATGCAACCACGCCAGACATTCGCATTTACTTTATCACCGGGTATTTTAACAGCTTAACGGTAAAACTTTCATTTATTATTTTCATAAAAAGATATTTTTGTCGTTTTCTAACTCCGACAATAATTCCGTTGTGGGGTCCACCAATGATTGTGCCGTCGTACGAATATTCCTTGTTAAAACGAATATTCCCGAACCAATCGAATATTATAAAATAACTTGCTTACTTTGCAAAATTTATAAATATTACCCACAACTATAACATTATAATAAATTCACACATTAATATTCAAAAATGATATTTATAGAAAATTTCATCTTTATTCATAAAAATTGGGGTCTTACAACTAATCATGCTTTGAAATTAATAACTCAAAGTTGAGTTAGGAAACTTGTCTTAGTCGTTAACTACTACTACACAATTTAATTTAATTTCGTTCGAAAGACCTATCATTAATAATATTAATCTCTCAATTAGTATAACATATTATAACTCATAACGCCACTATTCTTATAATAAATTTTCTAACATGTAATCATTTAATCAAACATTCAATAATTCTTTACTCATTAGGAATATTATCATCATTGTCTTAAACTATTGTCTAATATTATTAATGCTTTAATAATATTTTATTCACTTTCTAATATTATTAACTATTTAATAATATTTTAATTCCTTATTAATATTATTAATCATTTAATAATATTTTAGTCACTTAATAATATTATTAATCACTTAATAATATTTCGTACATTAATTAATCACATCTTATCCAATTACTAATATTATTAATCAATTAATAATATTTTAATCAATTAATAATATTATTAACCATTTAATAATATTTAGATTTAACTTTAATCTAATATTATTAATCATTTAATAATATTTTAAATTATTGCTAATATTATTAATTGTTTAATATTATTTTAATCATTATCTAATATTATTAATCATTTAATAATATTTTATCTCTTTACTAATATTATTAACTATTTAATAATATTTTAATCTTCAACTAATATTATTAATCATTTCATAATATTTTATTTATTTTTGAATATTATTAATTATTTAATAATATTTTAATTATCTAATAATATCTTAGTCTAATATTATTAACCTTTTAATAATATTTTAATCAAATATTATTAATTATATTATTAATTATATTAATAATATTTTAATTTAATATTATTAGTTATTTAATAATATTTTAATCATTTATTAATACTTTAATCTAATATTATTAATCACTTAATAATTTTTTAATTCAACTTTTAATCTAAATATTATTAATTACTTAATAATATCTTAATATAATATTATTAATCTGATAATAATATTTTATTCATTTATTAAACAAATAAACAATTTATTTTAATTGTTTACCCTTTAATAATTCCTTTATTAAATAAACCTAAAATTTCACAATTATAACATTTCATCAAAAGTGACCAAATTACCCCTTAAAAATTTGATTTCTTCATATCAAGGGTCTTTGGACTGAAAAATTACCTTTTTACCCTTTTTAACACTACATTATATTTTAAACATATTTACACATAAATCAACCATTTACATGAAAAATACCAAAACAGATCCAAAATTATTTCTTTTTTGGGATTTGACATATTATAACTCCCTTATGAACATATATTTTTTCTGAAATTTTTAAAAGTCATTTACTATTTTTAATTAGCCTAAAACAGTCGGATATTGCAACATTTTTAATAAATCGAAATTTTGTTCAAAAATTCTAAAACTCTTAGGGTATGTTCTTATCACATATATGTAATTCTTGTAAAAATTTACAATTTTCAAAGTTAACTATACCAAGTTATTCAAGTTCACTTTTAAAATAACACTTTCTTGTAAAATCCATAACTTTCATTCTACACATCCAAAAATATCCATCTTTGGACAGGACCTACATAACTTATCATAGTATCATACCAAATTTTCCCAAAATTTTTAAAGCACAAAAAATGGACGAAACATTCCCTACAAGAAACTGGCCAAGGGGTTATTTTCATGATTTCTATATTTATTTGCCACTTCCGTCACAAAAAGAAAATTTATTTTGCGTAAAAAATTTGGTGATTGACATTACTATCACAATTATAATACATTGATGAAAAAATTAGTCATCACTAAGAGTCATCATATATACTATTATTTTGTGATTGCTTAAAAAGTTTATCACAAATTACTATCTTTTGTGATTATTTTTATAAACTGTCATAAAGTTCCGTCACGTATTCTTGTTTTTCTAGTAGTGAGTGATTCTTCAGGCAGAGGTTTAGGATTTGTTCTCATACAACATGGAAAATTCATAGCCAATGCCTCATGACAACAGAAAGAATATGAGAGAAATTATCTTACTCATGATCTAGAGTTGGCAATAATTATTTTTGCGTTAAAAATCTGGAGACACTACTTGTATGGGGAGAAAGTGGACATTTATACATATCATAAAAGCCTCACATATTTCTTCATCCAAAAGGAACTCAACGTGCGGCAACGACGTTGGCTCGAGCTGTTGAAAGATTATGACCATACCAATACCATCCTGAAAAAGTGAACGTGGTAGCTGACGTGTTGAGTAGAAAAGCGTATGAGGGTACAAGTGTGATACTATCAACACAAAGGCCCATTTTGTATGACTTACAAAGGATGGAGATAGATATAAAGAGTCTAGGGACCCACGTGAAGATAACAAATATACGCTTAGAACCAACTTTAATTGACAAGGTTAAAGCTGCTCAAGCTACAGACTCGGAGTTGATAAATATGAAGAAGAAGGTGCAAGAAGTTGCCATTCCAGAAGCAAGAATCGATGAAGAAGGAATACTTCGAGTCAACTCCAGTCTTTGTGTTCCTAACAACTTTGATTTGAAGTGTAAAATCATGATGGAAGCACACAACACACTATTTGCATTCCATCCTAGAAGTACCAAAATGTATCGTGATCTTCGACATACATTTTGGTGGAGCAATATGAAAAGAGAGATCGTGGAGTTTATCTTAAGGTGTTTAACTTGTCAATGTGTTAAGGCAGAGCATCAAGTGTCAAAAGGTCCATTGTAACCACTTGAGATTACAGAATGGAAGTGGAAACACATCAACATGGATTTCGTTACCGGTCTTCCCAAGGTTTCTCAAGGCATAGATGCAATTTGGGTCATTGTCGATAGGTTAACCAAGTCTGTTCATTTCTTGCCTATACGAGAAACTTATTCACTTGAACGTCTTGCTCGTATGTAAATAAATGAGATTTTAAGACTGCATGGTATGCCAATATCCATATTTTCTAATTGAGACCCTAGATTCACTTCATGATTTCGGGTCAACTTGCAAAAAGCAATGAGCACGAATTTACAATTCAGTTCTGCATATCATCCTCAGACGGACGGGCAGTCGAAAAGGACTATTCAAACTTTTGAAGATCTATTGAGACTCTACGTATTAGATGTAAGTCCTCAACTTTTTATGAATAAAGATTTAATTTCTCTAATTATTATTTTGAATAATACGGTGTTGATTTGATATAATACTTTAGTTATGGGTGAAATGTACAAATTTTGCAAAGTAAGCAAGTTGTTATAAAATATTCGTTTGGTCGGAGAATATTCTTTTTGTCAGGGAATATTTGTACGACGACACAATCATTGGTGGACCACATAACGGAATAACTGTGGGATATAGAAAGCGACATAAATAACCTTTTTATAAAGAATAACGACAATACTTTTACTGTTAACTGTTGAAATACCTGATGATAAAAGTACTGTAATACGCGTAGTTGCACAGTAGCACACGGTATTGCACAGTATCTCTGATTATTGATTCTTAAGTAATAAGTCACTCAGTTTCATTCAATAATTGCCACAGTAATTGTTGCATAGTATCTCATATTATTGATTCATTTATTGTCATAATATCATCTGCACAATATTTTATATTATTAAATCAATAATTGACACGACATAATTATTCATATTATTAGTTAGCATTATTGGCAATGTCTAGAAAATTCTATCGAGGAAAGGGGTTAGGTTATATAATTGCGCGCCAATAAGGATAAATCCTTATCGGAAAGCCCCATCTTTCCTGGGAATGATCTGGTTGTTAATATTGTGAGCTTATAATATTAATTGTGAATAATTATTATGTGGTGGATATTGGTTCAGTTCTGATATAAATGAAGGAATTTTGCTTGAAATATTTGTTAAAAGTTTGGCAATTATCTTCTCTGATAGAATATTCATTCAAATATATTAATATAATATTACATTATAATAATGTGATAATATAATAATATAATTTTTTGTTATAATTTAAATGGTAATATTATTACAATAATATATAATTTTCAGCATGTGAATAAAAGTGGATTGAATGTTATCATTTTGATTTTGATTTTTTTTTTCAAATTTCTGTGCACATTCTTTTCTTTTGTGGCTTATGCCTGCAAAACATGTTTGTTGCCAAATTGGTGGGACTCACCCATAACTGAGAAAGAAAAAAAGGAAAGTTAGGCAGTGAATTAGGCAGGTTTTCTCATTTCTTTCCGCCGAATTTCACTATAAATAGGGGGTAACCCTCATTCCTAAACACACCAAATATCTCAAGCTTTCCTACTATAATATTGTGAGTATTTATTTTGGGTATAAGAATACTTTGAGTGTGGCTTTTTGTGCAAGATTTTCTCAGGATAATATCCGATATTCCAGTCAAATCTAGTTTCTACTAAGGTAAATTATGACACCCCCAAAACAGGTATACATCACCCATCTTGAGTCGCCAAATACATGGTACAGAATACAAATACAAACTTAATTATACAAACGTCGTGTAATATATGGCAAAACATAGCTGAGAGTTTAAATAGGAATATTGCCTTCTAGACAATATCCATTCTCAAATAGAGTCCACATTACATTTATTGTCACACTATTTTATAGAATAGTAAAGACTACTAATACACCATCTCGGACCATCACTCTGTTCCCCGACTAGTCCCGGCTACGTTCTCATTTCCTGAAGAGAACAATGAAAGCAAAAGGGTGAGCTCAACTAGCCCAGTAAGAAATATTATGACTAAGATAATGCAGAATAAATTATCATTAGTCTTCAACAATGTTAAACTGATAAAATATAATAGACATCAAGTTTAATTACAGCGGAATAAGCAATCCATTAGAAGAGTCAAGTAGAGCATGATACATACTATCTTCTATGATTTAAAATGTTTTCATCAATTTTTATCACTGAGACTCAGTTTAATAAATAAACTACATCATCTAATCATCCCTGCACTATGGGCCAAGGATATTCATTAAATCATCAATGGTCATGACTATACTGAATAATCCATGGTCATAATCATACCAAAAACTGTCCATCAATACACTACAGGCCACTGAGAACTTTTACCACATCATTTATAACATTACAGGTTATGATTATACCAAATGATCCCTGGTCATAATCATACCGATTCCATCTATGCACATAAGCCAAAGATGACTTTCAACACAATATAAGCATGAGGATGATGACAATGACATAATAATTCAATAAAACAAGTTCAAGAATAAATTTTAAAGATTTATAAGTTAATTTATCCTCGAAATCAATAACGTCTAAATTGTCAACATGATACTTCTTTGTGGAGTAAAATTCAAGAATGCTCGTAAGAATATTTCCATGAAAAGATACTTTGGATGAAGCGCAAAAATATTCGTGATATTCTACTAATTTCATGGAGTATAGAAGTCAAAATTTTAACCAACCGAGTATAATAGAATATATGAAATACAAATGGATTTTCGCCGCCATGCGATAATCCACGTGATGATAATTTCCACAATTTAATAAGGAATGAATATGAAGGATCATTCACCATGCATGTGGTAATCCACATGAGACAAAGTTATTCCAAAGAGAATAATAAAGAATGGAATAATAGAAGAATTCACCGGCATGAGATAGACCACATGCATGCATGTGTTATTCCCAATGTAATAATAAAGAATGGAACTAGGTCATGCGTAATCCGCATGCATGTGATATTCCAATGTAATAATAAAGATTGGAACCAGTCAAATGCGTAATCCACACGCATGTGATATTCCAAATGTAATAATAAAGAATGGAACCAGATCATGCGTAATCCACACACGCATGTGATATTCAAATGTAATAATAAAGAATGGAATAACAACAGAATTCACCAGGCATACGATAGACCGCACAGACAGGTTATTCCAACAGAATAATAAAGAATGGAATAATAGAAGAATTTCACCACGTATGCGGTATTTCGCGTATACAGGTTATTCTAACAGAATAATAAGGAATGGAATAACAATAGCTCTCTTCATGAATACGAAAGAAATAATACCCCTTACCTTAGAAGGAACTGGATATTGGAATAGCGAGGTAGCAGACTTCTCTTCTTCTTTCTCTCTATAATTTCTCTCTATAATAATTGCTTTAAAGCTTTAGTGAATTGGTGAGAAATGAAGGAAAAATGAGCTTCTATTTATAGGAAAATATAGTTTCGATAATTGCATGTTTTGGGGCTCAAAATATTACAATACAATACCTTCATCTTTTTCTTCATTTTTAATTTAGTCCTGCAAGTATTATCAAACTTGCACCACCTCCCCTAATAGTAAATAATGTGAATCAATAGTTCAATCATGTGAATCAATAGTTATAATTATATGAAAATATGAATTACAGTGTAGTACCTCTATCTATACCTCCATTTTTAACTCACTCATGCAAGTATTATCAATCTTGCACCAACTCCCCTAATAGTAAAAGAATGTGAATTAATAGTACACACATGTGAACAAATAGTTGTAATCATGTGAATTAATAGTAATTAATTGCTCATTTATCCGATTAATTACCCGACTGGTCAGTATAACTTCCAGACATCAATTAATATCAAAATAAATGTCGATTTCCACTAACACTAATAATTCCAACACAATGGAACTATCAATTTCATCTTTAATCAACACGAACTTATTCATCATTAATATTATAACTCAGAATATTTAACAACCAGGTCGTTCCCAGGAAAGAGGGGGCTTTTCGATAAGGATTTCTCCTTATTGGAGTGCAATTAGATGACCAAACCTCTCCTTGATAGAACTTCTAGACATTGTAAATATTGCATTTTAATAATATGAATAACTTGGTCGTCTCAATTATTGATTTAATAATATAACATATTATGCAGATGATACTTGTGACAATAATTGAATCAATAATATGAGAGATATGATGCAAAAATTATCAGAGTAATAATTGAGTATAACCGAGTGACTTCTTACGTAAGCATCAATAATCAATACCGTGTGTTACTTATGCAACCACGCCAGACATCGTATTTTTACTACCGGTAGTTCAACGCTTTTAACGAGTAATACTTTCGTTAGTTATTTTATAAAAGATAATTATGTCGCTTTTCTAACTACGACAATAATTCCGTTAGGTCCACTAATGATTTGTCATTCATCACTAATATTCCCTCATTAAAACGAATATTCCCCGACCAATCAAATATTATATAACCACTTGCTTACTTTGAAAAATTTGTAAATATTACCCACAACTATAACATTATATTATATCCACACCATAATATTCAAAAATATATTTCGTGAGAAATTATTCTTTATTCATAAAAGTTGGGGTCTTACAACCTTCCCTTCTTATGAAATTTCGTCCTCGAAATTAGGGTGCGTACCTGGTATGTCGAAGAGGTGAGGATACCTTGATTTCATTTTAGATTCTAACTCCCGGGTCATTTCTTCCACATCGTGGTTTCTCCACAAAACTTTAACTTGAGGTATAACCTTGGAGCGTAGAATATGATCCTTCTTATCCAAGATTTTAACAGGTACCTCTTCATACGTTAAATCTTCCGCTATCTCGTCCGGTTCTAATTCAATAATGTGGTTCGGGTCTTTCACATATTTACGCAACATAGATATGTGGAAAACGTTATGAACACGAGACATACTTAGCGGTAAGGCGAGTCTATAGGCCACAGTTCCTACTCATTCGAGGATTATAAATGGGCCAATGAATTGAGGATTGAGCTTTCCTCTCTTTCCAAATCTCGTAACTCCTTTCCATGGAGCAACACATAACAATACACAATCTCTAATATTGAATTCCACGTCTTTTTGATAAAGATCAGCATAAATCTTTTGTCGATCTTGTGAGGTTTTTATACGTTGTCGGATCATTTGAATATTTTCCGTAGTCATACGTACCAACTCCGGTCCCAACAACGTTGCTTCACCCACCTCATCCCAGCATACTGGAGAATGACACTTTCTTCCATACAACGCCTCAAATGGAGCCATGCCAATACTTGTTTGATAACTGTTGTTATAGGAAAACTCCACCAATGGTAAGAACTTGTCCCAACTTCCCTTGAAGTCAAGGACACAAAGTCTTAATTAATCTTCAAGAGTTTGAATAGTCCTTTCCGACTGCCCATCCGTTTGAGGATGATATGCCGAACTAAATCGTAAATCCGTGCCCATAGCTTTTTACAAACTAACCCAAAATCTTGAAGTTAATCTTGGGTCTCGATCAGAAACTATGGATACTGGCATACCATGCAATCTTACAATCTCGTTTATATACCTACTAGCAAGACGTTTAAGTGTATAAGTTTCTCGTATCGGTAAGAAATGAGCAGACTTGGTCAATCTATCAACAATGACCCAAATCGCATCTATGCCTTGAGAAACCTTTGGAAGACCAGTAACGAAATCCATGGTAATGTGCTCCCACTTCCATTCTGGAATTTCAAGTGGTTGCAATGGACCTTTTGGCACTTGATGCTCCGCCTTGACTTGTTGACAAGTTAGACACCTTGAGATAAACCCCACTATCTCTCTCTTCACGTTCCTCCACCAAAATGTATATCGGAGATCACGATACATTTTGGTACTCCCAGGATGGATTGCAAACGGTGTGCTATGCGACTCCATCACGATTTTATACTTCAAGTCGGAATCGTTAGGAACACAAAGTCTGGAGTTGACTCGAAGTATTCCTTCTTCATCGATTCTTGCTTCTGAAATAGCACCTTCTTGCACTTTCTTCTTCATACGCATCAGCTCCAGGTCTGAAGTTTGAGCAGCTTTAACTTTATCGATTAAAGTCGGTTCTACTCCTATATTCGCCATCATCACATGGGTCCTTGGAGTCTTTAACTCTATCTCTATCCTTTGTAAGTCATACAAAATGGGCCTTTGCGTTGACAATATCGCACTCATACCCGCATATGATCTTCTACTCAATGCGTCAGCTACTACGTTCGCTTTTCCAGGATGGTATTGAATGATATGATCATAATCTTTCAACAGCTCAAGCCAACGTCGTTGCCACATGTTGAGTTCTTTTTGAGTAAAGAAATATTTGAGGCTTTTATGATTCGTATAGATCTCCACCTTCTCTCCATACAGGTAATGCCTCCAAATCTTAAGCGCAAAAATAACTGCTGCCAACTCTAGATCATGAGTAGGATAATTCCTCTCATATTCTTTGAGTTGTCGCGAGGCATAGGCTATGACTTTCCCATGTTGCATGAGAACACATCCTAACCCTTTGCCTGAAGCATCACTGTAGATAACAAATCCCTCCGAGCCAGATGGTATTATCAGAACAGGTGCTGAAATGAGTCTCATCTTGAGTTCTTGAAAACTCTTTTCACATTCCTCGCTCCAACCGAACTTTGTATCTTTTCGAGTCAGCTGAGTTAATGGAGTAGCGATTCGAGAAAATCCTTCCACGAATCTCCGATAATAACTAGCTAAGATGAGAAAGCTACGTACTTCGGTCACTGACTTAGGTTGCTCCCAGCTTTGAATTGCTTCAATCTTTGCTGGGTCAACAGATATTCCATGATTTGATATTACGTGCCCAAGGAATGCAACTTCCTCAAGCCAGAACTCGCATTTCTTCAACTTGGCATAAAGCTTGTTTTCACGAAGCTTTTGGAGTATCAGCCTCAAGTGTTGCTCATGATCTTCACGGGTTTTGGAGTATATGAGAATGTCATCAATAAAGACGACCACAAAGTGATCCAAATATTCCTTAAATACTCGGTTCATCATGTCCATGAAGGCAGCAGGAGCATTAGTCAATACAAAAGACATGATTAGGAATTCATAATGCCCGTACAGTGACGCCCCCAAAACATGTATACATCACCCATCTTGAGTCGCCAGATACATGGTACATAAATTCAAATACAACTTAATTATACAACGATGTGTGTAAAATACGACAAAAACATAGTGAGAGTTTAAACAAGAATATTGTCATCTGAGACAATATCCACACTCAATGGTGACCTCATTACAATTATTATCACAATATTTACAGAGAATAGTGAGGACTACTAAAGCCATTTATCCCGGACCATCACTCCATTCCCCGACTGCGTCCCAAATATATTCTCATTTCTGAAGAGAACAATGAAAGAAAAGGGTGAGCTCAACTAGCCCAATAAGAAATATTATGACTAAGATAATGCGAGAATAAATTATCCTTAGCCTTCAACAGTATAACAACTTATAGGATACAATAGACAACAAGTTTTAGATCAACAAGCTGCGGAATAAGCAATCCATTAGAAGAGTCAAGTAGAGCATAAAATCTACTATCTTCTATGATTTAAAAAGTTTTTCATCAACTTTATCATTTGAGACTCAGCTTAATAAATAAAATTGAATCATCCCTGCACCACGGCCAAGGATATTCATGTAATCATCAATGGTCATGATTATACCGAATAATCCCTGGTCATAATCATACCAACAACTGTCTATCAATGAACTACAGGTCAATGAGGACTTTTACCACATCATTCGTCACATTACGGTCATGATTATACCGAATAATCCCTGGTCATAATCATACCAAGTCCATCTATGCACGTAAGCCAAAGATGACTTTCATCACGATATAAGAATGAGGATGATGACAATGACATAATAATTTAATAAAAAAAGTTTAAGGATAAATTTTAAAGATTTATAATTTAATTTATCCAGAAATCAATAACGTCCAAATTGTCAACATGTTACTGCTTTGTAGTGTAAAATTCAAGAATAATATTCATGTACCAAAAATAATTTGGACAGAAAAGAAATATATTTTTGGGTGAATAGTACCCCGTGAATAGTACTTCAGGAATAGTACCCCGTGAATAGTTCCCTGACATGAAAAGTGCCTCAAATACCCGAGTGAATGATACTAGAGTGAATAGTAATCGGGTGAATAGTAACTCATGAATAGTAACTCGTGAATAGTACTCCGGCATGGAAAGTTCCCCGAATACCCGAGTGAATAATACTAGAGTGAATAGTAACCGGGTGAATAGTAACCCATGAATAGTAACTCATAACAAAAAAAAAATACCAAAAAAATGATATTTCATGACGAGTACAAAAGAAATGATATCCCAGATGAGTATAATAGAATATACGAAACTGCAAATGGATTTTTACATACGCCATGCAGAATCCACGTAGATGCATCATTTCCATAATTTAATAAAGAATGAATATAAAGGATCATTCACCATGCATGCGATAATCCACATGTATGCATTATTCCAACGTAATAATAAAGAATGGAATAACGTAAGAATTCACCATTCATGCGATAGACTCGCAAAGACATGTTATTCCCAACAAAATAATAAAGAATGGAACCGGTCATACGTAAATCCGCATGAGCATACGATATTCTAATAGAATAATAAAGAATGGAACCAGTGTCAATGCGTAATCCGCATGCACGTGATATTCCAATGTAATAATAAAGAATGGAACCAGTCATGCGTAATCCTCACGCATGTGATATTCTAACGAATAATAAAGAATGGAATAACAACAGAATTCACTGGGCATGCGATGAGAGAAGCACGATATGGAGTTATTCCAATGAATAATAAAGAATGGAATAATAGAAGAATTTCACCATGTATGCGGTACTTCGCGTATACAGGTTATTCCAACAGAATAATAAGCAATGGAATAACAATAGCTCTCTTCATGAATATGAAAAAAATAATACCCCTTACCTTAGAAGAAACTGGATATTGGAATAGTGAGGTAGCCGACTTCTCTTCTTCTTTCTCTCTATAATTTCTCTCTATAATAATTGCTTTAAAGCTTTAGTGAATTGGTGAGAAATGAAGGAAAAATGAGTTTTTATTTATAGGAAAATATAGTTTTGATAATTGCACGTTTTGGGGCTCTAAATATTACAGTACAATACCTTTCTATTTTTCTTCATTTTTAATTTAGTCCTGCAAGTATTATCAAACTTGCACAACCCCCCCTAATAGTAAATAATGTGAATCAATAGTTCAATCATGTGAATCAATAGTTATAATCATGTGAAAATATGAATTACAGTATAGTACCTCTATCTATACCTCCATTTTTAACTTAGTCATGCAAGTATTATCAATCTTGCACCAACTCCCCTAATAGTAAATGAATGTGAATTAATAGTACACACATGTGAACAAATAGTTATAATCATGTGAATCAATAGCAATTAATTGCTCATTTATCCGATTAATTACCCGATTGGTCAATATAACCTCCGTACATAGATTATTATCGAAATAAATGTTAATTTTCACTAACACTAATAATTCCAACACAATGGAACTATCAATTTCATCTTTAATCAACACGAACTTATTCATCATTAATATTATAATTCATAATATTTAACAACCAGGCCGTTCCCAAGAAAGAGGGGGCTTTCCGATAAGGATTTCTCCATATTGGCGCGCAATTAGGTGACCAAACCTCTCCTTGACAGAACTTCTAGACATTGTGTGACGCCCCCAAAAATTTGTATACATCACCCATCTTGAGTTGCCAAATACATGGTACAGAATACAAATACAAACTTAATTATACAACTGTCGTGTAAAATACGACAAAGCATATGCTATGAGTTTTAATAAAAATATTATCATCTAGACAATATCCACACTCATAGAAGATAGTAGATTTTATTCTCTACTTGGCTCTTCTAATGGATTACTTGTTCCGCTGCAGTTAAACTTAATGTTTGTTATATTTTATCAGTTTAACACTGTTGAAGGCTAACGGTAATTTATTCTGCATTATCTTAGTCATAATATTTCTTACTAGGCTAGTTGAGCTCACCCTTTTGCTTTCATTATTCTCTTCAGGAAATGAGAACGTAGCAGGGACTAGTCGAGGAACAGATTGACGGTCCAGATGTTTGCATTAGTAGTCCTCACTATTCTATGAAATAGTGTGATAATAAATGTATTGAGGACTCCCTTTGAGTTTGAATATTGTCTAGAAGATAATATTCATATTAAAACTCTCAGTTTATATTTTGTCGTATTTTATACGACAATTGTATTATGAAGTTATATTTGAATTTTGTACCATGTATTTGGCGACTCAAGATGGGTGATGTATACATATTTTGGGGGCGTCACAGTTGGTATCAAAGCTTAGGGATATGATCCCTGGCTGAGATGTGAGACAAAAACTAGGAAGGGAGTGACATGGAATTCCTTCGCTAGTATGACCTACCTAAGTTTATTTGGTATTTAATTGGTCAGTCAGAGTATAGGGATAATATGTGACATGTCAATTAACCCTTGTTTTGTGGTAGTATTTGAAAATGACATCCGAGAATGTTGAGAATAGCAATGGAGCACATGAAACCGTTGAGTCTGTACAGATCAATAATCAGGATAATGTGCATCAAGAAGGCGATAATCCTCATGCAAACAACAACACTGACCAAATGATGAACGATGGAATGTTCAGAGGCTTTATGAAATTTATGCAACATCAGCCGAGAGCGGCTCCTGTCCAAAATACAGGTGGAAACACTGGCAACTCTCGAACGGTCACTGCTAAACAGTTCAAGGAGCTGGGACCACCAAAGTTTTTTGGAGAGCCAAAACCACTTAAAGCAGAGATGTGGATAAAGCAGATCAACAAGATATTTGATGTCTTGGGATGCTCCTAGGAGCAAAAGGTTCCCTTTGCCACCTTCATGTTGTGGGCAGAAGCAAATTTTCGGGTGGGAATTTGTAAAGCGTACTCAACTTGCTGCACTGAAGATATCTTGGGAGAAGTTCCAAGAACTGTTCAACGACAAGTACTTTCCCGAAAGTATTCATAACATGAAAGAGGTAGAGTTCATTAAATTGAAGCAAAACAATATGACCGTGTCGCAGTACAAAGCCAAGTTTGCCGAGCTGTCCCGATTTGCGTCCCACTTAGTTGATAATGAGGAGAGAATGACGCAAATGTTTCTAAGAGGTTTGAAACCCGAGATACATCTGTGACGCCCCCAAAATTAGGTATACATCACCCATCTTGGGTAGTCAGATACATGGTACAGAATTTAAATACAACTTACTAATATAACTGCTGTATAATACGACATAAATCGTGAGTTTGAATACAAATATTGTCTACTAGATATTATACAAACTCAAAAGGAGTCCTCATTACAATTATTATCACACTATTTCACGTAATAGTGAGGACTACAAATGCTATCCCCTGGACCATTACTCCGCTCCCGACTAAATCCTAGCTATATTCTCATTTCATGAAGAGAACAAAGAAAAGAAAGGGTGAGCTCAACTAGCCCAAAGAAGAAATATTATGACTAAGATAATGCGTAATAAATTATCAATAGCCTTCAACAAAGTGTTAAACCGATAAAATATAATAAACATCAAGTTTAATGCATGGTGAACAAGCAATCCATTAAAAGAGTCAAGTAGAAAATAAAATCTACTATCTTTTATGATTTAAAAGGTTTTTCATCATTTTATATAGCCGAATGAGACTTAGCTTTAATAAATATTCCACATCATCGAATCACCCCGCACTACTACCCAAGGATATTCTTTAGTATCACGACCACAATTATTCATGCACTACTACCAAGAATAGTTGTGTATTCATTAATGGTCATGATCATGTCAACAATCGTCCATCAATGCACTACTACCAATCGAGGATTTTTATCACATCATTTGTAACATTACGGTCCATGATTACACCGAATAGTCTCTCGTCATAATCATACCAAGTCCATCTATGCACTACAAAGCCACGATGACTTTCAACATAATATAAACATGAGGATGATGACCATGATATAAGAATTCAATAAAACAAGTTCAAGAATTATTTTATCCGTGAATTATTAACGTCCCAAATTATCAACATGATATGTTTTGTAGAGTAAAATTCAAGAATGATCACAAGAATATTTCCATGAAAAGATATCGGATGAAACGCAAATATCAAGGATATTCCACTAATTTGATGGAGTATAAAGTCAAAGTTTTAACCAACCGGGTATAATAAAGAATGGAATAACAAAAGAAATCACCATGCATGCGATAGACCGCATACGCAGTTATTCCAACGTAATAATAAATAATGTAACCAGGTCCCACGTAAAATGCATGCAGACGTGATGTTCCAAATGTAATAATAATAAAGATTTTAACCAGTCCTGTAAAACACATGCATGTGATGTTCCAATGTAATAATAATAAAGATTTTAACTGTGTCCTGTAAAACACATGCATGTGATGTTCCAATGTAATAATAATAAAGATTTTAACCGAATGTCCTGTAAAACACACGCATGTGATGTTCCAATGTAATAATAATAAAGAATAGAACCAGTCCCACAGAAACGCATGCATGATGTGATGTTCCAACGTAATAATAGAAGAATGTCACCAAGTATAGGGTAAACTGTATACAAAGTTATTCCAATGTAATAATAAGCAATGGAATAACAACAGCTTCTCTTCATGAATTAGAAAGAATAACACCCTTTACTTTTGGTAGGAGATTGAATACCGCGGTAGAAGTGTAGTAACAAAATACTCTTCTTCTTTCTCTTATTCTCTATACTTTCTCTCTCTAAAGCTTGAATGAATTAAATGAAAAATAATGAAGCACTAGGCCTCTATTTATAGAAGATTTCTAGCTTAGCACCTACCATGTGAAAAGGCAAGTGGCTTGACGACCGGTGATGTGAAAAGAAAAGTGGTTCGTCATCAGAAATGTGAAAAACGACGAGTGGTTCGGCCACCGTAATGTGAAACGACAAGTTGTTTGACGCCTTTGTAATGTGAAACTTGAGTGGTTTGACGTCTGGTAAAGGTAATTACTATTGACGAAGGTAATTACTATTTACAAGGGTAATTACTATTGACGAAGGTAATTACTATTGACGAAGGTAAATACTATTAACGAAGGTAATTACTATTCACAAAGGTAATTACTATTGACGAAGAGACTCTTAGATGATGACATATGGGCCCCCCATAAAATAATCAAACTTACCACAAACGTCTCATAACAGACTCTTTATATACATTAAGGATTGAATAAATATTACCACAAATCATTTTATTTTTAATCAACACATTTTTAATCTTTCATCAATTATTAATCATTTATAACTTGTCGTCTCAATTAATAATATAACATATTATACGATGATGATCTTGATAATAATTGAATCAATAATATAAGAGATATGATGCGGCAAATTATCAGTAGTAATAATTGAGCATAAATGAGTGACTTCACGTAAGCATCAATAATCAATACCGCAGTGCTACTATGCAACCACGCTTTATTACTTTACTTTTACCACCGGTAGTTCAACAGCTTTTAACGGTAACACCTCCGCCAGTTATTTTTATAAAATATTTTTGTCGCTTTCTCAATCAGAAATAATAATTTCACGTTATTAGGGGTCCACCAATGATTGAGCCGTTGTATTTAATATTCCCTAACAAAAGAATATTCCCCACCAAACGAATATTTTATAACAACTTGCATACTTTGCAAAATTTATAAATATTACCCACAACTATAACATTATATCAAATTTATTCCATAATATTCAAAAATAATATTTATAGAAAATTCATCTTTATTTATAATAGCTGGGGTCTTACAACCTCCCCTTCTTATGAAATTTCGCCCTCGAAATTAGGGTACGTACCTGGTATGTCGAAGAGGTATGGATACCTTGATTTCATTTCGATTCTAACTCCCAAGTCATTTCTCAACATCGTGGTTCCTCCACAAAACTTTGACTTGAGGTATAACCTTGAGCGTAGAATATGTTCCTTCTTATCCAAAATTTGAACAGGAACCTCTTCATACGTCAAATCTTCCGTTATTTCGTCCGGTTCTAACTCAATAATATGGTTCGGGTCTTTCACATATTTACGTAACATGGATATGTGAAAAAAGTTATGAACACGAGACATATTTGGCGGTAGAGCGAGTCTATAGGCCACAGTTCCTACTCGATCGAGGATTAAAAATGGACCGATGAATCGAGGATTAAGTTTTCCTCTCTTTCTAAATCTTGTAACTCCTTTCCATGGAGCAACTCTTAACAACACATGATCTCCTATATCGAATTCCACGCCCTTTCGATGAAGATCAAGATAACTCTTTTGTCGATTTTGTGAGGTTTTTATACGTTGTTTGGATCGTTTGAATCTTTTCCGTAGTCATACGTACTCAACTCCTCGTCCCAACAACGTTGCTTCACCCACCTCATCCCAAAGATAATCGAGAACGACACTTTCTTCCATACAACGCTTGAATGGAGCCATGCCAATACTTGCTGATAACAACTGCTGTTGTTGGGGAAAACTCCACCAATGGTAAGAACTTGTCCCAACTCCCCTTGAAATCAAGGACACGTAGTCTTAATAGATCTTCAAGAGTTTGAATAGTCCTCTCCGATCGTCCGTCCGTCCCGAGGATGATATGCGAAAGCTAAATCGTAAGTCTGTGCCCATAGCTTTTTGCAAAAACTAACCCAAAATCGTGAAGTGAATCTTGGGTCTCGATCGAAAACTATGGATACCGCAGATACCATGCGCCTTACAATCTCGCTTATGTACATACGAGCAAGACGTTCAAGTGTATAAGTTTCTCGTGTCGGTAAAAAATGAGCGGACTTGGTCAATCTATCAATAATGATCCAAATCGCATCAACGCCTTGAGAAACCTTAGGAAGACCGTTAATGAAATCCATGGTAATGTGCTCCCACTTCCATTCGGAATTTCAAGTGGTTGCAATGGACCTTTTGGTACTTGATGCTCCGCTTTAACTCGTTGACTAGTTAGACACCTTGAGATAAACAAATATATATCTCTCTTTTTATATTGCTCCACCAAAATGTATGGATTTAATATCATGATACATTTTGGTACTCCCAGATGGATTGCAAATGGTGTGTTGTGCGCCCCATCATGATATTATACTTTAAATCGTGGTCGTTAGGAACACAAAGTCCGGAGTTGACTCAAAGTATTCCTTCTTCATCGATTCTTGCTTCCTAAGATAGCACATTCTTGCACTTTCTTCCTCATACGCATCGCCTCCGTGTCCAGAGCTCGAAAGCGACTTTAACTTTATCGATTAAAGTCGGTTCTACTCAGATACTCGCTATCATCACATGTGTCCCTAGAGTCTTTAACTCTATCTCCATCCTTTGCAAGTCACACAAAATGGGCCTTTGTGTTGACAATAACGCACTCAGATTTGCATACGATCTTCTCGCTAAATGCGCCGCCTACCACGCTCGCTTTTTTCGTGATGGTATTGATGGTATGATCATAATCTTTCAACATGCCAAGCCAACGTCGTTGTCTCATGTTGAGTTCCTTTTGAGTGAAGAAATATTTGAGGCTTTTATGATCCGTAAAGATCTCCACTTTCTCCCCATACAAGTAATGCCTCCAAATTTTAAGTGCAAAGACAACAAATTTGCCAACTCTAGATCATGAGTAGGATAATTCCTCTCATATTCTTTGAGTTGTCATGAGGAATAGGCTATAACTTTTCCATGTTGCATGAGAACACATCCCAACCTTTTTGCTCAAGCATCATCAGAGATGACAAATCCTCCCGAGCCGATGGTATTGTCGTAACAGTCTTTGAAATAAGTCTCCTCTTGAGTTCTTGAAAACTCTCTAACATTCTTCGCCCCAACCGAACTTTGTATCTTCCGAGTCACCGAAGTCATGGAGTAGCGATTCGAGAAAATCCTTCCACGAATCTCCGATAATAACCAAATTTAAACCGAGAAAGCTACGATTTCTATCCATCGATTTAGGTTGTTCCCGACTTTGAATAGCTTCAATCTTTGGGTCAATCAGATATTCCATGACTTGATACCACGTGCCCAAGGAATGCTACTTCTTCAAGCCGTAACTCACATTTCTTCAACTTCGCATAAAGCTTATATTCACGAAGCTTTTGGAGTGTCACCTCAAGTGTTGCTCATGATCTTCACTACTTTTGGAATAAATAAGGATGTCATCAATAAAGACGACCACAAAGTGATCTAAATATTCCTTGAATACTCGGTTCATCATATCCATGAAGGCAACAGAGCATTAGTCAATCCAAAGGACATGACTAGGAATTCATAATGCCCGCATCGAGTTCTCGAAAAGCCGCTTTTGGAATGTCACGGTTCTAATCTTCAATTGGTGATATCCTAACGAAGATCAATCTTTGAAAAGAATTTGGCTCCTTGCAATCGTCAAACAGTCATCAATACGTGGCAATGGATACCTATTATTGATGGTGACATGATTCAACTCCCGATAATCAATACAAAGTCGCATACTCCCATCTTTCTTCTTCACGAATAGAACAGAGCACCCCAAGGAGAAGTACTAGGATGAATAAAGCCAATGTCTAACAATTCCTCGCAGTTGGGTCTTTAACTCCTCAAGTTCAATAGGAGCGGCCATTCGATATGGGGCTTTGGAAATAGGTTTTGTACTCGGTTCAAGGTCGATAAAAATTCAATTTCACGCCTGGGGTAGGCCAGAAGTTCTTCTTGGGAATACGTCAGAAATTTATTAACAATAGAAATATCGCTCAAAACCGATTTATTTTTGTTTAAATCATGACATGAGCTAAGAAAGATTGACATCCGCTTTTCAATAAACGAATAGCTTTATGGCTTGAGATGACCGTGATTGATTTTAATGGTTTGGTCGTTTGAATTCGCATAATCGGTTGATTAGGAACATGAAAGCTAACAACCTTACGAAAATAATCAATTTTTGCATGATAAGTAGTTAACCAATCAATCACTAGAATCACGCCAAATGCAAGTATTTTTAATGAAATAAGATCGACAGTAATGTGAGGGTACCGATTTGAACCAAACAAGACTTATAAACATGCTGGATGTAATGAAGGTTTCTCCCAACGGAGTTTCCACATATAAGTCAAAGTCTAATTTCTCCTGAGTCAAATTTAATCGATGAGCGCAAGTAGGAGAAATAAAAGAATGGGTAGAACCGATATCAAATAAAGTATAGACTTCATTAGAGTTTATGATAAGCTTACCCGTGATGACCTCATTCAATTCCTTGCTCTTTGGGAGGTCACAACAAACGCCTCCTTGCACTAATGGGTTTGACTTTTCCGGGATGGCCTTTGGTGCCTCCATCCTACCTGAATTTGTCTTCGATAAACGACAAAAATCGAGCTAAGTGACCTTCTTCCACAATTATACCATGCTTTGACTGGCATGGCGCAGCTTTGATCGATGTGTCCTCTCCTCCGCATTTGAAGCATATGATAGGTGGTCTTTCTCCTTCCTTAACAACAACTTTGGTCTTTGGCGACGCTCTTTCCATCATTGTTGAATCTCCTTTTCTTGAAATATCCATTCTTATTGTTTTGGCCCCGATTACAATGTAAGTGGTTACCATATCCGCCTCGTTGATTCCCTCCACGCTTGTTGTCACCGCTCGATGACTACTCTCATTTGGTATTATAATTTTGCTTACCGCTTCTTTTTTAGTCATAGGTTGACTCATTATCGCGCTCCACTAATCGAGCCTCATTATAACATCTCGAATACAAACACGCTTTATGAGAAATAAGATGTTGACGTATCTCGCTTCAAACCTCTTAAAACATTCGCGCCATTCTCTCTTCATTATCCACTGCGGGGCGAAACCGTGATAACTCCGGTGGTCCCAGCTCCTTGAATTGTTTAGCGGTGACCGCCGAGAGTTTTCCGTGTTTCCACCCCACGCTTTTGGACAGAGTCGCTCTCATTGCTTTGTTGCATAAATTGCATAAAGCTTCAAACATTTGATCATTCATCATTTGGTCGGTGTTGTTGTTTGCATGAGGATTGTCGCCTTCCTGATGCACATTATCCTCGATTATTGATATGTGGTGAATCAACGATCGCTCAAGGCCCATCATATTCTCAACATTCTCAAATGTCATTTTCGACATCGCCACAAAACAAAAGGTTAATTGACATGTAACAAATTATCCCTATCTTCCCGACCAACCAATAAAATAGCACATAAACTTAGGTAGGTCATACTAGCGAAGGTATTCCCCCTCCTCCCTCCTAGTACTATTCTCACATCTTAGCCAGGATCATATCCCAAGCTCGATACCAACCGCGACGCCCCCAAAATTAGGTATACATCACCCATCTTGGGTAGTCGATACATGGTACGTAATTTAAATACAACTTACTAATATAACTGCCGCAGTATACAATACGACATAAAAATCGTGAGTTTGAATACAAATATTGTCTACTAGATATTATACAAACTCAAAATGAGTCCTCATTACAATTATTATCACACTATTTCACGTAATAGTGAGGACTACTAATGCTATCCTCTCGGACCATTACTCCATTCCCCGACTAAATCCTAGCTATGTTCTCATTTCCTGAAGAGAACAGTGAAAGAAAGGGTGAGCTCAACTAGCCCAGTAAGAAATATTATGACTAAGATAATGCATAATAAATTATCAATAGCCTTCAACAGTGTTAAACTGATAAAATATAATAAACATCAAGTTTAACTGCAGCGGAACAAGCAATCCATTAAAAGAGTCAAGTAGAAAATAAAATCTACTATCTTTTATGATTTAAAAGTTTTTTCATCACTATTATAGCTGAGACTTAGCTTTAATAAATATTCCACATCATCGAATCACCCCGCACGCACTACTACCAAGGATATTCTTTAGTATCACGACCACAATTATTCATGCATCTACCAAGAATAGTTGTGTATTCATTAATGGTCATGATCATGTCAACAATCGTCCATCAATGCACTACTACCATCGAGGATTTTTATCACATCATTTGTAACATTACTACCATGATTACACCGAATAGTCTCTCGGTCATAATCATACCAAGTCCATCTATGCACTACAGCCACGATGACTTTCAACATAATATAAACATGAGGATGATGACCATGATATAAGAATTCAATAAAACAAGTTCAAGAATTATTTTATTCAGAATTATTAACGCCCAAATTATAAACATGATATCGCTTTTGTAGAGTAAAATTCAAGAATGATCGTAAGAATATTTCCATGAAAAGATATCGGATGAAACGCAAATATCAAGGATATTCCACTAATTTGATGGAGTATAGAAGTCAAAGTTTTAACCAACCGGGTATAATAAAGAATGGAATAACAAAAGAAATCACCATGCATGCGATAGATCGCACAAGCAAAAGTATTCCAACAGAATAATAAATAATCGGAACCAGTCCCACAGAAAACGCATGCAGACGATGTGATGTTCCAATGTAATAATAATAAAGATTTTAACCAGTCCTGTAAAACACATGCATGTGATATTCCAATAGAATAATAATAAAGATTTTAACCAGTCCGGTAAAACACACACGCACAAGATGTTCCAATGTAATAATAATAAAGATTTTAACCAGTCCTGTAAAACACACGTATGTGATGTTCCAATGTAATAATAATAAAGAATGGAACCAGTGTCCAAACAGAAAACGCATGCATGAGACGTGATGTTCCAACGTAATAATAGAAGAATGTCACCAAGTATAGGTAAACCGCACAGATACAAAGTTATTCCAATGTAATAATAAGCAATGGAATAACAATGCCTTCTCTTCATGAATAAGAAAGAATAACACCCCTTACTTTTGGTGGTAGGAGATTGAATACCGCAGTAGTGTAGTAACAAAATACTCTTCTTCTTTCTCTTATTCTCTCTATACTTTCTCTCTCTAAAGCTTGAATGAATTCGTGAAAAATAATGAAGCACTAGGCCTCTATTTATAGAAGATTTCTAGCTTAAAGACCTACCATGTGAAAAGGCAAGTGGCTCAACGACCGGTGATGTGAAAAGAAAAGTGGTTCGACGCTCACCATGTGTGAAACGACGAGTGGTTCGACGCTCAGTAATGTGAAACGACAAGTGGTTTGACGTCTGGTAAAGGTAATTACTATCGACGAAGGTAATTACTATTTACAAGGGTAATTACTATCGACGAAGGTAATTACTATCGACGAAGGTAAATACTATTGACGAAGGTAATTACTATTCACAAAGATAATTACTATCGACGAAGAGACTCTTAGATGATGACATATGGCCCCCATAAAATAATCAAACTTACCACAAACGCCTCATAATGCACTCTTTTATATACATTAAGGATTGAATAAATATTACCACAAATCATTTTATTTTTAATCAACACATTTTTAATCTTTCAACAATTATTAATCATTTATAACTTGTCGCCTCAATTAATAATATAACATATTATACGGATGATACCGTGACAATAATTGAATCAATAATATAAGAGATATGATGCAAAGAATTATCGTAGTAATAATTGAGCATAAATTTGAGTGACTTCTCACATAAGCATCAATAATCAATACCGCGTGCTACTATGCAACCACGCCAGACATCGCATTTCTTTACCACCGGGTAGTTCAACAGCTTTAATCGGTAACACCTCCGCCGTTATTTTTATAAAATATTTTTGTCATTTTCTCAATCCGACAATAATTTCATTGCGGGTCCACCAATGATTGAGCCATTGTATTTAATATTCCCTAACAAAAAGAATATTCCCCACCAAACGAATATTTTATAACAACTTGCATACTTTGCAAAATTTATAAATATTACCCACAACTATAACATTATATCAAATTTATTCCATAATATTCAAAATAATATTTATAGAAAATTCATCTTTATTTATAATAGTTTGGGGTCTTACAACATCAATACCTTATCTCTCATAAACTGTGTTTGTATTCAGATGTTGTGAATAGGGCACAGTTATTGGAGCGCGATAATGAGTCAACTCAACCAAGAGAGAGAGCAACCCAAAAATGATAATACCACCGGTAGCGTAGCCATCGAAGCTATGACAACAAACGGAGGAATCAACATGCCGTAAATGGTAACCACTTTGTGGTAATCATGGCCAAGATAATAAGAATGGACATTTCAAGAAGAAGAGATTCAACAATGATGGAAAGATGTCAGCATCAGAACCCGTTGTTAAGGAAGGAGAACGACCACCTATCATATGCTTCAAATGCGGAGGGGAGGGACATATTAGTCCAAACTATGCGTAACAGTCCAAAACATGTTACAATTATGGAAGAGAAGGTCACGTAGCTCGATTTTGTCGTTCAGAAAAGCCAAGCCCAGCTGGGATGGAGGCACCAAAGGCCATTCCAGAAAAGTTAAAACCAGTAGTTCAAGGGAGAGCGTTTATCGTAACCTCCCAGAAAGAAAGGAACCCGAACGAGGTTATCACAGGTAAGCTTATCATAAACTCTAGCAAAGTCTATACCTTATTTGATACCGGTTCTACCCATTCTTTTATTTCTCTTATTTGCGCTCAATGTTTAAATTTGACTCCGGAGAAATTAGACTTTGACTTATCTGTTGAAACTCCATTGGGAGAAACCTTCATTACATCCACTGTTTATAAGTCTTGTTTGGTTCAAATCGGTACCCTCATATTACCTGTCGATCTTATTTCATTGAAAATACTTACATTTGACGTAATTCTAGGGATTGATTGGTTAACTACTCATCATGCAAAAATTGATTATTTTCGTAAGGTTGTTAGCTTTCATATTCCTAGCCAACCTATTATGCAAATTCAAGCAACCAAACCATTAAAATCAGTCACTGTCATCTCAAGCCATAAAGCTATTCATTTATTGAAAAATGGATGTCAAGCTTTTTTAGCTTATGTCACGGATTTAAACAAAAATACGTCAGTTTTGAATGATATTTCTATTGTTAATAAATTTCCTGACGTATTCCCTGAATAACTTCCTGGCCTACCCCCAGAGCGTGAGATTGAATTTTGTATCGACCTTGAACCCGATACAAAACCCATTTCCAAAGCCCCATATCGAATGGCTCTTATTGAACGGAAAGAGTTAAACACCCAACTGCAGGAATTGTTAGACATCGGTTTCATTCGTCCTAGTACTTCTCCTTGGGATGCTCCTGTTCTATTCGTGAAAAAGAAAGATGGGAGTATGCGACTTTGTATTGATTATCGGAAGTTGAACCATATCACTGTCAAAAATAGATATCCATTGCCTCGCATTGATGACCTGTTTGACCAGTTGCAAGGTGCCAAATTCTTTTCAAAGATCGATCTTCGCTTCGGATATCATCGCTTAAAGATTAGAACCAGATGACATTCCAAAGACGACTTTTCGAACTCCCCAGACATGGGCATTATGAATTCCTAGTCATGTCTTTTGGATTGACTAATGCTACTGCTGCCTTTATGGATATAATGAACCGAGTATTCAAGGAATATTTGGATCATTTTGTGGTCATCTTTATTGATGACATCCTCATATATTCCAAAACCCGTGAAGATCATGAGCAACACTTGAGGCTGATACTCTAAAAGCTTCGTAAAAACAAACTTTATGCCAAGTTGAAGAAATGCGAGTTCTGGCTTGAGGAAATAGCATTCCTTGGGCACGTAGTATCAAGTCATGGAATATCTATCACCCGGCAAAAAGATCAAGCTATTCAAAGTCGAAGCAACCTAAATCGATGATCGAATACTTATCTTTCTCGACTTAGCTGGTAATTATCGGAGATTCGTAGAAGGGTTTTCTCGAATTGCTACTCCATTAACTCAGCTAACTCGGAAAGATACAAAATTTGGTTGAAGCGAGGAATGTGAGAAGAGTTTTCAAGAACTCAAGAGGAGACTCATTTCGGCACCTGTTCTGACAATACAATCTGGCTCGGAGGGATTTGTCATCTACAGTGATGCTTCGGGCAAAGGGTTAGGATGTGGTCTCATGCAACATGAGAAAGTCATAGCTTATGCCTCTAGGAAACTCAAAGAATATGAGAGGAATTATCCTACTCATGATCTAGAGTTGGCAGCTGTTGTCTTCGCACTTAAAATTTGGAGGCATTACTTGTATGGGAAAAAAGTGGATATCTTTACGGATCATAAAAGCCTCAAATATTTCTTCACTCAAAAGGAGCTCAACATGTGGTAACGATGTTGGCTTGAACAATTGAAAGATTATGATCATACCATTCAATACCATCCTAGAAAAGCGAACGTGGTAGCTAACGCATTGAGTAGAAGATCATATGCAGGTACGAGTGCGATATTGTCAACGCAAAGGCCTATTCTGTATGACTTACAAAGGATGGAGATAGAGATAAAGACTACAGGGACCCATGTGATAATTGCGAATATACGAGTAGAACTGACTTTAATAGATAAAGTTAAAGCTGCTCAAGCCACAGACCTGGAGCTGATGCGTATGAGGAAGAAAGTACAAGAAGTTGCTATTCTGGAAGCAAGAATTGATGAAGAAGGAATACTTCGAGTTAACTCCAGACTTTGTGTTCCTAACGACCCCGATTTAAAGTATAAAATCATGATGGAGGCGCACAACACACCGTTTGCAATCTATCCTGGGAGTACCAAAATGTATCGTGATCTTCGACATACATTTTGGTGGAGCAATATGAAGAGAGAGATCGCAGAGTTTATCTCAAGGTGTCTAACTTGTCAACGAGTCAAGGCGGAGCATCAAGTGCCAAAAGGTCCATTGCAACCACTTAAAATTCTAGAATGGAAGTGGGAGCACATTACCATGGATTTTGTTACTGGTCTTCCTAAGGTTTCTCAAGGCATAGATGAAATTTAGTCATTGTTGATAGATTAACCAAGTCTGCTCACTTCTTACCTATACGAGAAAGTTATACACTTGAACGTCTTTCTCGTATGTACATAAATGAGATTGTAAGATCGCATGGTATGCCAAGATCCATAGTTTTATCGAGACCCAAGATTCACTTCACGATTTTGGGTTAGTTTGCGAGAAAAGCTATGGGCACGCATTTATGATTTAGCTTCGGCATATCATCCTCGATTTGACGGGCAAATGGAGAGGACTATTCAAACTCTTGAAGATCTATTAAGACTCGTGTCCTCGACTTCAAGGAAGTTGGGACAAGTTCTTACCATTGGTGGAGTTTTTCTATAACAACAAATTTATCAAACAAGTATCGGCATGGCTTCATTTGAGGCGTTGTATGGAAGAAAGTGTCGCTTCCAAGATCTTTGCCGGATGAGGTGGGTAAAGCAACGTTGTTGGGACCGGAGTTGGTACGTATGACTACGGAAAAGATTCAAATGATCGGACAACGATAAAAACCTCACAAGATCGACAAAAAGAGTTATGCCGATCTTCATCGAAAGGACGTGGAATTCAATATTGAGATCATGTGTTGTTACGTGTTGCTCCATGGAAAGGAGTTACGAGATTTGGAAAGAGAGGAAAGCTCAATCCTCGATTCATCGGCCCATTTTAATCCTCAATCGAGTAGGAACCGTAGCTATAGACTCGCTTTTACCGCCAAGTATGTCTCATATTCATAACGTTTTTCACATATCCATGTTACGTAAATATGTGGAAGACCTGAACCACATTATTGAGTTAAAATCGGATGAAATAGTGGAAGATTTAACGTATGAAGAGGTTCTTGTTAAAATCTTGGATAAGAAGGAGCATATTTTACGCTCCCAGGTTAAACCTCAAGTTAAAGTTTTGTGGAGAAACCACGATGTTGAGGAAATGATCTGGGAGTTAGAATCTGAAATGAAATCAAGGTATCCTCACCTCTTCGACATACCAGGTATGTACCCTAATTTCGAGGGCAAAAATTCATAAGAAGAGGAGATTGTAAGACCCCAACTTTTATGAATAAAGATGAATTTTCTATAAATATCATTTTTGAATATTATGGAGTGAATTTAATATAATTTTATAGTTATGGGTAATATTTATAAATTTTGCACAATACGCAAGTTGTTATATTATATTCGATTGGTCATGGAATTTTCATTTTAATAGGGAATATTCGTACGACGGCACAATCATTGGTGGACTCCACAACAGAATTATTGTCGGATTGAGAAAATGACAAAAATATATTTTTATAAAAATAACGACGAAAGTTTTACCGTTAACTATTGAAACACCCGGTGTTAAAAGTACAGTAATACGCTTGGTTGCATAGTAGCACATGATATTGATTATTGATGCTTACATGAGAAGTCACTCAGTTTTGTTAATTATTGCTACAATAATTGCTGCATAGTATCTCAAGTTGTTTGATTCAATTATTGTCGATATTTTATATATTATTAAATCAATAATTGAGACGACAAAGTTATTAATATTATTATTTGCAATATTGACGATGTCTAGAAGTTCTGTCAAGGAGAGGTTTGGTCACCTAATTGCGTGCCAATAGGGAGAAATCCTTATTGAAAGCCCCTCTTCCTGGAATGACCAGTTGTTAAATATTACGAATTATAATTATGATGATACATGTTAAAAATATTAAGAAGATTTTTATGAAGTATTTGATGTAAATTTTGCTTATTTTATGGACCCCTATTTACCTGTTTTTCAAAATAATCAGTAGAAAGTTATTCATATAATAAAAGTGGGGGCCACATGTGGGGCCCACATGTGTTGAAATTTAATTGTCACGGGGAGTTTTTGAATGTTTGGCAGGAAAGGTAACTTATATATATATATATATATATATATATATATATTATAAGTTTTGTTTTTTTATGAAAAATAAAATATAATATATTTTATTATGCATAGTGCCTGTATAATGTTGCATAGTAACAAATCTCGTGAATTGAAAATTTTTGGCTGAAAATTTCGTACGTTACTATTACATCCGTGAAATTTTTCTTAAATAGTACCCCTTCCATTCTCCTATAAATATGATGCTTAGTTAGAATTAAAAATCACACCAGAATCAGAGAATTCTTCTTCTATAATATTGAGCGTATTTCTTTAGAGTTTTAGAAAGCTTTGAGAGTATAAAACAGTATAAGTTTTCTTCAAGAATATCCCCGCTATACCAGTTGGAATACTCTTCTTTTCAAGGTAAGAGATGTTATTTTGGTTCAATATTCGCTTGAAATAATATTTTCTTCCATACTCTGTAGTATATAAGTAATATTATTTTGTTTCAGATTTCGAATTCTATACTCGTTTTATTAAAGTTTTGGCTTCTAAACTCCATGAAATTAGTAGAATATCCTTGATATTTGCGCTTCATCCAAAGATCTTTCATGAAAATATTATTCGAGCATTCTTGATAAGTTTTAACTTTTTCATGCTTGAGTACTATTCACGGGTTACTATTCTCAAGTACTATTCACTGGGTATTATTCATTTCGAGTATTATTCACCCGGTACTATTCATGATAAAATTGATTCTTTTCATCCAAATTATTTTTAGTACAATATTATTCTTGAATTTTACTCCACAAAGCAAAGATCATGTCGACAATTTGGATGTTATTGATTTCTAGATAAATTAAATTATAAATCATTAAAAATTTATCCTTGAACTTGTTTTATTGAATTCTATATCATTGTCATCATCCTCATGTTTATATTATGTTGAAAGTCATATGTGGCCTGTAGTGCATAGATGGACTTGGTATGATTATAACCAGGGATTATTCAGTATAATCATGACTGTAATGTTACAAATGATATGGTAAAAGTCCTCATTGGCCCGTAGTGCATTGATGGATAGTTGTTGGCATGATCATGACCATTGATGAAAACACGAATATCCTTAGCCCGTAGTGCATGGATAATTTATGTTCGTGATACTAATGAATATCATTGGCCGTAGTGCAGGGATGATGTGGATTATTTATTAAGCTGAGTCTCAGCGATAAAAGTGATGAAAAAAATTCTTTTAAATCATAGAAGATAGTAGATTTTATTTTCTACTTGACTCTTCTAATGGATTACTTGTTCCACTGCAGTTAAACTTGATGTTTGTTATATTTTATCAGTTTAACATTGTTGAAGGCTAACGGTAATTTATTCTGCATTATATTAGTCATAATATTTCTTACTGGGCTAGTTGAGCTCACCCTTTTGCTTTCATTGTTCTCTTCAGGAAATGAGAACTTAACAGGGACTAGTCGGGGAACAGAGTGACAGTCCAGATGTTTGCATTAGTAGTCCTCACTATTCTATGAAATACTGTGATAATAAATGTATTGAGGACTCCCTTTGAGTTTGAATATTGTCTAGAAGATAATATTCGTATTAAAACTCTCAATTTATATTTTTTCGTATTTTACATGACAATTATATTATTAAGTTGTATTTGAATTTTGTACCATGTATTTGGCGACTCAAGATGGGTGATGTATACCTATTTTGGGGGCATCACAACGAGGAACTCGAACACAGTTATCATGGGTAAGCTAATCATAAACTCTTGCGAAGTCTATACCTTATTAGATACAAGTTCTATCCATTCTCTTATTTCACCTACTTGTGCTCAACGTTTGAACTTGACCCATGAGAAATTAGACTTTGACTTATCTATTAAAACTCCATTAGGAGAAACCTTAATTACATCCAGTGTTTATAAATCTTGCTTGATTCAAATTGGCACCATCACATTACCTGTTGATCTCATCTCTTTGAAAATACTTATATTTGATGTAATTTTAGGGATTGGTTGGTTAACTACTCATCATGCTAAAATTGATTGTTTTCGTAAGGTCGTTAGTTTTCATATTCCTAACAAACCTGTTATGCAAATTCAAGCAACCAAAACACTAAAGTCAATCATTGTCATATCAAGCCATAAAGCCATTCGTTTATTAAAAAATGGATGTCATGCTTTCTTAGCCCATGTCATGGATTTAAATAAAAATACGTCAAATTTGAATGATATTTATGTTGTTAATAAATATCCTGACGTATTTCCTGAAAAAATTCCTGGCCTACCCCCAGAACGTGAAATCGAATTTTGTATTGACCTTGAACCTAGTACAAAACCCATTTCCAAAACCTCATATCGAATGGCTCCTATTGAACTTCAGGAGTTAAAAACCCAACTACAGGAACTATTAGACATTAGTTTAATTCGTCCTAGTACATCTCCTTGGGGTGCTCCTGTTTTATTCGTAAAGAAAAAAGATGGGAGTATGCGACTTTTCATTGACTATCAAGAGTTGAATCATGTCACTATCAAAAATAGGTACCCGTTACCTCGCATTGATGACCTGTTTGACCAGTTGCAAGGTGCTAAATATTTCTCAAAGATCGATCTTCATTTTGGATATCATCAGTTAAAGATTAAAACTAATGACATTCCAAAGACTGCTTTCAGAACTTGGTACCCACGTGATGATGTCAAATATACGAGTAGAACCAACTAAATCGATAAAGTTAAAGCTGCTCAAGCTACAGACTCGGAGCTGATACGTATGAAGAAGAAAGTACAAGAAAGTACTATTCCAGAAACAAGAATCGATGAAGAAGGAATAATTCAAGTTAACTCCAGACTTTGTGTTCCTAACGACTCTGATTTGAAGTACAAAATCATGTTGGAAGCACACAACACACCATTTACAATCCATCCTGGAAGTACTAAAATGTATCGTGATCTTCGACAAATATTTTGGTGGAGCAATATGAAAAGAGAGATCGCAGAGTTTATCTTAAGGTATTTAACTTGTCAACGTGTCAAGGCGGAGCATCAAGTACCAAAAGGTCCATTTCAACCACTTAAAATTCCAGAATGGAAGTGGGAGCACATCAACATGGATTTCTTTACTGGTCTTCCCAAGGTTTCTTAAGGCATAGATGCAATTTGGGTCATTGTCGATTGATTAACCAAGTCTGCTCATTTCTTGCCTATACGAGAAACTTATTTGTTAGTTCCAGGAGGCACAATAGTTATCTAGAAGGGGGGGGGGGGGGGGTTGAATAGATATTTTAAATTCTTCTTTAAAATGCTTTGTTAGTTTTGATAGTGGTTCAAACACAGTGGAATTAAGCTTTGTTTGGTCTCCCTTTAAGATATAGTAAGTTAATGAGAGTGAGGCAGTTATAGCAGTTATAACAGTTATAGCAGTTATAGCAGGAGTGTAAGAGACACAACAATTTTAAGTGGTTCAGAGCACGTAAAGCTCCTAGTCCACTCTTCTACTCCTCGAGTAGGAAATCCACTAAGGATATCTTTACACTTTCTGAATCTCACAGATTCCTTCAAGACCAGCAGTCTTGGTACTTCTCAGTTCACTTTTGAACTCTTCAAGTCCAGCAGACTTGGTTCTTCACAGTTCACTTAGAACTCTTCAAGTACTTCTAACTTGGAACTTCTTACTTCACTTGATAATAGTTGATGAGTTCTTGAATGGTGCTACTCAGTTGTCGTTAAGCTCTTGTTCGAAAGAACTGAGTAGCTGAGCAAGCTTTCCCTTTTTCAGATCGTAGAGTTTGATCGTTGAGTGTTCTTTAGCTTTTTGTTTTGCGCTTGCTTGACTTCTTTCATCTACTGATGTTTTGTATATATGATGCCTTTGAAAATGTATCCGTTGAAGATATCCGTTGAAGCATTAAATGTATTTTACATTTCTGAGCTTTAATGGAGACTTTCTGCATAACTTCTGATCAGCAGACTGGCCCACTACCACGGCAGACTGTTATCTCACCTAACACCTGAAAAGGTGTTTTCTACTGACTCATGGTACTTTCATTAGCTTCTTCAATACGTTTCTTTGTTATATACTAAGGATAACTGTTGTGTCATTGGGACTCCCGAGGTCTTCAACGTCTATAGCTCATTCCACATTTGTTGTGATTAATCTTTAAACACGTGGACGAGGCTCGATGCTTCTGACACAGACAGATGAAGCTCTACAATTCTAATCGTGGTGTCATGACACCTTGGTACTTAGTCTGGTGCTGATAGATGAGAACACTACGATTTCTCTTAAGGACTGGTACACTACGATCTTCACTTGCTTGTCTTGCAGACTCTACACTTCCGAGAGCACTCTACGAATTCTGACTTGGCTTGGTAAGCGTTAGGACTACTCTATGATTTTAGAAAGGCCCTTTAGAGCAGATACACTACGATCCTCAACGCTCTATGTTTCGGCCTTGTCTTCTACAATCTTTTTATCATCTTGATAGACTATGATTTAGTTGAAGCCGAACATTTCAAGATATAGATCAACCTAACAGCTTTGATCTCTTCTTCTATACATTCATTTACAGAATGATAAACATTAAAGTTCAGATCAACCTAACAAATTTGATCTATCACTAAGTCCTTGTATATGTGTTCCTTTGAAGGACTTTACATATAATCATGACTTATTAACTTTCAACATCAAATTTTAAATATGCAATCTCCCAACATTATTCACTTGAACGTTTTACTCGTATGTATATAAATGAGATTGTGAGATTGCATGGTATGCCAGTATCCATAGTTTTTGATCGAGACCCAAGATTGACTTCAAGATTTTGGGTCACTTGCGAAAGTCAGGCACAATCGATTTATAATTCAATTCGCATTTCATCCTCGATTTAACGAAGCGATTTGAAAGGACTATTCAAACTCCTGAAGATCTATTAAGACTCTACGGTTTAGACTTCAAAGGATGTTAGGACAAGTATTTATAATTGGTGGAATTCTCCTACAATAACAGTTATCAGTCAAGTATAGGAATGGCTCTATTCGAGGCGTTGTATGGACGAAAGCGTCATTCTCCAGTATACTGGGACGAGGTGGGTGAAGCAACGTTGTTGGGACCATAAATGGTACGCATAACGACAAAAAAGATTCAAATAATTTGGCAACATATATAAACCTCACAAGATCGACAATAGAGTTATGATGATCTTCATCGAAGGCACGTGAAGTTCAATGTTGGTGATCATGTTGTTAGGTTTGTAATATTCACGAATGCAATCAAATTGCACAAATTAAGCAGAAACATGGAAAAAAGAGTTTTAAAATTTTACAAACCATATACCCAGATCATCCTTTATGCACAATTATTAATTTAAACGAAAAGATAAAGAACAAGAATTATACCCATGAAGATTCGAGCTTCCTCAGGTACAAGTTCACCTCCAAATCCTTTCGCGTTCAACTTGAATTCACATAGTTTGGTTCTTTCCTTTGATCAATGTTAGGCACCCAAGTGTTTGGCCTCTAGAGGTGATCCACCAAGGAAGAAGAAATATTCAAGAAGAAGGGTGGTTGGCTAATTAAACGCCTAATTTTCTATCTCTATAGAAAAGGTGTACTCTCCAACAATTGGAATCACGTATGTTGTGAAAGCGTTAATTGCACTCACCTATAATAAGACTCCTCTTATTTATAGATGCGGGCAACCATCCTTAACAATTTAGGATTTAGGTTTTATTTTAATTAATTAAACTCCTTTAATTAATTATGCTCCAAATCTTATTAGGAATAATTAATTAAAATCTTTTAATTAATTAGCCTCCTAATCTTATTAGGAATAAATGAGAGTATTAATATTAAATTAATTTCCAACTCTTTAGAAATTAAAATAATAATAATTGTAATAACATTAATAAGACTCCTCTTATTAATTTATATATTTAATATTTTAAAATATTAAATAATAAATATTAAGCTATTTAATTTATTTTATCACCATAGATTAAATTAAATACACTTAACATATTATTACGATTATGCCATTAACTTCTTAAATAATTATTCTTCTTTTAATTTTATGGTGTGACCCTTTAGGTTCTCCATATTAAACCTAGGTTGTGAATAAATCAATTAGAATAATTCTAATCTTATTTAAATAAATAAATTAAACTATTAATTTATTTAAATAAATAACATTTATTCTACAATAGGGATAAGTCTCTCTAGCGATTAACGACTTTCCAGATAATATAGATGTCAACATTAATCATAAAAGAACCTTAGAATAAATAGTTACCGTACAATTCAATCCTTCCACCATATAATGTCCTAATTAAATATACGACATAGAATTACTGTCAAGTCTTATTTTATTTAATTATATATTTTTCGATTCTTAAATGCACAATACCAAATAATGCAAATTAGAAACTCCTTTCTAATTTCATTCTGCCTTGGCCAAGGACTATTGGATTGTCATTTATCGAATCACATAGGACATTTCTCTTCTTTTACTAGAAGTGCTAAATTCTTTATTGATCATATATTATCTCCATATACAACTTATTATACCCAAGCATACCCTTTGATATACCCTAAGGGTCTTAAGGAATAAGTCAAAGTATAACTCAACATACACAAGATACTATGATGATCTCAAGTCCAAGGATCACTTGATTACTATCACTACAGAATTCCTATCGATGTAGCAAGTAAAACTCCATTAGGTATTCCTTAGCGAGCCACGTTCAGTGGAATTATTCTCTAATAAGCACCTACATACTTGCTTTAGTGTCTCTACACAAATGATCATGAGATCAATCATCCTCGTCTAATGAGCAAGCAACGTATGTATCAATCTATCCGGATTCACTAATCTCGAATTTAGTAATCTAACGATTGGGAACTATTATATTTTTAAGCTTTCTAAGAATTTAGATCTCATTAAAATGATCATCATCATTATTCTAAAAGCATTGCTTAAAACTATGGGTTTATCACATATTATAAAGTAGCATCATGTAGATAATTAAAAGTCTTTAATAAATTAATACTTTTTATTAATAAATGAATAAGATTGTTACAAAGTATATGCTTTATCATTAAACATGATTGGCTTGTGTGCATACTACTTTCAATCTCCCACTTGCACTAAAGCTAATCGCTATGGTATCTCAAACCCTTCTTATTTAAGTGACGATTATCCTGCTGTTGGATAAGCTTTAGTTAATGGATATGTAATGTTGTTCTTGAGAGTCCACTATCTCTATAGTAATTTTTCATCTTTCAATGATTCCTATAATCAAATGAAAGTGTCACAACACATGTTTAGATCCAAGATGAGACTTAGGAACTATTCCTAGTTCTGTAATGAACTTTTCATCCAAACTATCAACTTGCAGCTTCATTTATAGCTATATACTTTGTCTTTATCACTAAATCAGAAACTATTTGCTGTTTGAAACCTTTCCAATTCACTGCACCACTGTTCAATGTAACGCTTTACCTTAAAGTGGATTTTCTGTCGTCTTAGTCTGTCTGAAAAACTTGAGTTTGTTAAGCCCTCTAGTTTTAATTTAGACCCACCACAAATTTTAATCACATCCTTAGTGCCAGTTAAGTACTTGAAGATGTTTTTCACTGTCTTATAGTGATCTTCTCCAGAATATGACTGATCAACATCAGGTCTCGTATATTTCATTGTATACATGATTGTCACTAATGTGATCTCTCTTTTAAGGAGTCTATGGGAACTATTAAGAGAGATACAATCCAGGGCTCATCAACATGAGACATCCCATGGAGTTTGTAATGCTAAACGACTTTAGCATCAAATGAATATATGTTTCTTGGGTTAAGCTGAGCATCCTATTAAATATATCTATATAGATTTATATTCCCAATTACGATACTCTTCCCAAATCATTCATGGAGGAATGTTTAGACAACTTTATCTTTACTGATTGTAGCATTAGTATGTCATTCCTTATCCGTAATATATCAACATGTAATACTAGAAATGTCACGACACTCCCACTGACCCTTTTTTACACACTAGGCTTATTCTTGTTTTTGATAAAATCAAACACTTTTGATTATCTCATCAAAACGAATGTTCCATTTTTGAGAAACTTGCTTCAATCTATTTCTCTGAGTGTCTACAACTCTTACCTCATCGTATATAACTAGATCATCATCTTATATGAAAGACATGGTCTTTCTTGGTTGAAAAGTGACTCTCAACATTTTTCAACATGTTAAGCAAATCAACGAGGCTGATATCTAGCTTGTTCATATGAAAAATTCACAGCAATTGTGAAAGGAGTCCAGGAGTGAGTGCAAGATCAAATCTTGGCTCAACTCTCCATCCATGAAAAAACCTATTGTCCTAATTGATCTATCAAATTGATAATGTTAAGGACTTTTATCTGTACTGTAGTGTCATCGGTCATTCTAGATCGGAAGAGCTATTTAGATATTTGATATCTATCAGTCCTACTTTCCTCACCATCAACTACTTGATGTGAAGGAATATAGTAGAAACATCCATAGTTTCATGCTGACGCTGAAGCACGTTACTCATGGATGTGAGAATGATGCATTGAGCCAATTGTGCATCATCTTGTCACTTTCTAAAAGTAGCAATCTCTTCCTCAGAGGCATTGTCTGCAACCATTGCAGGGATAGGCGTATTAAGGACATAAGATAACTTTTCAACCATGAGAACTATTATGAAATTCCTTAACCAATCAATTTAATCCGGTCCAATTAAATAGCATCTAATATGCTTCATTGTGATAGTGATTTAGACACCGTAAAATTTTGTAAATGAATTTGTAATTAACAGCATTTTAGCATACATTCTTTTTTTAATTGCCAAAATAAATTAGGTCTTGTTTTAAATTGGTATCTCTCACTATTTTCATCAAACTATATTACCCTCACTTATATAGTTCGGCAAAATCTAATTAAAGATTTGTTAGTGAGAATAAGGATCACATTTCAAATGTATATAGCCTTGTGGTGACACAACAAACTATATATAAATAAATAGGTAGACAACTCTTGTCAATTACATCAACTATGCAACTCCTTGTATTTTGCCTTTTAGATTATTTTGATTAAGTGGTGGCGGCACATCCGAATCAAAATTATCCAAGTTAAGTCCAACCTAGCACTCCATATATTAAAAAAAGAAAAATATTATCTTTGTGGTGAAACAACAAAATAACATTATTCAATTTTCTTTCTAAACATCAAATGTGATAAAATTAACATCTCAAAGAATTAAGATAAGCCTTGCGGTGATACAAAAAACTTATAATAATTAATTGATCGTCTATTATTTTTATCATGCTAGAAGGCGACGTTCGATATTCCAAATATCTTTGAATGCTTAGGACTTAATATAAAAAAAAATTGAGGGGTTTTATTATTAATTTGTCTCATCTTGTTTAGCGCGCATGCATACATATATATAAAATACGCGTCATATTAATTAACATGTGAATCATGTTTGCATAATATATATATATATATATATATATATATATAATATAAGTATGTGCATATAGAATACTCTATTCTACCTGGATTGATTATGGACTTTATTCTAGTTTGGTTCACTAGAGCCACCAAGTGAACTAAGAGGTCCAACCTATGGTGCAATATTTAAATTTAAATATAACTATTACATTTAAATCATAGGCTCCATTACAAATGGGTCTTCAAGCGCTCCTTGCTCCTTGTTCCTTGATCTCCAATTCTTCAAAAATTAATTCTAAGTATTCCTATTACAAAACTATTTAAAATAAATAGAAACCTCAGCAGTTAAGGGGAAGTACATAGGAGGGAGTTAGAATTTACATAAAGAAAAATTAGAGAAGACGAAGTACGCAGACCCCATTTAATAAAACTCATACATTCATGCATCCAACTAAAATAAAATTCAATCACATTGGTCAATAGTCCTTAATCAATTCCATTTATTATCATACACATCTACATATGCATCAATAAATAAATTCATCACATGAATAATAAATATTCAATATATATATTGATATCATTTAATGGAAAAATTTAGTTAGCATAAAATCTAATTTTGAATCAAAATAAACCCTTTATTTTAATCCAAATTTAAATAAAATAAACCTCTTTTATTTTAATTTATCTAATTTTGAATAAAATAACTATTTTATTTTAATTAAATTCTTTAATCAAAATAAACTATTTTATTTTAATTAATTATGGAATCCAATTCCAAGTAAAAAAAAAACTCCTTTATTAAAGGAAACACGGATTCTCTTTCCTATTCACAAATAAACTCCTTTATTTTGAATTATATGAAATCGTATTCCATATCTAAAAAAAATCCTTTATTTAAATAAATACAGATTCTCTTTCCTATTCACAAATAAACTCTTTTATTTTGAATAATTTGAAATCTTATTCCATATCTAAATAAACTCCTTTATTTAAGGAAATATGGAATCCAATTCCAACTCTAATTAGTTAGCATGAAATCTAATTTTAAGATTAAGATAAATTTTTATTTTAATTATAAAATAATAAAATAATATATATATATATAACCGAAATCATATAATATATATGTATATATAGTTAACATGATACCACGTGAATGAAGTAACCAGGAACCATTACTAATATATAGTAATCATATATATATATATATATATATATATATATATATATATATATAGTTTCTTGAACATGCAGCAAACAGGATCCCCTTGGAAAAATTAAATCAATCACGGATCAGCGGTTTTTTATTTTAAAAAAAAGCGTTTCGGGATATTTTAAAAAAAATTATAAAATAAATTATGCCCAATTAAATTATTCTAAACACATATCAATATATATATATATATATATATATATATATATATATATCGATTAAAATAATTAATAATTCGCATAAAGGTTTGACTCTGATACCACTGTTAGGTTTGTAATATTCACGAACGCAATCAAATTACATAAATTAAGCGAAAACATGGAAAAATAGAGTTTTAAAATTTTACAAATCATATACCCGGATCATCATTTATGCACAATTATTAATTTAAACGAAAAGAGAAAGAACAAGAATTATACCCTTAAAGATTCGAGCTTCCTCAAGTACAAGTTCACCTCTAAATCCTTTCGCGTTCAACTTGAATTCACCGGGTTTGGTTCCTTTCTTTGATTAATATTTGCCACTTAAGTGTTTGGCCTCTAGAAGTGATCCACCAAGGAAGAAGAAATATTTAAGAAGAAGGGTGGTTGGCTAAACCCTAGTTCTCTATCTCTATAGAAAAGGTATACTCCCCAACAATTGGAATCACGTATGTTGTGAAAGCGTCAACCGCACTCACCCATAATAAGACTCTTCTTATTTATAGATGTGGGTAACCATCCTTAACAATTAAGGATTTGAGTTTTATTTTAATTAATTAAACTCTTTTAATTAATTAGCCTCCTATTCTTATTAGGAATAAATGAGAGTACTAATATTAAATTAATTTCCAAATCTTTAGAAATTAAAATAATAATTGTAATAATATTAATAAAAATCCTCTTATTAATTTATGTATTTAATATTTTCAAAATATTAAATAATAAATATTAAGCTATTTAATTTATTTTATCACCATAGATTAAATTAAATACACTTAACATATTATAACGATTATGCCATTAACTTCTTAAATAATTATTCTTCCTTTAATTTTATGGTATGACCCTTTAAGTTCTCCATATTAAACCTATTGTGAATAAATCAATTAGAACAATTCTAATCTTATTTAAATAAATAAATTAAACTATTAATTTATTTAAATAAATAATATTTATTCTACAATAGGGATAAGCCTCCCTAGCGATTAACGACTTTCTTGATAATATAGATTTCAACATTAATCATAAAAGAACCTTTGAGTAAATAGTTACTGTACAATTCAATCCTTCCACCATACAATGTCCCAATTAAATATAAGACATGGAATTACTGTCAAGTCTTATTTTTATTTAATTATATGTTTTTTGATTCTTAAATGCACAACACCAAATAATGCAAATTAGAAACACCTTTCTACTTTCATTCTACCTTGGCCAAGGACTACTGGATTGTCATTTATTGAATTACATAGGACATTTCTCTTCTTTTACTAGAAGCGATAGATTCTTTATTGATCATACATTATCTCAATGTATAACTTATTATACCCAAGCATACCCTTTGATATACCCTAAGGGTCTTAAGGAATAAGTCAAAGTTTAACTCATCATACACAAGATACTATGATGATCTCAAGTCCAAGGATCACTTGTACTACTATCACTACAAAACTCCTATTGACAGACAAGTAAAACTCCATTAGGTATTCCTTAGCGAGCCACGTTCAATGAACTTATTCTCTAATAAGCACCTATATACTTGCTTTAGTGTCTCCACACAAATGATCATTAGATCAATCATCCTCATCCAATGGGCAAGCAACGTATGTACCAATCTATTCGGATTCTCTAATCCCCAATTTAGTAATCCAATGATTGGGAACTATTTTAGTTTTAAGCTTTCTAAGAATTTAGATCTCATTAGAATGATCATCATCATTATTCTAAAAGCATAGCTTAAAACTATGGGTTTATCACATATTATAAAGTAGTATCATGTAGATAATTAAAAGCCTTTAATAAATTAATACTTTGTATTAATAAATGAATAAGATTGTTACAAAGTATATGCTTTATCATCAAACATGATTGGCTTGTGTGCATACTACTTTCATATGTATTGTTACGTGTTGCTCCATGGAAAGGAGTGACGAGATTCAAAAAGAAAGAAAAGCTCAACCCTAGATCATTGGTCCATTTGAAATCCTCGATCGAGTAAGAACTGTGGCCTATAGACTCGCTTTACCGCCAAGTATGTCTCGTGTTCATAACGTTTTCCACATATCCATACTACGTAAATATGTGAAAGACCCGAACCACATTATTGAATTAGAACCAGATGAGATAGTAGAAGATTTAACGTATGAAGAGGTACCTGTTAAAATCTTGGATAAGAAGGAGCATATTTTATGCTTAGAGGTTATACCTCTAGTCAAAGTTTTATGGAGAAACCACGATATTGAGGAAATGATCTGGGAGTTAGAATCTGAAATAAAAACAAGGTATCCTCACCTTTTTGACATACCAGGTACGTATAACAATTTTGAGAATGAAATTTCATAAGGAGTGGAGGTGTAAGACCCCAACTTTTTATGAATAAAGATTTAATTTCTCTAATTATTATTTTGAATAATAATGTGTTGATTGATATAATGCTTTAGTTATGGGTGAAATGTGTAAATTTTACAAAGTAAGCAAGTTGTTATAAAATATTCGTTTGGTCGGGGAATATTCTTTTTGTCGAGGAATATTCGTACGACGGCGCAATCATTGGTGGACCACATAACGGAATAATTGTCGGATATAAAAAGCGACAGAAATAATTTTTTTATAAAGAATAACGGCAAAACTTTTACCGTTAACTGTTGAAATACCCGGTGATAAAAGTATAGTAATACGCGTGGTTGCACATTAGCACACGGTATTGTATAGTATCTCTGATTATTGATTCCTACGTAAGAAGTCACTCAGTTTCATTCAATAATTGCCACGGTAATTATTTCATAGGATCTCATATTATTGATTCAATTATTGTCACAGTATCATCTGCACAATATTTTATATTATCAAATCAATAATTAACATGACACAATTATTCATATTATTAGTTAGCATTATTGGCAATGTATAGAAAATTCCGTCGAGGAAAGGGGTTAGGTTATATAATTGCGCGCCAATAAGGATAAATCCTTATCGTAAACCCCTTCTTTCTTGGAAATGATCTGGTTGTTAATATTATGAGCTTATAATATTAATTATGAATAATTATTATGTGGTGGATATTGGTTTAATTTTTATATAAATGAAGGAATTTTGCATGAAATATTTATTGAAAGTTTGGCAATTATCTTCTCTGATAGAATATTTATTCAAATATATTATTATAATATTACATTATAATAATGTGATAATATAATAATATGATTTTTTTATAATTTAAATGGTAATATTATTATAATAATATATAATTTTCAGCATATGAATAAAAGTGGAGTGAATGTTATCATTTTGATTTTGAATTCTTTTTTTTCAAACTTCCGTACACATTCTTTTCTTTTGTGGCTTATGCCTGCAAAACTTGTTTGTTGTCAAATTGGTGAGGCTCACCCATAAGGAAATGAGAGATTAGGCATAGGTTAGGTAGGAGTTAGGCACTAAGAAAGAAAAAAAAGGAAAGTTAGGCAGTGAATTAGGCAGGTTTTCTCATTTCTTTCCTCCAAAGTTCACTATAAATAGGGGCAACCCTCCTTCCTAAACACACCAAAAATCTCAAGCTTTCCAACTATAATATTGTGAGTATTTCTTTTGAGTATAAGAATACTTTGAGTGTGACTTTTTTTACAAGATTTTCTCAGGATAATATCCGATATTCTAGTCAAATCTAGTTTCTATTGAGGTAAATGATATTATTTTATTTTAATTCTCGTAAGAAATATTATTTTCTTTCATACTCCATATTATGTAAGTGATATTATTTCATTTCATATTCCTAAATTTAAACTTACTATGATAAGTATTGCTTCTATAATTCCTGAAATGATTAGAAATTCTTTAAGTTTTGCGCTTCATCTAATATTATTTCACTGGAATATTGGTCTGAATTTTTTTATTAAATCTTTTCATGTCTGGGTAATATTCATACAGTACTATTCATGGGCACTATCCGTACGGTACTATTCATACGACACTATTCACGAGAACTATTCACAACAAAATTTAATTTTTTTCCTGTCCAAATTATTTTTGATACATGAATATAATTCTTGAATTTTACTTCACAAATAGTCATCATGTTGACAATTTGGACATTTTTAAACTCAGGATAAATTGAATTAGAATTCTCTAATATTTATCTTTGATCTCGCTTGATTGATTATTTATATCATTGTCATCATCCTCATGCTTATATTGTACTGGAAGTCTGTAAGACCCTAACTTATTATAAATAAAATTGAATTTCCTCTATTTATTATTTTAAAATAGTAAGGGTTGATTTGATTAATGTGGTTAGTTATGGGTAAAATGCGCAAATAATTTAAATAAGTAAGTGGTTATAAAATATTCATTATTGTCAGGGAATATTCGTTTGGTCGTGGAATATTCTTGTTGTCGGGAAATATTCGTACGACGGCGCAACCTTGTGTGGGTCCTATAACGGAAAGCGATTGGATGAAGAAAATGACAAGTATAAGTTATTTTAAAATAACAGCGTAATTGTTACCGTTAATACTGTTAGAATACCCGGTGGTTAAAACACAGTAGCACACGGTATTGCACCAATTATTGATTCTTGCGTAAGAATGCACTACTCAATAATGGTTATAGTAATTACTGTTCAATATTTTATTTTATTGATTCAATAATTGCTACGCTGATATTTTATATTTCAATAATTGTCACTACACAATATTTTCTATTATCGGAGCAATAATTAATATTATTTGAATAATATCATTAGATAACATTATTGACAATGTCTAGAAAGTTCTGTCTAAGGAGAGGTTTGGTCACCTAATTGCATGTGATCAAGAAGAGAAATCCTTATTGAAAGCCCTCTTTCACGAACTACTGTTTGTCGATATTGTGATTCTGTAATATTATTTATAAATAATTTATTATTAATTTATATGATAAAGAAAATATTCATTTTATGTGGATATAGATGGAGAAAATTTTAAAGTGACAATTGTTGAAAAACTGATATTTTATCTTTTCTGATAAATAATTCATTTAAATATATTATTATGTTTTAATAATATAATAATGGTGATATTTTAACAATAAATGTGGAATATATGGGTATATGAGGAGGAGTAATTTTGTTACTAAAAATATTTAAAACATGTTTTTCAAGTTCGTTGACCCCATTTCTTGACTGAAATTTGATTATAGCCTGTAAAATCGTCCGTATGTGGATTTCGGTCAACTTCGGCTTGGAATTGGGAAAAACTTTCTTCTGCAAAGTTGTAGATAATTAAATTTCCTATAAAATGGACATAAGATGCAAATTTTTCTGATAAAAGGGCTATTTATTATGAGATATTGAAGTTCCAAAATAATTGATTTTTGAAGTTTTAAATATTTTTTAAAAGAAAAACGTTTTTTTCATTTGTGGGCATGTGTTAAATGGTTGAAATCAGCTGGTAAGGTGTGCGTAGGAATAAGTTTTGAAAATATTATTAATTTATTAAATTTTCTACTTTGGTGTTCTGAGCATTTTCCTATAAATAGGGTGCTTAGGTTAGAATTAAAAATCACATCAGAAACTGAAATCTTCTCTCTCTATATTATCGAGCATATTCTTGTAAGTATTTTGATACGTTGAGTGTTGCTATACGGTGCAAGTTCCTTCAAAGACTATATCCAAAGATTCCAAATGGAAATCTTGTCTTTTCGAGGTAAGAGATGTTATTTTTTTTAAAATGATATTATTTCTTCTAATATCATTATGCCGGAATATTGGTAAGATTTTTCTTGTGAAATTCTTGTCTTTTAGTGTCGGGGTTACTATTCACGTATACGGCACTATTCACAGAAAAATTAAATTTTCATATTTTTGTCCAAAATATCTATTATGGATACTAGCTTTGATTGTATCTATGTTTTGATCATTCTTGAATTTTACTTCACTTTGATTATTTATAAAGTATTTTTGAACTCGAATTGTTTAAAGTACGAATCCTTAATATTTGTTCTTTTGTTTCACTGGATTCATTTTCTTTAAAATATTTTTCATCATCCTCAGTCCTAAATGATGATATTATCTTGAATATCTTTAGCTTTGTAGTGCAAAGATTAATGATTTTCGATGAATATCTTTGGCCGTAGTGTGCAAGATGAACAGTGTTGAGATGAACACGACTAAATCGATGAATATCTTTAGCTTGTAGTGCAAAGATGAATATTTGATTCAAGATGAATATTGATTGATGTTACAAGGATAAAATATTGATGATGGATTTTTAAATTCATAGATTATAGTAGATTTCATTCTCTCGTAACTCATCTATGAGTTATTATTTACATTATAAATATTGATCTCAAACTTGTTGTCTATTGTATTTTATCGATTTTTTCTGTTGAAGACTAATGATAATTTGTTCTATATTATCTTAGTCATAATATTCTTCTTTGGGCTAGTTGAGCTCACCCTTTTTCCCTTTTGTTCCATTTTTCTTCTCGTGAGGCGAGAATGTAGCGAGTTCTAGTCGGGGTATGGAATGATGTTTCTAGAGAGTTGTTTTAGTAGTCCTCAACATTTTTGTAAAATATTGTATCAATAATTGTAATGAGGACTTATTTGAGTGTGGGTATTGTCTAGATGACAATATTTGTATTTAAACTCACAGCTTTATGTGTTGTCGATTTTGCATGACAATTGTATTAATAAAGTTGTAGTTATTTTTTATACCATGTATTTGGCGACTTCGTAATCTGTTGTCAGATACCTATTTTGGGGGCGTCACAGGTTGGTATCGAGCTTAGGATATGATCTCTGGCGGAGATCGGGAATAGAACTAGGAGGAGAGATGAGTAAATCCTTCGCTAGTTTATCCTACCTAAGCTTATTTGTTGGTCGAGTCGAGTATATAGGGATATTATGTGATATGTTGATTTCTTTAATTAACCCTTATTTTATGGCATTATTTTAGAATGGCGATCGAGAATGTTAATTAACAAGGGAGTAAATGAGACCGTGGAGACACCTTTACTCATCAATGAGGAGAATGTGCAAAGATAGCCTAAGAATGTTCCTCCTATAAACAACACCACCGATCGATCGATGAGCAGCCTTGAATGTTTAGAAGCTTTTGCGAGTTCATGCAAAAAATAGACGAGGATACTCGTCCACAAAATACGTGGAAATGATAACAATGCACGGTTTGTCACAAATGCAAGCGCTTCAAAGAGTTGGGACCACCGTAATGCAGGGAAAGCGAATCCAATTAAAAGCGTAAACGTGGGTCAAACATATTACCAAGAGATTCGATGTCTTGAGATGCACGGAGAAATGTAGGTTCCATTTGCCACCTTTATGTTCTCAGAATGAGGCGATTCTCGGTGGGAATCACGTGAAGCGTACATCCATCCAAATCCGCATTACATCAAGTCATAAAGATACCTGTTGACCTTATCTCTTTAAAGATACTTGCTTTTGATGTGATTTTAGGGATTGATTGGTTAACTACTCATCATGCCAAAATTGATTGTTTTCGTAAGGTTGTTAGTTTTCATGTTCCTAACCAACCTGTTGTACGAATTCAAGCAACTAAACCACTAAAATCAACCACTGTCATATCAAGTCATAAAGCTATTCGTTTATTAAAAAACGGATGTCAAGCTTTCTTAGCCCATGTTATGGATTTGAATAAAGACACGTTGGATTTGAATAATATTCCCATTGTTAGTAAATTTCCTGACGTATTTCCTGAAGAACTTCCTGGTCTACCCCCAGAATGTGAAGTTGAATTCTTTATTGATCTTGAACCTGGTACAAAGCCCATTTCTAAAACCCCATATCGAATGGCTCCAATTAAATTTCAGGAGTTAAAGGTCTAACTACAGGAGTTGTTGGACATCGGTTTCATTCGTCCTAGTACATCTCCTTGGGGTGATCCTATTTTATTTGTAAAGAAGAAAGACGGAAGTATGCGACTTTGTATTGACTATCGAGAATTAAACCATGTCACTATCAAGAATAGATAACCGCTACCTCGTATTGATGACCTGTTTGACCAGTTTCAAGGAGCACAATTCTTTTCAAAGATCGATCTTCATTCTGGATATCATCAGCTGAAAATTAGAACTGAGGATATTCCAAAGACTGCTTTCAGAACTCGGTACGGGCATTGTGATTTCTTAGTCATGTCTTTTGGATTGACTAATGCTCCTGCGGCTTTCATGGATATGATAAACCGGATATTCAAGGAATATTTGGATCAGTTCGTTGTTATCTTTATTGATGACATCCTCATATATTCCAAAAGCCGTGAAGATCATGAGCACCATTTGAAGATGGTACTCCAAAGGCTTCGTGAAAACAAGCTTTATGCTAAGTTGAAGAAATACGAGTTCTGGCTTGAGGAAGTAGCATTCCTTGGGCACGTGGTGTCAAAACATAGAGTATCTGTTGACTCGGCGAAGATTGAAACAATACAAAGTTTGGTGCAACTGAAGTCGGTAACCGAAGTACGTAGCTTTCTGGGCTTAGCTGGTTATTATCGGAGATTTGTGAAAGATTTTCTCGAATCGCTACTCCATTAACTCAGCTGACTCGGAAAGATACGAAATTCGTATGGAGCGAGGAATGCGAGAAGAGTTTTCAAGAGCTCAAGAGGAGACTCATTTCGGCACCTGTTCTGACAATACCATCTGGTTCGGATGGATTTGTTATCTACAGCGATGCTTCAGGAAAAGGTTTAGGATGTGTTCTCATGCAACGTGGGAAAGTCAAAGCCTATGCCTCGCGACAACTTAAAGAGTATGAGAGGAATTATCCCACTAATGATCTAGAGTTGGCAGCAGTCGTTTTCGCGCTCAAGATCTGGAGGCACTATCTATATGGGGAGAAAGTGGAGATATATTCAGACCATAAAAGCCTCAAATTTTTCTTCACTCAAAAGGAACTCAACATGTGGCAATGACGTTGGCTCGAGCTGTTAAAAGATTATGACCACACCATTCAATACCATCCTGGAAAAGCAAACGTGGTAGCTGACGCGTTGAGTAGAAGATCAGATCATAGGAACGAAAAGCGATGATGTCAAGTATACGCATGGAACCAACTTTAATCGATAAATTTAAAGTTGCTTAAGCCACAGACCCGAAGCTAATGCGTATGAAGAAGAAAGTACAAGATGGTGCTATTCCAGAAGCGAGAATCGATGAAGAAGGAATACTTCGAGTACACTCCAGACTTTGTGTTCCTAACGACTCTAATTTGAAGTACAAGATCATGATGGAAGCACACAATACACCATTTGCAATCCATCCTGGAAGTACCAAAATGTATCGTGATCTTCGACATATATTTTGGTGGAACAATATGAGGAGAGAGATTGCAAAGTTTATTTTGTGGTGTTTAACTTGTCAACGTGTAAAGGCGGAACATCAAGTGCCTAAGGGTCCATTGCAACCACTTGAGATTTCGAAATGGAAGTGGGAACACATTACCATAGATTTCTTTATGGGTCTTTCCACGGTTTCTCAAGGCATAAATGTTATTTTTATTGTTGATAGATTAACCAAGTCTGCTCATTTCTTGCCGATGCGGGAAACTTATTCCCTCGAACGTCTTGCTTCTATGTGTGTAAATGAGATTGTGAGATTGCATGGCATGCCAGTATCCATAGTTTCGGATCGTGACCCAAGATTCACTTCACGATTTTGGGTTAGCTTGCAAAAAGCTATGGGCAAGGATTTACGATTCAGTTCGGCATTGTTAGGTTTGTAATATTCAAGAAGCAATCAAATTACAAAAATAATGCGGAAACGTGGAAAATCAGAGTTTAAAATTTTTACAAACCATATACCCGGATCACCCTTTATGCACAATTATTAATTAAACGAAAAGATAAAGAATAAAATCATACCCTTGAAGATTGAGCTTCCTCAGGTACAAGTTCACCTCCAAATCCTTTCGCGTTCAACTTGAATCTACCGGGTTTGGTTCTTTCCTTTGATCAACATTAGCCACCCAAATGTTTGGCCTCTAAAGGTGATCTACCAAGGAAGAATAAAGATTCCAGAAGATGGTGGTTGGCTAAACCCTAGTTTTTCTATCTCTATAGAAAAGGAGCGTACTCTCCAACTTTTGGAATTATATCGTAGTCTTAATATCTGATATAAGACTCCTCTTATAAAGATATCAAGTAACCCTATTAAAATAAGGTATTATTTAATTAAACCCTTTTTAATTAAAGGGGCTCCCTAATCTTATTAGGGATAATTAATTAAACTCCTTTCATTAATTTTCCCTCCTAATCCTATTAGGAATAAATGAGAGTACTTATATTAAATTAATTTCTAAACTCTTTTAGAAATTAAAATAATAATAATAATTGTAATAATATTAATAAGACTCTCTTATTAATTTATATTTAATATTTCTAAAATACTAAATAATAAATATTAAGCTATTTAATTTATTCTATCACCATAGATTAAAATTAAATATACATAACATATTATTACGATTATGCCATTAACTTCTTAAATAATTATTCTTCCTTTTATGGTGTGCCCTTTAGGTTCTCCATATTAAATCTATTGTGAATAAATCAATTAGAACAATTCTAATCTTATTTAAATAAATAAATTAAACAATTAATTTATTTAAATAAATAATATTTATTCTACAATAGGATAAGCCTCCCTAGCGATCAACGACTTTTCGTGATAATATCGATTTCAACATTAATCATTAAAGAACCTTTGAGTAAATAGTTACCGTGCAATTCAATCCTTCCACCATACAATGTCCTAATTAAATATAAAACATGGGAATTATCACAAGTCTTATTTTATTTAATTATATGTATTTCGACTCTTAAATGAACAACTCCAAATAATGCAAATTAGAAACTCCTTTCTAATTTCATTCGCCTTAACCAAGGACTCTTTGGTTGTCATTTATCGAATCACATAGACATTTCTCTTTTTAATAAAGTGGTAGATTCTTTATCGATCATACATTATCTCCATATACAACTTATTATACCCAAGCATACCTTTGATATACCCTAAGGGTCTTAAGGAATAAGTCAAAGTATAACTCATCATACACAAGATACTATGATGATCTCAAGTCCAAGGATCACTTGACTTACTATCACTACTGAAATTCCTATTGACCGCAAGTAAAACTCCATTAGGTATTCCTTAGCGAGCCAATTCGAAAGAACTTATTCTCTAATAAGCACCTACATACTTGCTTTAGTGTCTCCACACAAATGATCATGAGATCAATCATCCTCATCCAATGAGCAAGTAACATTATGTACCAATATATCCTGATTCACTAATCCCCAATTTAGTAATCCAACGATTGAGAACTATTTTAGTTTTAAGCTTTCTAAGAATTTAGATCTCATTAGAATGATCATCATCATTATTCTAAAAGCATTGCTTAAAACTATGGGTTTATCATATATTATAAAACAAAGATCATATAGATAATTAAAAGCCTTTAATAAATTAATACTTTTTATTAATAAATGAATAAGATTGTTACAAAGTATATGCTTTATCATCAAACATGATTGGCTTGTGTGCATATTACTTTCAATCTCCCACTTGCACTAAAGTCAATCGCCATTGTATCTTATACTCTTCTTCTTTAAGTGACGATTATCCTGCTGTTGGATAAGCTTTAGTTAATAGATATGTAATGTTGTTCTTGAGAGTCCACCATCTCTATAGTGATTTCCCATCTTTCAATGATTCTTATAATCAAATGAAAGTGCCACAACACATGTTTAGATTCAAGATGAGACTTAGGAACTATTCCTAGTTCTGTAATGAACTTTTCATCCAAACAATCAACTTGTAGCTTCATTTATAGCTATATACTTTGTCTTTATCACTAAACCAAAGAACCTTTCTTTGCTTTTGGAACCTTTCCAATTCAACGCACCCTTTGTTCAAGATAACGCTTTTACCTTAAAGTGGATTTTTCTCATCATCTTGGTCCGTCTGAAAAACTTGAGTCTGCTAAGCCCTCTAGTTTTAATTTAGACCCACCATGAATATGATCACATCCTTAGTGCTCTGTTAAGCACTTTAAGATATTTTTCACTGACTCATAGTAAACTTCTCCATACTATGACTGATCAACATCAGGTCTCGTACATTTCATTGCATACATGATTGTCACTCATGCGACCTCTCTTTTCAGGAGTCTGTGGGGACTATTAAGAGAGATACACTCCATAGCTCATCGACATGAGACATTTCTTGGAGCTTGCCATGCTAAACGACTTTAGCATCAAATGAATATACATTCCTTGGGTTAAGTCGAGCATCCTCTTGAATCTATCTATATAGATTTTATCCCCAATTAAGATACTCTTCCCAAATCATTCATGGAAGAATGTTTAGACAACTTTATATTTACTGATTGTAGCATTGGTATGTCATTCCTTATCCGTAGTATATCAACATATAGTACTAGGAATGTCACGATGCTCCCACTGACCCTTTTGTACACACTAGGTTCATTCTTATTTTTTGATAAAATCAAACTCTTTTGATTGCCTCATCAAAACCAATGTTCCATATTTGAGAAACTTGCTTCAATCCATTTCTCTGAGTGTCTACAACTCTTACCTCATCGTATGTAACTGGATCATCATATTTTTGATGCGTACCTCATCATCATCATCCATGATGAATCCATACCTCCTAGGTATCTTTGGTACTATTCCAGATTTACGATTCGGTTGTGGTATAATAGGTCTATCTATAGGTTCCTCTTATTTGACTTATAGTATTTTGCGGTTCTTGAACTCTTCAAGATCTATTATCCTCCCACTAGCCCCTTTTAATGATAAACACATTTATCTTAGAAGGCAGTGTGTTTCGCAATAAACACCTTTTGCTAAGCAGGATTATAGAACATATACCCTAAACTTACTTTAGGATGTCCCACAAATCGACACTTGTCAAATCTTGTCCCAAGCTTATCCTTTGAAACCTTTTCACATAAGTTGGACAACCCCTTATCTTAACATACTTAAGATTAGAATCCTCCCCGTCCATAACTTTTATGGAGTCTTGGGCTGGATTTTGAGGTTACCTTTTCGTAGATATCGCGGCCATTTCTAGGACATGATCTTGAAGGATACCGAATGTCGGTAAAATCATTTTGGACCGTACCATGTTCAACAAGGTATGATTTTTCCTTTCAGATACATCAATCAATTATTACGTATCATGAGGTGTCCATTATGAGAAAAACCATTTCAGATGATCTAGAAACTTATTGCACAAGTATTTATTCCTTGATCTAATCAAAGAATCTTAATACTTTGCCAATTTGTTTCACTTCTGAATTCTTTGAACCTTTCAAATAATTCACACTTGTATTTCAACAAATACATACATTAAACTCTTTGAATGATCATCTCCTTTTCTTATACTAATTTGTTCAATATGCAAAATTATTTTCATGTAAGTCAAGTATACAAAATTTATTAAGTAATATTCGATTCTATACAAAACATTATTATTATAAATAGAACAACAATTGTTCTTAATTATAATACCAAAGATTTCGTTGTCCAACAATAAAATAGAAATAATATTTTTAACAAGAATCTGAATACAATAACAACTTATTGACTTAATAGATTTGCCCGTAGGCATAGCTAAACTATAAGTTTCTATGGCTAATATGGCAACCTTTGCTACATTTCCATATTATAGGATTACTTATATTTGTTTAGCTTTACGACTTCGCTTGGTCCCTTCATAAATCTATATTTATGATAACCAAAGTCGGAATCCAATACCCAAGTAGAACCTTGACGTAAAGAAAAATTTATTTCAATCATGAACAAAAATCGATTATGAATCAAACTTCACTAAGCTTCTTTGGTTAGCCTCTGCAAGATGCTTCTTGCGGTTTCTTTCCAAAGGTCCAGGCTTATTGCGGTGGAAGCAAGCTCCTTTCTATCCGTGATCGCTTTTGTTCTTATTATCCTTTGTTTATGCCTTTCTATTTACCTTCTTTGAATCGCTTCTTCTTTTGAAAGATCCTTTGGCCCCTACCAAGTAAGACTTGATCTATCTTGGTTGAAAGTGACTCTCAACATTTTTCAATATGTTAAGCAAATCAATGAGGTGATATCTAGCTTGTTCATATGAAAAATTCACAACAATTGTGAAAGGAGTCCGGGAGTGAGTGCAAGATAAAATCTTGGCTCAACTCTCCATCCATGACAAAACTCGTTGTCCTAATTGATCAATCAAATTGATAATGTTAAGAACTTTTATCTGTACTGTAGTGTCATCAGTCATTCTAGATCGAAAGAGCTCCTTAGATATCTGATATCTATCAGTCCTACTTTCCTCACCATCAACTACTTGATGTGCAGGAATATAGTAGGAGCATCCATAGTTTCATGTCGACTCAAGCTCGTTAATCGTGGATGCGAGCATGATGAATTGAGCCAATCGCATCATCTTACCACTTTCTAAAAGTAGCAATCTCTTCCTCGGAGGCATTATGCTCAACCATTGCGTGGATAAAGGTATTATGGACATAAGATAGCTTTTCACCATGAGAACTATTCTCAAATTCCTTAACCAATCCGCTTAATTCGGCCGGTTAATTTAGCATCTAATATGCTTCGCAGTGATAGTAATTTTAGACATTGTAAAATTCTCGTAAAATGAATTTGTAATTAACAACATTTTAACATACATTCTTTAATTACCAAAATAAATTAGGTCTTGTTTTAAATTGGTATCTCCCACTATTTTCTTCAAACTATATTACCTCACTTATATAGTTCTAAAAAATCTAATTAAAGATTTGCTAGTGAGAATAAGGATCCCATTTCAAATGTATATAGCCTTGTGGTGACACAACAAACTATATATAAATAAATAGGTAGACAACTCTTTTCAATTACATCAACTATGCAACTCCTTGTATTTTGCCTCTTAGATCATTTTGATCAAGTGGTGGCACATCCGAATCAAAATTATCCAAGTTAAGTCCCACCTAGCACTCCATATATTCAAAAAGAAAATATCATCCTTGTGGTGACACAACAAAACAATATTGTTCAATTTTCTTTATAAGCATCAAATGTGATAAATTAACATCTTAAATACTTAATACTTGCCTTGTGGTGACACAACAAACTCATATTAAATATTTAATACTCTATTAATTTTATTATGCTAGAAAGGCGACGTTCGATATTCCAAATATCTTTGAACGCTTAGGACTTAATAAAAAAATTGAGGGTTTGTTATTAATTTGTCTCATCTTGTTTAGCTGCATGCATATATATATATAAAAATACGCGCGTATATTAATGAACATGCGAAGCATGTTTGCATAATATATAATATATATAGTATAAGCATGCACATATAGAATACTATATTCTACCCGGATTGATTATGGACTTTTATTCTAGTTTGGTTCACTAGAGCCACCAAGTGAACCAAAAGGTCAAACCCTAGGGGTGCAAGAAATAATATTTAAATATAACTATTACATTTAAACCCAGGCTCCATTACAAACGGGTCTTCAAGCGCTCCTTGCTCCTTGATCTCCAATTTTTCAAAATTAATTCTAACTATTCCTATTACAAAACTAATTAAAATAAATAGAAACCTTGATCGCCAGCCGAGGGAAGTACATAGGAGGAGATAGAATTTATATTAAGAAAAATTGGAGAAGACGCAATCTGTGAACCCCATTTAATAAAACCCATACATTCATGCATCCAACTAAAATAAAATCCAATCACATTGGTCAATTGTCCATAATCAATCCCATTTATTATCATACACATCACCATACGCATCAATAAATAACATTCATCCGATGAATAATAAACATTCAATATATATATTGATATCATTTAATGGGAAAATTTAGTTAGTATAAAATCTATTTTTGAATCAAAATAAACTCCTTTATTTTAATCCAAATTTAAATCAAAATAAAACTATTTTATTTTAATTTATCCAATTTTGAATAAAATAAACTATTTTATTTTAATCAAAATCTTTAATCAAAATAAACTCCTTTATTTTAATTAATTATGGAATCCAATTCCATGTAAAAAAAAAATTATTAAAGGAAACACGAATTCTTTTCCTATTCACAAATAAACTCCTTTATTTTGAATAATATGAAATCTTATTTCATATTTAAATAAACTCTTTATTTAAGGAAACATGGATTCTCTTTCTATTCACAAATAAACTCTTTTATTTTGAATAATATGAAATCTTATTTCATATCTAAATAAACTCCTTTATTTAAGGAAAGATGGATTTACTTCCATATTCACAAATAAACTCCTTTATTTTAGAAAAAATAAAATCCAATTTCAACTCCAATTAGTTATCATGAAATCAAATTCCAACTCTAATTAGTTAAAGATGAAATTTAATTTTTTAAAATTAAAATAAACCTTTTTATTTTAATATTAAAATAAACTTTTATTTTAAGATTAAAATTAACTTTTATTTTAATTATAAAATCATTATATATATATATATATATATATATATATATATAATGGTAATACATATATAAAAATATATGTATTCAATTTCCACGACTCTCTTTTTTCAAGCACGTGATATCCTTTTTTTTTTTGACTTATAGTATCCGTACCAATTCACGTGGCCATTAAACCAATCCCTTACATGGCACATGAATCCTTAGTTATATATATATATATATATATATATATGAAACAAATCGGCAGCTACCACACGAATTTTTAGATGTCGTGAAGCCCCAATTATACACTCAGAGTCCAACATTTGTTCCTGCAGGTTGTTGCTTTGTAACTTATATATATAATATATCATATATCATATATATAATATAATATATATATATATATATATATATATATATATACATACTAATACATGAATCCTTAATAAGAATCATAATGCAGACTCGGTAAAAAAGAAAAAAAAAATCTGGTCCTGAATCATCACGGTTTATATATATATCTTTTTAATTTTATACAATAAATTATGCCCAATTAAATTGTTCTAAACACATATCAATATATATATCAAATTTAAACAATTAATAATTCGCATAAAAGGTTTGGCTCTGATGCCACTATTAGGTTTGTAATATTCAAGAAGCAATCAAATTGCAAAAATAATGGGGAAACGTGAAAAATAAGAGTTTAAAATTTTTACAAACCATATACCCGGATCACCCTTTATGCACAATTATTAATTAAATGAAAAGATAAAGAATAAAATCATACCCTTGAAGATCGAGCTTCCTCAGGTACAAGTTCACCTCCAAATCCTTTCGCGTTCAACTTGAATCTACCGGGTTAATTTAGATCTCATTAGAATGATCATCATCATTATTCTAAAAGCATTGCTTAAAACTATGGGTTTATCACATATTATAAAACAACATCATGTAGATAATTAAAAGCCTTTAATAAATTAATACTTTTTATTAATAAATGAATAAGATTGTTACAAAGTATATGCTTTATCATCAAACATGATTGGCTTGTGTGCATATTACTTTCAGGCATACCATCCTCAAACCACCTGACAATCGAGAGAGGACTATTCAAACTCTTGAAGATCTATTAAGACTCGTGTCCTAGACTTTCAAAGGAGTTGGGAGAAGTATTTACCATTGGTGGAATTCTCCTACAACAACAAAGCTATTATCGCAAGTATAGGTGTGGCTCCATTCAAAGCATTGTATGGACAAAAGTGTCTCTCTCAATATTTGGGATGAGGTGGGTGAAGCAACATTGTTGGGACCCGGGTTGAAATGTACGTATGACTACTTAAAAAGATCCAAATGATTCTACAACGATACAAACAAGCACAGATCGACAAAAGAGTTATGCGGATCTTCATCGAAAGGACGTGGAATTTAGTATTGGGGATCATGTATTGTTGCGTGTGGCTCCATGGAAGGGAGTTACAAGATTTGGGAAGAGAGGAAAGCTCAATCCATGATTTATTGGTCTATTTCAGATTCTTGACCGAGTAGGAAATGTGGCCTATAGACTCGCATTACCTTCAAGTATGTCTCGTGTTCATAATGTTTTCATATATCTGTGCTACATAAATATGTGAAAGACCCGAACCACGTTATTGAGTTAGAACCGGACGAGATAGTCGAAGACTTAACGTATGAAGAGGTACCTGTCAAGATCTTGGATAAGAAGGAACATGTCATACGCACAAAGGTCATACCATAAGTCAAAGTTTTGTGGAGGAACCATGCTATTGAGGAAATGACCTGGGAGTTGGAAACGAAAATGAAAGCGAGGTATCCTCAACTTTTTGAAACACCAGGCACGTACGTCAATTTCGAGGATGAAATTTCATAAGGAGGGGAAGTTGTAAGACCCCAACTTATTATAAATGAAATTGAATTTCCTCTATTTATTATTTTGAAATAGTAAGGATTGATTTGATTAATGTGGTTAGTTATGGGTAAAATGCGCAAATAATTTAAATAACCAAGTGGTTATAAAATATTCATTATTGTTGGGGAATATTCGTTTGGTCGTGGAATATTCTTGCTGTCGGGGAATATTCGTACGACGGCGCAACCTTGTGTGGGCCCCATAACGGAAAGCGATTGGATGAAGAAAACGACAAGTATAAGTTGTTTTTAAATAACGGCATAGTTATTACCGTTAATACTATTAGAATACCCGGTGGTTAAAACATAGTAGCACACGGTATTGCACCAATTATTGATTCTTACGTAAGAAGACACTACTCAATAATGGTTACAGTAATTACTGTTCAATATTTTATTTTATTAATTCAATAATTGCTACGCTGATATTTTATATTTCAATAATTGTCACTACACAATATTTTTTATTATCGAAGCAATAATTTATATTATTTGAATAATATTATTAGATAGCATTATTGACAATGTCTAGAAAGTTCTGTCTAAGGAGAGGTTTGGTCACCTAATTGCGCGCCAGTAAGGAGAAATTCTTATTGGAAAGCCCCCTCTTTCCTGGGAACGGTCTGGTTGTCAGTATTGTGATTCTGTAATATTATTTATAAATAATATATTATTAATTTATATGATAAATAAAATATTCATTTTATGTGGATATAGATGGAGAAAATTTTAAAGTGACAATTGTTGAAAAATTGATATTTTATCTTTTCTGATAAATAATTCATTTAAATATATTATTATATTTTAATAATATAATAATGGTGATATTTTTACAATGAATGTGGGATATATGAGTATATGAGGAGGAGGAGTATTTTTGTTACTAAAAATATTTAAAACATGTTTTTAATGTTCGTGGACCCCATTTCTTGGCTGAAATTTGATTATAGCCTGTAAAATCGTCCGTATGTGGATTTCGATCAACTTCGGCTTGGAATTTGGAAAAACTTTCTTCTGCAAAGTTGTAGATAATTAAATTTTCTATGGAATGGATAAAAGATGCAAATTTTTCTGATAAAAGGGCCATTTATTATGAGGTATTGAAGTTCCAGAATAATTGATTTTTGAAGTTTTAAATATTTTTTAAAAGAAAAACGTTTTTTTCATTTGTGGGCATGTGTTAAATGGTTGAAATCAGTTGGTAAGGTGTGCGTAGGAATAAGTTTTGAAAATATTATTAATTTATTAAATTTTCTGCTTTGGTGTTCTAAGCATTTTCCTATAAATAGGGTGCTTAGGTTAGAATTGAAAATCACACCAAAAATCTAAATCTTCTTTTCTATATTATCGGTTTATTCTTGTGAGTATTTTGATACATTGAGTGTTGTTATACTATGCAAGTTCCTTTCAAAGACTATATCCAAAGATTCCAATCGGTAATCTTGCCTTTTCGAGGTAAGAGATGTTATTTTTAAAAATGATATTATTTCTTCTAATATCATTATGCCGAATATTGGTAAGATTTTTTTGTGAAATTCTTGTCTTTTTAGTGTTTGGGTTATTATTCACGATATCGACACTATTCACGATACTCTGACCTTATTCACGAATACGACACTATTCACAAAAAAATTAAATGTTCATTTTTTTGTCCAAAATATCTATTATGGATACTAGTTTTGATTGTATCCATGTTTTGATCATTCTTGAATTTTACTTCACTATGATTATTTATGAAGTATTTTTGAACTCGGATTGTTTAAAGTACGAATCCTTAATATTTGTTCTTTTGTTTCAATGGATTCGTTTTCTTTAAAATATTTTTCATCATCCTCAGTCCTAAATGATGATATTACTGAATATCTTTGGCCTGTAGTGAAAAGATTAATGATTTTTTGATGAATATCTTTGGCCCGTAGTGCAAAGATGAACATGTGTTGAGATGAACATGACCAACTGATGAATATCTTTGGCCTGTAGTGCAAAGATGAATATTTGATTCAAGATGAAAATTGGTTGATGTTACAGGGATAAAATATTGATGATGTACTTTTAAATTCATAGATTATAGTAGATTTCATTCTCTACGTAACTCATCTATGAATTATTATTTTTGCTGCGAATATTGATCTGAAACTTGTTGTCTATTGTATTTTATCAGATTTTTTCCTGTTGAAGACTAATGATAATTTGTTCTATATTATCTTAGTCATAATATTCTTTACTGGGCTAGTTGAGCTCACCCTTTTCCTTTTTGTTCCATTTTTCTTCTCAGGAGGCGAGAATGTAGCGAGTTCTAGTCGAGGTATGGAATTATGGTTCTAGAGAGTTGTTTTAGTAGTCCTCACCATTTTTGTAAAATAATGTATCAATAATTGTAATGAGGACTTATTTGAGTGTGGATATTGTCTAGATGCCAATATTTGTATTTAAACTCACAGTTTATGTGTTGTCGTATTTTGTACGATAATTGTATTAATTAAGTTGTAGTTATTTCTATACCATGTATTTGGCGACTCAGAACGGGTGTTGTATACCTATTTTGGGGGCGTCACAAAGTCATCTTTGGCCCGTAGTGCAAAGATGGACCGTTGATCAGTATGATTATAACCAGAAATTATTTATTGGTATATCCATGACCTTTAATGTTACAGATAAGGTTTGTGGTGGAAGTCCACTTTGGCCCATAGTGCATAGATGGACAAGTTTTTGGCATGATCATGACCACTGGTGATATTAACGAATATCCTTGGCCCGTAGTACATGGATAATTCGTTGATTTGAATTATTTATTGATTGGTGTTACATGGATAAAATATTAATGATGAACTTTTAAATTATAGAAGATAGTAGACATCATGCTCTACTTGACTCTTCTAATGGATTGTTGTTTCCGCTGCAATTGCAGTTCTAAATTTTTTGTCTATTGTATTCTATCAGATTTTTCCCTATTGAGGACTAAGGATAATTTTTTCTACATTATCTTAGTTATAATATTCTTTACTAGGCTAGTTAAGCTCATCCTTTTCTTTTTGATTCCATTGTTTTTGTCGGGGATTTAGAGTAGTGGTCCAAGATGGTTATTTTAGTAATCCTCTTTATTTTGTAAAATAGTGTGACAAGAATTGTAATAAAGATTTTATTTGAGTTGGATATTGTCTCCGAGACAATATTTGTATTAAAACTCACAGCTCATATTTTGTTGTATTTTACACGACAATTAATATTTATATAATTGACGTTTGTATTTGAATTCTGTATCATATATTTGGCGACTAAGAGTGGGTTATATGGACCTATTTTGGGGGTGTCACATTAGACTTTAAAGGAAGTTGGTAAAAGTACTTACCATTGGTGGAATTCTCCTACAACAATAGTTATCAAGTGAGTATAGACATGGCTCCATTCGAGGCGTTGTATGGACAAAAGTGTCATTCTCTAGTATGCTGGGATGAGGTGGGTGAAACAACATTGTTGGGACCAAATATGGTACGCATGACTACGAAAAAGATTCAAATGATCCGACAATGGATACAAACGGCAGAAAATCGACAAAAGAGTTATGCTGATCTTCACCGAAGGGACGTAAAATTTAATATCGAAGACCATGTATTACTACGTGTTGCTCCATGGAAAGGAGTTAGAGATTCAGAAAGAGAGGAAAGCTCAACCCTCAAATTATTGGTCTATTTGATATTCTTGATCGAGTAGGAACTGTGGCCTATAGACTCGCCTTACCGCTAAGCATGTCTCATGTTTATAATGTTTTTCATATATCCATGTTACGTAAATATGTGGAAGACCCAAACCACATTATTGAATTAGAACCAAATGGGATAGCCGAAGATTTAATATATGAAGAGGTGGCTGTCAAGATCTTGGATAAGAAGGAACATATTCTACACTCAAAGGTTATACCTAAAGTCAAAGTTTTATGGAGAAACTATGATATTGAGGAAATGACCTAGGAGTTAGAATCTAAAAAGAAAGCAAGGTATCCTCACCTCTTCGAAATATTAGGTACGTACATCAATTTCGAGGATGAAATTTCATAAGGAGGAGAGGTTGTAAGACCCCTACTTTTTATGAATAAAGATTTAATTTTCTTCTAAATAGTAAGGTGATAATATAATAAATGTTATAGTTATGGATGATATGTGCAAATTTTACAAAGTAAGCAAGTTGCCATAAAATATTTGTTTGGTCGGTGAATTTTTTTTGTCAAGGAATATTGTACGATGGCGCAATCATTAGTGGACCCCACAATGAAATAACTGTCAGATATAAAAAGGGACAGAAATAACCTTTTTATAAAAATAACGGCAAAATTTTTACCATTAAATTGTTGAAATACCCGGTGATAAAAGTACAGTAATACACGTTGTTGCACAGTAGCACACGATATTTCACAGTATCTCGGATTATTAATTCATATGTAAGAAGTCATTCAACATTTCATTTAATAATTTCCACAGTAGTTACTGCATAATATTTTATATTAGTGGTACAATAATTGCTACAATGATAATTGAATAGTATTTTATATTATTGATTCAATAATTGTCAAGACATAGTAACTTATATTATTGAAATGATATTATTTGTGACGCCCCCAAACTAGGTATACATCACCCATCTTGAGTCACCAAATACATAGTACAGAATACAAATACAAACTTAATTATACAAACGTCGTGTAATATACGACAAAACATAGTTGAGAGTTTAAACAGGAATATTGCCTTCTAGACAATATCCACTCTCAAATAGAGTCGTCATTATATTTATTGTCACACTATTTTATAGAATAGTGAGGACTACTATAACACCATCTCGGACCATCACTCGCCTCGACTAGTCCCGCCACGCTCATTTTCGAAGAGAACAATGAAAGCAAAAGGGTGAGCTCAACTAGCCCAGTAAGAAATATTATGACTAAGATAATGCAGGATAAATTATCATTAGCCTTCAAAAATGTTAAACTGACAACATACAATAGACATCAAGTTTAACTGCAGCGGAATAAGCAATCCATTAGAAGAGTCAAGTAGAGCATGATATCTACTGTCTTCTATGATTTAAAATGTTTTCATCATTTTTTATCGTTGAGACTCAGCTTAATAAATAAACCACATCATTGAGTCATCCCTACACTACGGACCAAGGATATTCATTAAATCATCAATGGTCATAACTATACCGAATAATCCCTGGTCATAATCATACCAAAAACTGTCCATCAATGCACTACAGGCCACTGAGGACTTTTACCACATCATTTATATCATTACAGGTCATGATTATACCGAATGATCCCTGGTCATAATCATACCAAGTCCATCTATGCACGTAAGCCAAAGATGACTTTCATCACAATATAAGCATGAGGATGATGGAAATGACATAATAATTCAATAAAACAAGTTCAAGAATAAATTTTAAAGATTTATAAGTTAATTTATCCTGAAATCAATTACGTCCAAATTGTCAACATGATACTTCTTTGTGGAGTAAAATTCCAGAATGCTCAGAAGAATATTTCCATGAAAAGATACTAGATAAAGTGCAAATATCCAGGATATTCTACTAATTTCATGGAGTATAGAAACTAAAACTTTAACTAACTAAGTATAATAGAATATATGAAACTGCAAATGGATTTTTACCCACCTTGCAGTAATCCACGTAGACAGATCATTTCCACAATTTAATAAGGAATGAATACAAAGGATCATTCACCATGCATGTGGTAATCCACATAGACAGGTTATTCCAACAGAATAATAAAGAATGGAATAACAGAGGAATTCACCATGCATGCGATAGACCGCACAGATAGGTTATTCCCAATAGAATAATAAAGAATAGAACCAGGTCATGCGTAATCCGCGATGTATGTGATATTCCAAATGTAATAATAAAGAATGGAACAACAGAATAATAAAGAATGGAACCAGTCATTCAGCGAGTAATCCGTGACAGTATGTGATGTTCCAACAGAATAATAAAGAATGGAACCAGTCATGCGTAATCCACACGAGATAGGATGTTCCAACAAAATAATAAAGAATGGAATAACAATGAATTTACTAGGTACGCGATAGATCAAGATGCATGTGTTATTCCAATGTAATAATAAAGAATGGAATAATGTAAGAATTTCACCATGTATGCGGTATTGCGCATGATGATGAGTTATTCCAACATAATAATAAAGAATGGAATAACAACTCTTACGAGTATTGAAAGAAAATAACTCTCTTCATGAATACGAAAGAATAATACCCCTTACCTTATAAGAAATTGGATATTGGAATAGTGAGATAGCAGACTTATCTTCTTCTTTCTCTCTATAATTTCTCTCTATAATAATTGCTCTAAAGCTTTAGTAAATTGGTGAGAAATGAAGGAAAAATGAGCTTCTATTTATAGGAAAATATAGTTTCAATAATTGCACATTTTGGGGCTCGAAATATTACAGTATAATACCTTCCTCTTTTTCTTCATTTCTAATTTATTCCTGCAAGTATTATCAAACTTGCACCACCTCCCTTAATAGTAAGTAATGTGAATCAATAGTTATAATCATGTAAAAATACGAATTACAGTATAATACCTCCATCTATACCTCCATTTTTAACTTAGTCATGCAAGTATTATCAATCTTGCACCAACTCCCCTAATAGTACAAGAATGTGAATCAATAGTACACACATGTGAACAAATAGTTATAATCATGTGAATTAATAGCAATTAATTGCTCATTTATCCAATTAATTACCCGATTGGTTAATATAACCTTCAGACATCAATTGTTATCGAAATAAATGTTGATTTTCACTAACACTAATAATTCCAACACAATGGAACTATCAATTTCATCTTTAATCAACACGAACTTATTCATCATTAATATTATAATTCACAATATTTAACAACCAGTCGCTTCTGGAAAGAGGGGGCTTTCCGATAAGGATTTCTCCTTATCATGCCGCAATTAGGTGACCAAACCTCTCCTCGATGTAACTTCTAGACATTGTCAATATTGCAAATAATAATATGAATAACTTTCCCGTCTCAATTATTGATTTAATTATATAACATATTATGCAGCTGATACTGTGACAATAATTGACTCAATAATATGATAGATATGATGCAGCAATTACTGTAGCAATAATTGAGTATAATTGAGTGATTTTTCACATAAGCGTCAATAATTAATACCGTGTGCTACTATGCAACCACACGTATTACTGTACTTTTACTACCAGTTATTTTATGACAACTTGCTTACTTTGAAAAATTTTCACATATCACCCTTAACTTTAAACTTTTATTAATTTAACTATTTACCAAAATAAAAAAAATTGAATACTTTTATTTCATAAAATTTGGGATCTCACATTATTAGATTACATTATTGACAATGTCTAGAAAGTTCTGTCGATGAAAGGGGTTAGGTTATTTAATTGCGCGCCAATAAGGAGAAATCCTTATCGGAAAGCCCTCTCTTTCCTAGGAACGATGTGGTTGCCAATATTGTGAATCTATAATATTAATAATTATTGAAAGATTGAAGATTTGTAAATAATTGATGAATAATGTTTTTGATAAATATGATAAGTAAATATTTGTTCAAATTTTGATATAAATGGAGGAATTTAGCATAAAATATTTGTTGAAAGTTTGACATATTTTTCTATGAAACCACAATTATCTTCTCCAGCATTATTATTCATTCAAATACATTAATATATTATTATATCAAAATACTATATTTTTATAATTATATTGTTAGATAATATTATAATGATATAATTTCATATTTATCAGATTTTTAAACTTAATGTGGACTTATTTTTCCAAGTGGGTGGGTAGAATGCTTCTCCTACAAATCATGTTTTTCAAAATTGTGGGCCCTCAACCAATAAGAAAAAAAGTAATGTTAGGCAGAGAAAGAGAAGGTTAGGCAGAAGTTAAGCAAGAAAATTTATTTTTTCCTTCCAAGCTGCACTATAAAAGAGAAGGTAACCCTTCACCTAAAGACACCAAAAACACAAGTGTTTCTACTATAATATTGTGAGTATTTCTTTTGAGTATAAGGATACTTTGAGTGTAGTTTATAGTGCAATATTTTCTCAGAATAATATATGTTATACCAAGTCAGATATAATTTTATATTAAGGTAAAGGATGTTAGTTTCTTTCAATACTCGTAAGTGATATCATTTTCTTTCATACTTCATATTGTGTAAGTGATATTGTTACATTTCATATTCCTAAATTAAACTTACTATGGTAAGTATTGCTTCAATATTTTTTGAAATGATTAAAAATTCCTTGAGGTCTGTGCTTCATCTAATATCATTTCACTGGAATATTGGTCTGAACTTTCTTATTAAATTTTAATCTTTTCATTTTGGGGTACTATTCATCTGTGGTACTATTGATAATAGAGCACTATTCATGCCATGGTACTACTCATGTCGAAGTACTATTCGTTTTATCCAAATTATCTTTGAAATATGAATCTTAAACACCATTTTTAAATTTTTAATCCACAATTGGTGATCATATTGACAATTTTTACATTCTTGAACTTTGGATAAATTAAATTATAAATCTCTAATATTTATCCTTAATCTCACTTGAATCATTCTTTATATCATTGTCATCATTCTCATGCTTATATTGTGGTGAAAGTTCTCTTTGGACCGTAGTGCATAGATGGATAGGTGTTTTGCATGATCGAGACAATTAGTGATATAAATAAATATCTTTGGCCGGTAGTGCAAAGATAAAATGTTGATTTGCATAATTATTGATTAGTGTTAAAGGGATAAAATATTGATGATGGACCCTTAAATTATAGAAGATAGTAGATATCATTCTCTACTTGACTCTTCTAATGGATTGTTTATTCCGTTGCAGTGTTGATCTAAAACTTGTTGTCCATTATATTTTATCTGATTTATCATTTTTGAAGGCTAAAAATAATTTATTCCTCATTATCTTAGTCATAATATTCTTTATTGAGCTAGTTGAGCTCACTCTTTTCCTTTTTGTTCCATTGTTCTTCTCAAGAAATGAAAGTGTAGTTGGGACTAGTCGGGGAGTGGAGTAATGGTCCGAGATAGTTACTATAGAAGTCTTCACTATGTTATGAAATAGTGTGATAATAACTGTAATGAAGACTTAATTTGAGTTTGGATATTGTCGTATTATGTACGGTGCAATATTTGTATTCAAACTCACAGTATTCGTGGTTGTATTTTGAATGACAGTTTAATAGTTGTTTGTGTTTAAATTTCATAGTATGTATTTGGCGACTCAAAATGGGTTTTGTGGACCTATTTTTGGGGTCGTCACAATATCTCTCACTTAGGCCAGTGCCAATTCACAAGGTACATTATTATTTATTTTGAGGATTTTTTAGATGGTTATCTCTACAAGTTCTCCGAGTGCATACTTACACTAAGTTGTCTTGGTCTATTTCATGTAATTGGAGACCATGGGGAAGTGCTTCTGAAATTTTCTTAAAATAAAATAAAAGTGCTCAAGATTGGCACAAGTGTTGAGACACATCTAGGAATGGGATAGAAGCCTAACCCATGTCACTACAAGAAAAAGGTCTATCAGCGATCGCGACGCGGTCACGATATAGCATCAAGATAAAACCCGTCACCGGAATGCACATCAATACTATTATTAGCTTACCGTAATAATCATGTGATTGATATTAGCGACCGTATTCGTCATTTTGGTCGCTAAGATGAGTTAGCATGGTTTAGGGCCAAAGGCTGACGTGGTCCACATGTCAGCGACTACTATCAGCGACCGCAGGCGGTCGCTGATACCCTCAAATGCTTAGCAATCGCTAATAGCTATCAATTGATCGACGCGTTCTTTGATTTTAGAAAATTAAAACCGATTTTTGTCAAGCTTTGCGTAATTCCGAAAAGATCTATACCTATTTTGTACCTACTTTATCCCAACACAAATACACAACAATATAAACAATGTGCACAACAATATAAACATCCATCGTCCACCGACACATACACCAAAATAGTATATAAACTATATAACCCTTTAAAAACCAATATGAATTGAATAAATATAAACAAATCTAATGTTTAAGTAACATACAGACATCCAAAGAATGAATATAAAAGTATAAAATTCTCAAAGAACTACAAAACAACACTATATCGATCGTCAAGCATCATTGTCTTGATTAGCTTCTCCTTGATCACCCTGTAATTAACAAAATAATAAAACAAGTTACAAATATAGTAACTATGTTGATACTGGTATTACGACAATATACAACAAATTGATTACCTCGTCGCCATCCCCATGTTGTGCTGCTGCTGCTGCCGTTACTGTATCAGCTAACTCATTAGGACTTAGAGCCACCAGATGCCCGCCTAGTATCTTCAAAAGATCTCAATCTCGACATATAGCTCTCACACAGTCAGCCAGAGTATGAACAGCTGGATGACTCCATGACTGTGAAGGCTGGGTAGCAGAGCTGCCTGAGCCACTGGAGGATGGGTGTCGTTGTTTTCTTTGACCTTTAATGTAGTTCTTCTTCACAACAGATGCCCTCTCCCACAACACTTGATCAATTGGCGGACGTGGAGTGCCTTCAAGATAGCGCTCATTTAATAAACGCTTATAAGTATCCTGTCATCATGTTAACAATTAAATAGTTAAAAATAAATTTTGTAAGCATTGATAATTAAAGATCAAGTTGTTAAAACTTATTACCGCTATCTGGATAGCATCAGGCAGACCATCACGGGTGGCCAAGTACACATAAAACAAGTCATTTACTACAGATGCAAAAGAAAGTTTTGCAGTAGATGAGGGCTTAAAAGAACTCTACTATTAACAAAACCCAGCCATGGTAATATTTTTTTCCCATCCTGAGATAGCCATATTTGCTTAACAACTGACCAATACAGTAGACATAAGAAAGGTGGGTACTTCAATAATTTTATATCTAAATACAAGTTTTGATGGGTACTCGAAAACAAAGTGACTACAACCAATAAACAAATGAATCTGCAAAATTTCATTCCTTGTAAAACCAAGGACCTTGACATATAAATTCTTTTACATGTTCATCATTCGAGATAGAAGTGATAATGGAACTTGCACTCTGCTATTTTAATCTTGAATCTATAAAGGAAATAGTGCTTCAAATACAAAGGCATAAAACACTACTGCAAATGGAGAAAAGGATATTATTGTCTGTAAACAATGATGAGAACATGGCTTCTCCAACTTATGTCAATGTGGCATGTATATGAAATAAATTACATACTACCAATAAGGTAGAATACCCAAACTCAAAGAATAATGCAGTGGGGAAAAAATTCCATCAATAGAATAACATCTGACCTTGCGTTAACAGTTTAATAAGCTAAAATTGACACTTATGATTCAGTTAAAAACCTTTCTTTTTGCTGCCCTGCTATCCAAATTTAACATGGGTCAGTTTATATTTAAACTATCTTGCTCTAATTCAGAAATAAAGAGAATTAGGGTTACCTGTGGTGGCGGCGATGGTAGTGGGCAGTGGTGGCGAACGAGCTCCTATTCTCCCCCTTTCTCCCTCTTCTCTCTATTCTGAGCTCCCTCTTTTCTTTTTCTCCCGTCTATTGTGTCGTGTGAATACCTGGAACTGATTACATTTAGTTTGATCAGCTACCGTCATCCGCGATGGCATGTGGTCGCTATTTTTTAATGACTTAGACTTATCAGCGACCGCATGAGGTCGCTAATTTTAAGTGGTCGCACAAAACCTTGTCGCCAACATTTCTTGCCAAATTTTGAGAGGAAAAATTATTATAGCGACCGATCAGCGACCGCAAGCGGTCGCTAATATATAATAGCGACTGGATTAAATCACGGTCGTAGATATCGGTCCCAGATAGTAGTATTAGCGACCGCATATGCGGTCACTGATAGTATTGGTTGTTGTTATGCCTTTTTCTTGTAGTGTGTAGAGTGGAGATATATACTAGAAAAATATAATTCATGCATGGACCACATACATAAATATTCCCTTTCTAATACAGGTGTTTTATCTTCAATTAAAGATGTCAGCCGACCAGAGTTGGATGTACCGTAGGATATGGGTTGATGGAAGGGGATTAATTGATGCGTACCGTGATGGGGTCTACAATTTTATGAACAACGCAATAGAACATGTTGATGATCTTAATGGAAAGATGAAATGCTCGTGTGTTAAGTGTAAAAACATGATCTGGAAGAAAGTTGATGAAATTAAATTTGACTTATTTTCATGTGGGTTTTTGGATGGGTATTCGACATGGATTCATCATAGGGGATTAGCTGAATTGAGAGAAGTGACCGAAAATACTATAAACGAACCAATTGAATGGGATTTATACGCCGATAACTATGATTTCGTGGAGATGTTGATCGATGCTTATGGCCCTACCAATATTGATTGGGCTAAAAATGAGCATTCATCAAGCAGTGGTCAGCACGTGCCAAATGATACAACTACTTCCTTTTACAAGATATTATCTAAATCAGGGGCCCCACTATATCTTGGAAATGATAAGCACACCAGGCTATCTGCAGTGACTAAACTTTTACACTTCAAGAATGAGTAGGACTATAGTGAGTGAGGGTTCAATGATTTGCTTGCTATTATCAGTGAGTTCTTACCGGCTGATCATACTCTTCCCGCAAATTATTATGAAGTGAAAAAGATGGTAAAAGGGTTGAATTTGGGGTATGAGAAGATCGATGCTTGTGAGAAGGATTGCATATTATATTATAGGGAGGACAGAGATAAGTTGCAGTGTGATATTTTCCTCGGTACAAGATGACAAAACATGGGGGGGAGGTTAAACAAGTGACTAATAAGATCTTACGGTACTTTCCTCTTGCGTCTAGACTACATCGTCTGTTCATGTTGTCGCACACTGCTGAGCATATGAGTTGGCACAAAAGAAAGGACGTTGTGCTAGGTCAGTTAACTCACCCTGCAGATGGAGATGAATGGAATAAATTTGATGAACACTTTCCAAAATTTGCTAATGAAGTTAGAAATGTTAGGCTTGGCATGGCTACGGATGACTTTTGCCCATTTAATAATTTTAGTCAGCCCTACTCTGTTTGGCCATTGATCATGGTAGCTTACAATCTTCCACCGTCAATGTGCATGAAGGGTCCGTATATGTTCTTGACTTTACTCATACCGGGGGATAAGAGTCCTATAAAATACAAAAATGTGTACCTCGGATCATTAGTTGATGAACTTAAGATGCTATGGGAGACGGGGGTTCAGACTTATGACAAATCGGTTAAGCAAAATTTTGTGATGAAGGATGCCTTGTTGTGGAGTATCACTGACTATCGGACACTTAAGATGATTAGTGGTTGGTTGACTCATGGGAAGTTATCATGTCCAGTTTGTATGGGGGATGTGCAAGGCACACAACTACTTTATTGGCAAAAAACTAGTTTCTTTGGAACTGTTCGTAGATTATTGCCTGCTGAACACGGTTACAGAAAGATGCATGCATAGTTCAATAGAAAGACATAGAAGAAGAGTGTTATTATTCGATTATCGGGGAACGAGGTCTTGGACTGGCTCAATGATATGAAATTTCCAATGCCAGGGAATGAGCATGGTAAGTTGAGAGAAATAGGGTATGAGAAAACTCATAACTGGACTCACTCGCCTATTTGGTTTGAGTTTCCATATTGGGTCACACTATTAGTTCGTCATTGTATAGATTTCATGCATATGAAAAACAATGTACTCGAGAACGTGTTCTACATCGTGCTAGATGTGAGTGGTAAAATAAAAGACAATGATAAATCACGTAAAGATTTGGAGGCTATGAACATTAGACTGGAATTGTGGCTCTGTCCTAATAACTCAAAACTAAAAGCTCCATTTTGTCTTACCAAGCAACAAGTTGAAGACATTTGCAAGTGGGTAAGTGCATTGCAACTCCCGGATGGTTATGCTTCTAACATATCTCATTGCAATAAGGTTCAACAAATGAAAATTATTTGGTTCAAGAGTCACGATTGTCATGTATTCATGCAGAAGTTGATGCTAATTGCATTTCGTAAGATGCTACCCAGAAAAATTGTTGACGCCTTAACCAAACTTTCAAATTTCTTTCGGGATCTTTGCTCAACGATTATAAGGTACAGCGATGTGGATTAGATGGATTAAAATATAGTGCTAACATAGTACAAGCTTGAAATGATCTTGCCTCCAGGGTTCTTTGACTCGATGGAGCATGTGCCTATTCATCTACCATATGAGATCAAGCTTGGAGAACTGGTGCAATATTATTTGATGTATCCTTTTGAGAGGTAATATAATTTATATTGTGCAACTTTGATGACATTTATACTTAATACTCTGAATTAATGTCTTTCAATCATTTTACCCACATGTACATGCGACGATTAAAGCAAAAATTAAAAAACAAAGCTCGTGTAGAGGGTTCTATTGTTGAATGCTATATAGAGGAAGAGCTTATTAACTTCTACTCCTTGTACTTTGAGGATGTAGTCTCAACAAAACACAACCGTTTAAGTCAGAATGAGGTTGTCGGACCCCAATCTCGTTCTGATGAGTTAGTTGTATTCTCTTATCCGGCTAAACCATTTGGCGCAGAGATGATGACTTACCTAACCGATAAAGATTTGAAAATTTTATCTACATACGTGCTTCTAAATATGCCCAAAGTATCGACATACATCAAGTATGTATTATTTTTTGTCGTGTCTAAAATATTTCGAAGCGTAATATTGCAAATTAATCCATGTTATTATTATTTCAGTTCATTCAAAGACGAAGTGTATGCTTCTAACCCAGGACTAATTACAACACATTTGGAAGCATTCACCACTAAAATTTTCAACAGTGGTTTTAGAGAAAGGTTGAAGAAGATAACACCTATATGTGTTTTAGAGATGTTTATCTTTGTTCTATACAAACTTTTTATTTCATATCCCGGAAGCATCATTAATGGGTAAAGATTCAAGGTTGATGACTTGAATGAACTAACATCAGTTAATTCTAGCGTTGTCGTGTTAGGAAGTTGTTATCAAAATTTTAAGTCCAATTACTACGGACGATTTGAGGATGTGGTTGTGCTCAATTATCCCGGAGGTAAAAAGGTTGTTACATTTAAGTGTCATTGGTTTTATAATGAAAGTGGTATTAAAGTTGATCGTAATAGAATCGTCATAGTAGATATCAGGTCAAAGATATAGTCTGATGACGTGTTCGTATTAGCCATCCAAGTGACTCAAGTGTACTACGCACCTAATGTAAAAAATTCTAAAAGCCCCTGGTACACAATTATCATAAGGAAAATCAAGGCTTTTGACTTAAGGATTTTGATGTCACAAGGAAAATCAAGGCTTTTGACCCGTTGCAAAAACAAGTTAGCAATCCCAGCCATATACAGCTAGATGATGATGATGTGTTGGTAGAAGATGTCGTTAACATACTCGATGATGAAGTAATCGATGATGACATTGTTTTTAGTGACTATGTCATTGTACAAGATGATAACGACGGAACATTAATTGATACAAAAGAGCAAGAGACTGAATCTGAGGAGCAAATAGATTTTGATGATTCTGATGGGTTTGACGACGTATTAAGTCTTAACTTCAACTTTTTGTTATTTTTAAATAATTTACTACTAAAAATAATATTTATTAAAATAAATTTAGTAGAAATTAATGTTCTCATTCTTTTTAATTACAGTAGTACAGTTATGGCTAGAAACAATGGTGGAGGTCGTCGCATGAGTGGTCGTACAGGATCTGGTGACGGCTCCCAAGGCGGGACAACATCATCATCTAGTAAGTTTCCATCATTTTGTAATTTTATTTATTTTTACATAATTATTTAACGCATATGGAAATATTATATATACATAATTTCACTACTTACACTTACAGATACTGTTCGTCAACGTCAGCGAGGGACTAACCTCGACTTATTTGGGTGTCTGTCGGCTGCCCAACCAGTGATTACTATAGTAGATGTCGACTCGGCGTAGTACGTGTCAACTATAATATACATAACGCATATAAATTACTTTATATGATTGCATGAATTAAAATAACACATATATTTTGAATTATTGCAGTATCCTGGACCCAGTCGTTAAACATACACTACACGCCATTTGCTTGACACACCTGCCTACAGGATGTATGTGATTCACGCAGTTCCCACAATATGATGCACACTATATGACTACTGTGCTACAAGATTTCCATGTAAGTCGAATTATATAACTTAAATTAAGTAAGATTCCAGGTATTATCATCAATTTCTGATATTTTCACATTATTTATATTTATTTATTTTATATATGAGGAGGGTGTCTCACAGTGGTGATAGATGATGTTATTATTATCACATACACATCATGCAAAGAATTATTTTGGTTGGTCAGACGAGATGAGACAATGGGGCGTTTCAGTGATTATCGAAGCGACGACTGTGTAGCGCCCCAAAATAGGTCCACACGACCCGTTCTGAGTTGCCAGATATCATACTATAAAAATCAAATGAAAACTTAATTTATACAACTGTTGAACTATCGTGCAGAATACGACCACAGTTAAACTGTGAGTTTTAATACAAATGTATGTAACTCTCATGGTGCCTCGACCACAACCTTACAATGGTACTTTACATAAAAGTACAGTCAATAACTGTTTTAGAAATTAAAATCTTTGGGAAGTGCTCAAGGAAACCTTCGTACATAGGAGGCCATGAATCTAAGTTATGATAGATATCATATGTCCAGAGAATTATCCTTAGTTGATCCAATAGACCCCAAAGAAAAACAAGAAGATTACTATCATGTTCCTTCCAATAGTGAGTCTTCTCTTGACATATAACTATCTCCACTGTCTGCAATTGAACATTATGTTTCAACCAAACTTCAAGATCATATAGGTAGTGCTCGTAAATATACTCAGCAAATGGTTGTGCACAAACCTGTCTTATGATAACACGAGGTTGTATGTCATTAGACATCTTGTATGATAGTGGCAAAACACCCTTCTAACGTTGGGTTCACCTAACCCTATTCGGTTCACCAAAATTAAATATCAAATGACGTATACAATACGACACACTTATCTAAAGTTCTCAATAAAATTATTTCCATACATTTAGGGAGAACCTCAACAGCTATAGACCACCGTTCTATTCTCTTGTTACCCCCGCTCGACCCAGCTACACTCTTACTACCTGAAAGGAATTGGGAAGAAAAAAGGGTGAGCACAACTAACCCAGTAAAGAATATCATGACTAAAGATAATTTACATCATTAATAGCCTTCATCAGTAATAAATCAGAGATTTAGAACATATGGTAGATGATAAAACTTTTCAACCATAGTTGCAATGAACGAACGAAGCAATCCATTAAAGAGTCAAATAGACCATCGTGTCTATTATCTTCTATGTTAAAAGTCCACCAATAATGTTTTATCCTCGTAACATCAATCAACAATTCCTCGTCCACAATCATATAAATAACTTATAATCATAATTGTGATTCTAAATTCCTCTTACACACCGTGATCGAAGATAATTTTCATCACCTATCTTCACCAAACATCAAAAATCATGGTTATACCAAATCACAATTCCTACTCATAATCATACTAATAAATTCATCTTTGCACTACGGCCAAAGATATTCATTAACAATTCATCTTTTCACTACAAGCCAAAGACATACAACTGTATTTTAGAAGAGTCAAGTAGAGCATGATATCTACTATCTTTTACGAATTAAAAGTGTATAATCAATATGTTATCATTTGAGACTCGACAATAAATAATCTACATCATCGAATCATCCCTACACTACGGCCAAGGATATTTATGTAATCATCAATGGTCATGATTATACCGAATAATCCTTGGTTATAATCATACCAATAACTGTCCATCAATGCACTACGGGCCAATGAGTACTTTTACCACATCATCTATAACATTACGGGTCATGATTATACCGAATGATCCCTGGTCATAATCATACCAATAAACAGTTCATCTATGCACACAAGCCAAAGATACTCATCGATCAATAGTTTATCTTTGCACGTAAGCCAAAGATATACAACTGTAAAAACCAATAATCAACAGTCCATCTTTGCACGTAAGCCAAAGATATACAACTATAAAACCAATAATCAATAGTCCATCTTTGCACGTAAGCCAAAGATATACAACTGTAAAACCAATAATCAACAGTCCATCTTTGCACGTGAGCCAAAGATGATTTTCATCATAATATAAGCATGAGGATGATGACAATGATATAAGCATTAATCAAACGAAATCAAGGATAAATATTAAAGACTTTAAATTTATCCAGAGTTTAAAAATATCCAAATTGTCAACATTATACTACTTTGTGGAGTAAAATTCAAGAATAATATTCATGTACCAAAAATAATTTGAACAGAAAAGAAATATATTTTTCGGGTAAATAGTACCTAATAGTACCCTATAAATAGTACTTCGGGAATAGTACCTCGTGAATAGTACCCTGGCATGAAAAGTACCCCAAATACCCGAGTGAATAATATTAAGGTGAATAGTAATTTGGGTGAATAGTAACTCATGAATAGTACTCGACACCTAAAAGTGCCTAGAATACCCGAAAGTGAATAATACTAGAGTGAATAATAATCCCAGGGTGAATAAGAACTCAGTGAATACTAACTCGTAAAAAATACCAAAGAAAATGATATTCCATGATTTAGTACAAAAGAAATGATATCTCATACGAGTATAATAGAATATACTTAAATGCAAATAGATTTTCACCGCCACGCGGTAATCCACGTAGACAGATCATTTCCACAATTTAATAAAGAATGAATACGAATGATCATTCAACATGCATGTGGTAATCCACATAGATAGGTTATTCCAACAGAATAATAAAGAATGGAATAACAGAAGAATTCACCGGACATGCGATAGATCGCATGCATGTGTTATTCCCAAATGTAATAATAAAGAATGGAACCAATCACGTAAATCCTGGACAAACAGGATATTCCAACGTAATAATAAAGAATGGAACCAGTCATGCGTAATCAAGATAAACAGGATATTCCAATGTAATAATAAAGAATGGAACCCGGTCCTGCGTAATCCGCATTTTACGTATTCCAACCGAATAATAAAGAATGGAATAACAACAGTAATTCATCGTGCATGTGATGAATCGCATGCATGTGCTATTCCAATGTAATAACGTGAATATGTCATATGTGAATGATATTCCTATTTACATATGATTTGATTATGATATGTATGTATATGAATGAATATGCGAGTATGCTTGCATTAAGAAAAGCTGTAAAGTCCTTTGATAGATAATAAAAACATATGTACAAGGACTTAGAATGAATTGATCAAATGTGTTAGGTTGATCCTACTTAAGCAAAACAACTTTGTAAAGTCCTTAAAAAATGATATACAAGGATTATAAATGTAGTAAGATCAAGCATGTTAGGTTGATCTTATGATGTAATAGATAGGCTTGTCTGATTGTCGAGCACTGCACCAGAAATCGTAGTCTGCCAAGAGAGTTAAGGAAAACTCGAGAGCTATCGAGGCAGAATCGTAGTCTGCGAGATAGTAGATCTCGGAGTTCATAGACTTTCAAAAGAGACGAGGAAGGATCGTAGTGTGTCGAGGAGAACTTCCTCAAGGCCATAGTCTGCTGAGGAAGTCATGTTCAGAATCGTAGAGACAGCCTGCCTACGAGCCGACCGAGCATCTGCCAAAGCCAGTCAAGAATCGTAGACTACACTCGGAGTCATAGAGTCTACTAATGTCAAAGCCAATTCAAGAATCATAGACTGCACTCAGAATCGTAGAGTCTACTGATCGTATCAAAGGCAGAGATCGTAGTCGAGCAAGATCAGATGAAGACAACAAGCACAACAACAGAAATCGTAGTATCAAGATCTGATCTCAAAGTCGTAGTGTTTGCACAAACCGGTTGAATCGTAGAGAGTGCGTAACTAAGACCTTAACATATGTGCTCACAAGGCCAAAGTAGAATCGTAGAGGAAACACGATTCTCAACAATTGAGCACTCCCAGAATATCCAAAGGATTGAAGCCTCTGGTTGGTAATGCAAAGATACATCTCACTTGAAGGAAGCCAAAGAGCACCCAACGAATGACATGCAAGCTAATAAAAGATCTAAGCATCAATTCAATCAGCATCCAGATTGAGTTGAGAAGCTATTCAAGGTAAAGTCTTCTATAAGATGATCATAAGAAGACTTCAGTAGCTGACTAAGGAAAGTCAGCATATGTAGTAGTTGTTAAGAAGAAAGATGATAACGATCTTGGAAGTAATCAAGATCGTAGTGTTTGCTAGACAAAGAAGGAACTGATGGAGTACACACTAAGATACTGCTCAGCCTCTGAATAACAAGGATAAAGTGATTAAGCATTGGGTCAGTCTATTGATGATAAGTGAACAGGAGATCACAAGGAGAAAGCGAAATGGACACGCCACAAATCTAAAGTGTCTTGTTATTCGTAAGAGGCCAAAGCAAGGAATCAAGCCATCAATATCTCGAGAAAAGTCGAGGCAAATGTAAAGTGTTGAAGCAATCGCACAAAAAAGAGGAAGAGGTGTTCTACACTAAAGATCAAGTAAACACTCTTCAAGATCGTAGTGTTGTTTCTACCAACAAGACACTCTACGATCGATCAAGTCCCAAGAGACATGCATCGTAAAAATCGTAGAGTTCGAATAATCAAGATCAAGCATTGGCAACGGCTCAATCCGAGAATAATATTCGAACAAGAGCTTATTGAGAACATCGATGCAAGGACAACCTCTGATCGAGAAATCAAAAGGGAGAAATAAAGTCATCGACCGCCCAAGATATCAAAGTGACATATCCGATGGGTTGGTGAAACAAAGAGATCGCAAAGTCTCGAAAGTCGAAAAAGATGTCATGTCACATCTGCAATCTGCACATAAATAACTCGAGATCTCGCGAAGCAATTTGAATAGCTTTCAACCACTACTTTCCAACGGGAAGATTGGGAAGTAGTATAAATCAACAGAGCTTCAAAGATCAAGAGTTGTCGATGATTGTGAAGTTGCGAGAATCGCTGAGTTGGTGAATGTTATTGTTGACTCTACGAGTTCCACCAAAGATCAATAGAAAAGTCTCAAAGATGATGAGACTACCAGGTGGAAGTGAAGCAGCTTTGAAGAAGGATTTAAATAGATCAAAGCTTCACTCAACAAAGATGAGAATGCCACTGAAGATGGCAGCCAAGCTGAGAGCCGAGAAGGCCAAGAAGATAGCATTCAGGAAAGTGGCTGAGTACAAAGAAGATCAAGAGAGCCACTCTACGAATCACCATGAACCGAAAGCTGAAAGTGAACAAGTGCAGAACCATGTCTGCAAAGTATTCAAGAAGGGTTCAGGGTTTGCTAAGTGCCAGACAAAGTCTACTAAAAGCACAGAGACTTAGCAAACCCAGATGGTGATGGTGCACAACTGATACCAGATGAAGATGAGCAGAAAAGAGAAAAGATCAGTTGCACCAAAGAAGATGTGGTCCGGACTCGAAGCTGAAAGCAAAGAGGATCACACTAAGCTGCTAAGTACAAAAGATGTTCAGAGCTTAATGACATCTTAGCAGCTCAGCACCAACAACAACAACAACTACAACAACAAGAAGCCAGGGCCTGAGGGGTCCTTGTCCAGAGGGACTAAATGAAGTTCCAAGCCTGCTGGGCTTGAAGAGTTCCTAGGGAACTAGAGAAGTTCCAAGGCTGCTGGCCTTGAAGAGTTCTTAGTGAACTGAAGTCCCAAGGTCAGCCGCCTTGAAGGAATCTTAGTGATTCGTGGTGCCGCCTTCCTTAGTGGAAATCTCTGCTAGTTGAAAGCAAAAGAAGAGGATTAGAGCTTGAGTCTCTAAACCACTTAAAACCCTTGTGTCTTTTACTTTATGTCATTTACATTATGTACCTTAACTCGCTATAATCATTATGTGTATGTTAACTAACTTACTACTAAGTTAACTCTACGAACAATATATGATTGATTATAAATATATCAATGAAGGGGATCTTTTACTTATTCCGCTGTGCTTGAAAAGATTCTTATGTTTGTCATCTACTACTTAATGAGCAATACAACTTAAAAGAGAAAAAGCATTTTGAAATCAAAGGATCTATTCAACCCCCCTTCTAGATCTATATTGTGCCTACTAGGAACTAACAATTGGTATCAGAGCAGGTTCTCATGCTATATTCAAAAGCTAATCGCTTTGAGTCTGATCCTAGGCACAAACATTGTTCTAAACTTAGTTTAGTAGTAAGTCACTTGTGATATGCAGATGAGCTCACACGTTGGAAATTTTGTGTACAGGTAAATGTGCATATACACCTGAAGCTGCTTAGATTGGTCCATGTTCTTGATTGCCATATCAACAAGACCAATCCTTGCTCGCTATCAATCCTGTTGTCCAAGACCAAAGCTAGAAAGCTCAAGAGACATCAATGTAAAAAAGATTCAAACATCCACCACCGAAAAGATGAAAAGGCCATACATGCTAAGTAATGCTTATCCAGAGAAGAAAGAAGAACTTCTCAAACATGTGTCTGGCCAACCTGCAGCTGGATGTAAACCTTGTGAACTCAAGGATGTCAAAGAATTAGAAATGTTGACACTCTCTTAGCTTGTATCTTCAAGACCACGAATCGATTGATCAAGATCAACTCGAGCAACTAGTCATCAAGCAAATGAGAAAACATGCACATCAATGCCTAAACTCAGAATATCTAAGATAAATGACTATTAAGAAACTAACAGCAAAAAGGTACGGATCCTCACTAATATAGATATGAGCATCATATTTGCACCTTACTTATGAACTATAACAGTTTTCCTTCAAGTATTCATAATCTATCTAAAAAGGTGAAGAGAGAAAGTACACTGATAATGGAAACTCAAATGTCTATAAACTTTCTCTCCATCCAAGTTTTAGGTTGAAGATGATAACTTGAAAGAGACCTGAAATGGTTTTAAGAGCCTCACAGGTCGATTGAATGTGAAGTAATCTTTGCTGATGGGTTAATGTGCTTCGTACATCCTACGGTCTAAGTGTTTAATGACACACATAGTATGATCAGATCTACAAGAAAATCTTAAAGATTCATAGAAACTGATCACCTCCATCAATCAACCAGATGTTAATAAATCGTAGAGTTTATTCTTACTCTGTGAACATTTAAACCCTGTGAACATAAATTAGCAAAAGATGAAACCATTAAGGAAAAGAGTGTTTTATTAAAATGATAGTTTTCTCTCACACTCACCACCATGCATCTCAAAATGTTTTATCTAAATGAAGTATATGCATGAATACGATTGATGGTGGTCAATATGATGTTTATCCAAATATATGAGGAACAGGGGTTTAGTAAACTAACCTAAAGAGACCCATTTAACCATGGGTACCAAAAATAGAAATTTATAACTGCAGTACCTCGTCCATCCGACCACACTAAGGAATGTCAAGTAAGACTTCACCAAGAAAATTCAACCAAAGAGAAGGCTTAAGACCGCTCGTAAATGATTATGATAAAACTCCTATTTGTCAAAGCCTGTCCTGGAAGACCTGCTGAGCTAATCTGAATGAAGCTCACATTGTTGTTGATCCTTATAAGGAAGCAAGTCATTCAACCAAAGATGTAAAAGGGTCCTAGACACTCAATCATTCAAAGTAGGTCATAAGAGAAAACTCCTCACGGAAGCTCACCACAAAGGATCATCGAGCATCAAACATGAGGAACTCATTATGGGAGCAGAACTCCACAAGTACAAACTGTAAAAGAAGACTACGTTCGTAGTGCTGTCAAAGGATTGTAAAATGATCAACCTTGAAGTTGCCCATTTCTACGATATAAGAAGAATTGGTGATTCCAGTCAGAAGGAGATATGCAAGGCTGTCTTCTAATACACATAAAAAAAGGGAATCATATCTATTTGAGAAGACAATATCAACTATGGGGAGCAGTGATATGTTAAGGAACAACAATACTTAGATATACTATGAAGCAGTGTACCAGCTATAGAGTCCCAAAACTTTGTGGCTGATGAACCAAATGAAGATCCATAGTCAGTAGGAACATTTCAAAACGTACTACTGATAACCTTTCAGCCACCCAACTCAAAACCGTGGAGAGCCTACGATCAAACATCTGATCGTAGTGGAATAGCAGAAGGACACCACGATTACAATAAATGCAATTGTCTAAAGTTGGTAAAGGACCTCACCACCAGAAAAGGTTAAATGAGATATCAGTGCAAATCACCTCGAAAGTACTTCATCCGAAAGCGCCTCGTGGACAAACCTAACCCTTAGCTCACTCTAAGAGGTTGGCCCTTCCCGAGCTACCTTAACCCGTAAGAATTGCTTAATCAAGTTCATCTCAAGGACCAAGTCAATCAACGATCGTAGAGTAGAGAGTTTGAGAGAACTCCACGATCGTGAGTGCAACCTCAACGATCGTAGTGAAGCGCACTCGACGATCGTAGTCCTATAAGAGGTTACTCCTAACTTACGAGGAGTTGGAAGAATAGGAAAATTGCTCAATCATTCAAAATAAGGGAAGACAAGCTCGAATGCTGGTTGGAAAGATGTCCTGCTGAAGGAAAGTACCCAAGGCTTCATAAAGCACAACAGTGGATGAGGTGTGGAGGTTCAAAATGAGAAGTAATATCAAAACCATCCACTGCAACATCTTTCAGAGAATTGATCGTTGAGTCAACAAAGGGAAACGTAGAGTCAATAGCTGTCCTATCATGCTACTCTACGAACTAAAAAGATCAAAGGTCAATCCACGTCAATCAAACGTCCACTCTTCTAAAAGAGACAACTAACTAACAAGTTACTAGGGAGTTACAACTCGTTACTGGGCATCGTGCAACTAATGACTAGTTAACACATCATAATGTATGCAGTGTAAGAAGGAACTACCATAAAGACAAATTCAAAATCTACAAACAGTTACCAAAATCCATTGAACCTCTCTCCCTCCCATTTTCAAACCCTAGAATTCTCTTCGAAGCCAAACCACTAAAATTTTTAGAGTTCAAATCACAATCAGCCATACTCCATAAATCTCCCTGAATCAATATCCATATTCCTCGAATCATTCAAATGGAAGATTGGCGAGTAATCACTGGAATTCAACTCGGAACCAAGTCATTTAAAAAATCCAAAAAGAAGTTCAAAGACATTCTTGAACTCGTGAAGAAAGCTAGATTCTCAGAATGTCTTGAGGCAAGCACTCGAGTACACACTGAACTGGTTAAAGAATTCTACTTAAATGCATCCGTAAATGCTGGAACTCTTTCAACCAAGGTTAAAGGTCAGTCTCTAAAACTGAAATCATCCGATATCAACCAATGCCTAGGTTTTCCTGACCTAGGACTGAAAAACCTTGATGAGATTGACACTGAGAAAGTAAAGGATATTATGGGGTACCAAAGAAACCCTAGCCTAAAGGATATGAAGAAGAAGGAATTTTCTGAGGAATTCGAGTTCCTTGCTGAGATAGTGGGAAAATGTATATCGTCAAAGACATCACACACGACAATCGTATCGACCAAACAAGCTTGAAGATCATGTCTACCATAGTTCTGAAGAAGAAAATCAACTTTGGAGCTATTCTGTTCGATCAAATCTCCAAATGGGTAGAAAAGGCTGAGTTAAAGAAGTCTACAGAAAAACCTCTGACAAAAGTGTTTCATGGAAGATTGTTGAGCATTGTGCTAAAGAAGAAGCTGGGAAACAAAATCAAGGATAATGAAGGAGAGCCTCTAAATGTTCATAAAGTAATGTCTCCTCAGTTGTTCATAAATTGGAAGAAGAACCCAAAGGAAAACAGGAGGCTAACACAAACTGAAAGCAGCAGAAAAGTCTCTGCAAAGAAGAGAAAGGCAAAGGAGGAAGAAAGCTCAAAGTCTGATGATTTCTACATCGATTCTTACACAACCGCAAAGAAGAAAAATCTAAGAATGTGAAGAATGCAAAGGTTTTGTCAAGCTTTGTCTCCACCGATAAAAAAAAATAAGAAGTAGAAGAAAAAACCAAGATCATCAACGTCAGAACCCAAAAAAAGAAGAAGAAGCAACAGATTACTTCAAGAGCCTTCAAGAAAGAAAGCTAAGGTGATAAACAAACCAAATTTCAGAAAGTGAAAGTTCATCCAACAAAGAAGAACATGAAGAGTCCAAAGATGGGAAGGAACCGAAAGTTCAAAGATTGAACCCTCAAGGAGCAAATTCAACAATGAAGAAGAAGTTGAATCTATAGAAGAAAGAACCAAGGTTGATGATGAAGAAAAGGAATATGAAAGCCCAGTGACCAACTCTCAGAGTACTCACTCTGAAGATAAAGAGAAGCTGCAAAATGACCCATCGGAATCTCCAAATGCAAGTGCTCCAACAAGCCCTCGTGATGGCTCAAAAGATGATGAATTTGAAAAAGAATCACCTGCCCCTGTCAATGATGAAAATTAAGGAAGCTTGCCTATTAACTCCAAGGCCTTAGAGTCTAAAGAAGAAGAAGAATCTGATTCACCCATAAATTGAACCTCCAAGGAGGAGGAAGAGCTACATATCATCATGGCTAAATTTGCCTCTAACGAAAAAAATGATCACTCTCTCATCGCATTAAGTGAGTAAGTGATGATGAATCTGATGAAGAAAGTGCTGAAGATGGAACTAGTGATGAATCCAAGGAAGATACTGCTGAAGAAGGTTCTAAAAATAAAATTCAACAAGAAGAATTCATTGATGATTCTGATGAAAGAAATCAGCAAAATTCAAGCTCAAAAAGGGAAGAGATAGAGAAAGATTTCGATTCTGCACATCATGAATCTAAGAAACTAGAATATTATCCTGTTCTCTTTCGGCTAGAATTAGCAGAAGAATTATAGTGGAAGTCTTTGATGAGCCACCAGCAGAGCCAGCAGCAAGATGGATAAATCATGGAAATGAACAACTTCGAGTTGTAAGGATGACTACAGATGAAGTGCTTCATAACTGGAAAAATATGGAGTTAGATTGCACAACTATACTGTACAATTCTGAAGACCTTCTGATGAGGTGGTTCTTCCCATGGATGCCATGGTTAAAGACACATACTGAGAGGGATGAAAGTTACTTCAGCTGGTGCTACTCTCAGTTTCCAAATTTGGAACTAGTGTCACAAAATTTCCCCAGGGTAAAGAAGTTTGCAACCATAATGATCAATGATAAGCCCCACTACAAGATCTACCGACATGCTGAAAATCATTATATTCCTTATGATCGTAGAGTGGACTCTGATGGAAAAAGGAATATGGCGAAGACATTGATAGTAGAGTCTGTTCGCTCTACCACTGATGATGATCAAGTCCAGATTCAGATGTCTTTATCTTCCCAAACACAACTATCTGACATTCCTACATCCTCCCACGATTGGTATTCAACGATTTCTCAGATTCTCAATACCTTCAAAAATTTGTCCAAGGATGAAAATCGTAGAGTTCAATCTAGTGTTCCACAAGAGGCTGCCCAACCAGATGATCAAATTTCCATGGAGCAGGAATTATTAAAGAATTCTGATAACCTGATTGAGAAGATGTCTCAAATCAATGAAAAGTCAAAGATGTTGACCACAACAAAAGATAATTTAGTTCAAAACAGACTTCAGGCTACTATGGCTGATATATCTCTTAAAATCAAAGAGAGAGATCACATCTATTTAAAGGCCATACATGATCAAAGGTCAAGCTCTCTGCGAGCACAAAAAATAAATGAAGAACAACTTAAAGTCCTCTCTCGACAAGATTGACAACATGAATCAATCCTTCTATGCAACTTGAGTGAGCCAACAAGAACTCAAGTTTGAAAGTTGCTCACTCTCTCTTATCTAATGGAGCGAACTTATATCGTCCAATGGAACAGCTTCTCTCAAGTGATTAATGACAAAAAGGGTGAGAAAAAGAGGCATAGAAAAAGTCAAAGTAAGAGGCATTCAAGAAAAGTCAAGGAGAGCAGGAGCAAACAAGAAAGGAAGACAAAGAAGAAGAAAGCAGGATAAGAAGATTGTTCATCATACGAGGGGGAGCCAAAGGATGATGAGCCTAAGGCTAAGGGGGAGCCAGAGCTAGAACCAAAAAAAGAAGAAAGGAATAGCTCCACATCTTAGGAGGAGTAGGAGTAATGGAATCAAACAAATGAATAGCTGATCAACAGACATCCTGGAAACATACATGGAGCCAAAGAGGTACATCTCTAACTAGTTAGGTATGTTCTGGATCCAAGATGTAAATTGTCATAGTGTATTAAATTCCATATTATTATAAATGACATTCATGATTATCTATTTTAGAAATACAGCAGCTCACTGTATATAAGATTCATTCATAACATGCATATGCACTTATTATTTTTGTTATAATCAAATAGGGGGAGATTGTCAGGAATATGCATGTGAATGATAATACTATTTACATATGATTTGATTATAATATGTATAGCTATGAATGAATATACAAGTATGCTTGCATTAAGAAAAGCTGTAAAGTCCTTTAATAGATAATAAAAACATATGTACAAGGACTTAGAATGAATTGATCAAATGTGTTAGGTTGATCCTACTTAAGCAAAACAACTTTGTAAAGTCCTTCAAAAAATGATGTACAAGGACTATAAATATAGTAAGATCAAGCATGTTAGGTTGATATTATGATGTAATAGATAGGCTTGTCTGATAGTCGAGCACTGCACCAGAAATCGTAGTCTGCCAGGAGAGTCAAGGAAAACTCGAGAGCTATCGAGGCAGAATCGTAGTCTGCGAGATAGTAGATCTCGAAGTTCGTAGACTTCCAGGAGAGACGAGGAAGGATCGTAGTTTGTCGAGGAGAACTTCCTCAGGGTCGTAGTCTGCTAAGGAAGTCATGTTCGTAATCGTAGAGACACATTTCGCCACGAGCCGACCGAGCATCTCGCCAAAGCTACCAAGAATCTTAGACTACACTCGAGTCGTAAAGTCTACTAATGTCAAAGCCAATTCAAGAATCGTAGACTGCACTCAAAATCATCGAGTCTACTGATCGTATCAAAGGCAGAGATCGTAGTCGAGCAAGATCAGATGAAGACAACAAGCACAACAACAGAAATTGTAGTATCAAGATCTGATCTCAAAGTCGAGTGTGTCGCATGTACCAAAGTCAATCATAGAATGCAGAGCTAAGACCTTAACAGATGTGCTCACAAGGCCACAGTAGAATCATAGAGAAAACATGATTTTCAACAATTGAGCACTCCCAGAATATCCAAAGGAATGAAGCCACTGGTTGGTAATGCAAAGATACATATCACTTGAAGGAAGCCAGAGAGCACTCAACGAATGGCATGCAAGCTAATAGAAGATCTAAGCCTCAATTCAATCAGCATCCAGATTGAGTTGATGAAGCTATTCAAGGTAAAGTCTTCCACAAGATGATCATAAGAAGACTTCATGAATCGACTAAGGAAAGTCGCATTTGCAGAGAGTCACAAGAAGAAAGATAACAACGATCTTGGAAGTAATAAAGATCGTAGTGTTTTCCAGACAAAAAAAGAACTAATGGAGTACACACTAAGATACTAGTCAGCCTCTAAATAACAAGGCTAAAGTGATTAAGCATTGGGTCAGTCCATTGATGATAAGTGAACGGGAGATCACAAGGAGAAAGCGAGCTGGACACGCCATAAATCTGAAGTGTCTTGTTATTCAGAAGAGTCCAGAGCAAGGAATCAAGCCATCAGTATCTGAGAAAAGTTGAGGCAAACAGAAGTAATGAAGCACTGCACAAAAAGAGGAAGAGGTGTTCTACACTAAAGATCAAGTGAACACTCTTCAAGATCGTAGTGTTGTTTCTACCAGTCAACAAGACACTACGAAAAGGTCCATGAAGACATGCATCAGAAATGTAGTGTTCAAATAGTTGAAGACTGAAGCATTGGCAATGGTTCAATCTAAAGGGTAATATTCGGACAAGAGCTTATTGAGAGCATCGATGCAAGGACAACCTCTGATCGAGAAATCAGAAGGGAGAAATAAAGTCATAGACCTGCCCAAGATATCAAAGTGACATATCTGACAGGGTTGGTAAAACAGTAAACTGCAGTCTCAGGAAGTCTGAAAAAGATGCCATGTCACATTTGCAGTCTGCACCAAATAACTCGAGATCTGCGAAGCAATTTGAATAGCTCTCAACGGCTACTTTCTAACGAGAAGATTGGGAAGTAGTATAAATTAACAGAGCTTCAAAGATCAAGAGGAGCTGATGATTGTGAAGTTGCAGAATCATTGAGTTGGTGAATGCTATTGTTGACTCTACGAGTTCCACCAAAGATCAATAGAACAAGTCTCAATGACAGTGAGACTACCAAGGTTGAAGTGAAGTAGCTTTGAAGAAGGACTCAAACTGATCAAAGCTTCACTCAACAAAAATGAGAATGCCACTAAAGATGGCAGCCAAGCTAAGAGCCGAGAAGGCCAAGAAGATAGCATTCAGGAAAGTGGCTGAGTACAAGGAAGATCAAGAGAGCCGCTCTACGAATCACCATGAACTGAAAACTAAAAGTGAACAAGTGCAGAACCATGTCTGCACAGTATTTAAGAAGGGTTCAGAGTTTGCTAAGTGCTAGACAAAGTCTACTAAAAGCACAGAGACTTAGCAAACCCAGATGGTGCACAGCTGATACCAGATGAAGATGAGCAGAAAAGTGAAAAGATCCGTTGCACCAAAGAAGATGTGATCTGGACTCGAAGCTAAAAGCAAAGAGGATCACACTAAGTTGCTAAGTACAAAAGATGTTCAGAGCTTAATGACATCTTAGCAAATTTCAAAGACCAACAACAACAACAACTACAACAACAAGAAGCTAGGGGCTCGAGGGGTCCTTGTCCTGAGGGGACTAAATGAAGTTCCAAGCTCTTGGCTTGAAGAGTTCTTAAATAGTTCCTAGTGAATCAAGTCCCTCAAGAGTTCTTAGTGAATCAAGAAATCTTAGGAATCTTAGTGATTGTACTGCTTCTTCCTTAGTGGAAATCCTGTTAGTTGAAAGCAGAAGAGTGGATTAGGAGCTTGAGTCTCTGAACCACTTAAAACCCCTTGTGTCTTTTACTTTATGTTATTTATATTATGTACCTTAACTGCTATAACTACTATATATATGCTAACTGCTTACTACTAAGTTAACTCTACGAATAATGTTTGACTGACTATAAATATATCAATGAAGGGGATCTTTTACTTAGTCCGTTGTGCTTGAAAAGATTCTTATATTTGTCATCTGCTACTTAATGAGCAATACAACTTAAAAGAGAAAAAGCATTTTGAAAATCAAAGGATCTATTCAACCCCCCCTTCTAGATCTATATTGTGTCTACTGGGAACTAACAAAATATAGTTTCCATAATTGCATATTTTGAGGCTCGAAATATTATAGTATAATACCTTCATCTTTTACTTCATTTTTAATTTAGTCATGCAAGTATTATCAAACTTGCACCACCTCCCCTAATAGTAGATCATATGAATCAATAGTAAATCATGTGACTCAATAGTTCTAAACATGTGAAAAAATTAATTATAGTATAGTACCTTCATTTATACCTCTATTTTTAACTTAGTCATGTAAGTATTATCAAACTTGCACCAACTCCCCTAATAGTAAATTATTGTAATTCAATAGTACACACATGTGAACAAATATTTATAATCATGTGAAATAATTGCAATTAATTGCTCATTTATCCGATTAATTACCCGATTGGTCAATATATCTTCCAGACATTAATTATTATCAAAATAAATGTCGGTTTCCACTAACACTAATAATCCCAACACAATGGAACTATCAATTTCATCTTTAATTAACACGAACTTTTTCATCATTAATATTATAACTCACAATATTTAACAACCAGGTCGTTCCCAGGAAAGAGGGGGCTTTCCGATAAGGATTTCTCCTTATTAACGCACAATTAAGTGACCAAACCTCTCCTTGACAGAACTTCTAGACATTGTCAATATTGCAAATAATAATATAATTAACCTTGCCATCTCAATTATTGATTTAATAATATATCATATTATGCAGATGATACTGTGACAATAATTGAATCAATAATATGAGAGATATGATACAACAATTACTGAAGCAATAATTGAGTATAACTGAGTGACTTCTCACGTAAGCATCAATAATCAATACCGTGTGCTACTATGCAACCACGCCAGACATCGTATTTTTACCAATCGAGAGTAGTTCAACGCTTTAATTGTAACACTTTCATTTGTTATTTTTATAAAAGATAATTACGTGCTTTTCTTACTACAACAATAATTCCGTTGTGGGGTCCACCAATGATTGTGCCGTCCTATGGATATTCCCCGATAAAAAGAATATTCTCCAACCAAACGAATATTTTATAACAACTTGCATACTTTGAAAATTTTTCACATATCACCCTTAACTTTAACCTTTTATCAATTTAACCATTTATTAAATAGAATAATTATAAGAAAATTGAATACTTTCATTTCAAAAAATTTGGGGTCTCACAGCCTGGGACTACCATACGCGATCATCAGCCTCTCATATTCTCCGATGAAGAATGGGCGGCTATGTGTGGACACTGGGACGCTAATGACTTCAAGAAAAAGTTTGAGCAGGCAAAAAAGAATCATGGCCAGCTCTGAGTCGTACACACTACCGACTCATGATCATTTGAGGAAGTGAAGTCGGTAGGTATCTTAATTTAGTTCTTTAGACGTTACTCGATTGTCATTATCATACTTACTAAATGTTATTTGCATGTATTTTTTAGGCCATGCAGGATAGCTTGGGCCGACCTTCTACCATGCTAGAGTTTTGGGATAGAGCCCACATGCCAAAAGATTCTAGCATGTCTCCCGAATAATTATCTATACGGGTAATACTAATAGAAATTAATGTATACAATTATTAATATTAGGTATTTGATAAAATGATTTGATTAACTCGCATGCCGCAAAATAAATTACAGGACCGATTTCAAAAGTTTTGGGACCAACGTATAGCTGATGTGGAGGATGCTAAGGGGTGCTGAGCCATTAGATTTCAGCATTCTTCCGCCTAAGATTGTATTATCTCGGGATGACGAGCTGAGAATATGGGTCGTGTCTCAGGATCCCCCTAGTAATAGTACTAGCAGGTATCGAGTGTTGGGCCTGCCGAGGATACCGGCGTATACATTACGTAGAGGTAATTTTATTTTTGATATATAAGTTAATATAATTTAATTACAAATATTATTAGTAATGATATATTTGTTTTCGCATGCTCTAAAGAGAATAAATGTCCGAGAGCACTGTTAGACCATCACATACAAAGGCTACCGGCTCGACGACTGCATTTTTCAGAGGGTCATGGCGGCTGTGTCGGAGACGTTTCGTATGGATCTAGTTATCCGTTGTTAAGAGTTTCCTAGCCGAGCTCGCCTTCACCAGCTAGCATATGATATTGCAGTAGGGGCGACCGTCAAGAGTACGGGTATCCCGCAGGAGCAGTTTGTCGTGATACGCGATGAGGTGCTCCAGTTGGAGGTTACTTTTGTAAGACCCCAACTTATTATTAATGAAATTGAATTTTCACTAATTATTATTTTGAAATAGTAAGGGTTGATTTGATTAATGTGGTTAGTTATGGGTAAAATGCGCAAATATTTCAAATAAGCAAGTGGTTATAAAATATTCATTGTTGTCGGGGAATATTCATTTGGTCGTGGAATATTCTTACTGTTGGGGAATATTCGTACGACGGCGCAGCCTTGTGTGGGCCCCATAACGAAAAGCGATTGGATGAAGAAAACGACAAGTATAAGTTGTTTATAAATAACGGCGTAATTATTACCGTTAATACTGTTGGAATACCCGGTGGCTAAAACACAGTATTACGCTGTATTGCACCAATTATTAATTCTTACGTAATAAGGCACTATTCAATAATTGTTACAGTAATTACTGTTCAATATTTTATTTTATTAATTCAATAATTGCTACGTTGATATTTTATATTATTATTGTTTCAATAATTGTCACTACACAGAATTTTCCATTATCAGATCAATAATTTATATTATTAGATAGCATTATTGGCAATGTCTAGAAACTTCTTTCTAAGGAGAGGTTTGGTCACCTAATTGCGTGCCAGTATTGAGAAATCCTTATTGAAAAGCCCCCTCTTTCCTGGGAACGGCCTGGTTGTCAGTATCGTGATTCTGTAATATTATTTGTGAATAATTAATTATTGATTTATATGATAAGGAAAATATTCATTTTATGTGGATATAGATGGAGAAAATTTTTAATATGACAATTGTTAAAAATTGATATTTTATCTTTTTCTGATAAAATAATTCATTTAAATATATTATTATATTATATAATAATGGTGATATTTTTACATTGAATGTGTGATATATGAATAAATGAGGAGGAAGAGTATTTTTGTTACAATAAATGTTAAAAACATGTTAAACATGTTGGTGGGTCCCATTTCTTGATAGAAACTTGATTCTAGCCTGTAAAATCATCCATATGTGGATTTCGGTCAATTTCGGTTTGAAATTTGGAAAAACTTAAACTTAGAAAGTTGTAGAGAATTAAATTTTCTATGGAATGGACATAGGATTTGAATTTTTCTGATAAAATGGCTATTTATTATGAATTATTGAAGTTCCAGAATAATTAATTTTTGAAGTTTAAAATATTTATTTTAAGAAAAACATTGTTTACACTTGGGTGGGCCCCACATGAGTGGTAAACATGTTGAATTCAATTTTCTTGGTGTGCATAGGAAAAAATTTAAGAAATATTAATATTTTATTAAATTTTCTGCTTTGGTGTTCTAAGCAATTTTCTATAAATAGAGTGCTTAGGTTAGAATTGAAAATCACACCAGAAACTAAAGATTTCTCTCTCTATATTATCGAGCATATTCTTGTGAGTATTTTGATACTTTGAGTGTTGCTATATCTGATTGCAAGTTCCTTCAAAGACTATATCCAAAGATTCCAAATGAAGCATCGCCTTTTCCGAGGTAAGGGATGTTATTTTTTTTAAATGATATTATTTCTTTCAATATCATTATGCCGGAATATTGGTAAAATTTTTCTTGTGAAATTCTTATCTTTTAGTGTCGGTGTTACTATTTATGTATACGGCACTATTCACGTATACGGTACTATTCACGAATATGCCACTATTTATAGAAAAATTAAATTTTAATTTTTTTTTTGTCCAAGATATCTATTATGGATACTAGCTTTGATTGTATCCATGTTTTGGTCTTCATTCTTTAATTTTACTCCATTATGGTTATTTATGAAGTATTTTGAACATGGATAAATCGAAATACGAATCCTTAATATTTATTCTTTTATTTCATTGGAGTTGTTTTCTTTAAAAAAAAATTCATCATCCTTAGTCCTAAATGATGATATTACTGAATATCTTTGGCCGGTAGTGCAAAGATGAATGATTTTCTGATGAATATCTTTGGCCTGTAGTGCAAAGATGAATATTTGATTCAAGATGTATATTGATTGAAGTTACAAGGATAAAATATTGATGATAAACTTTTAAATTCAGAGAAGAAAGTAGATTTCATCCTCTACGTAACTCGTCTAATGAATTAATATTTCCGCTGTAAATATTGATTTAAAACTTGTTGTCTATTGTATTTTATCAAATTTTTCCCTGTTGAGGACTAACGATAATTTGTTCTATATTATCTTAGTCATAATATTCTTTACTGGGCTAGTTGAGCTCACCCTTTTCCTTTTTGTTCCATTTTTCTTCTTAAGAGACGAGAATGTAGCGAGTACTAGTCGGGGTGTGGAATGATGGTTCTAGAAGTTGTTTTAATAGTCCTCACTATTTTGTAAAATAGTGTATCAATAATTGTAATGAGGACTTATTTGAGTGTGGATATTGTCTAGATGACAATATTTGTATTTAAACTCACAGTTTATGTGTTGTCGTATTTTGCGCGATAATTGTATTAATAAAGTTATAGTTGTTTCTATACCATATTTTTGGCGACTCAGAATGGGTGTTGTATACCTATTTTGGGGGCGTCACAACTTTACTCTCGGAGGCTTTTGTCCCGATAGGGAGTCAGCCCCCACCTACTCAAGTATTATATTTATTTTAAGTTTATTAATTTGCATGTTATTTAATTTTAATGCAGACTATTTTGATTCTCTCATATGGACTAATGCGTTATATTTTTAATTGTATCAGCAGGTTGACGATACTATCTATGTTGATGGCGAGTAGGATTTCCGGACACCCGAGCTACATCGTCGACCCCCGCTAGATGAATCTGATCCTACTGGTGGTAGTACTAGCTTAGGTTGATATATATATATATATATATATATATATATATATATATATAGTGTCTATCATATATTTGTCTAGATGTTATGTATAACATTGTATAGGCACGTAGTGATATTTCGGTGCCATTTCATTGTTCGTTTTAGTTTATAAGTTGTACTATATTAAATTACACTCTACATATAAACATCATTTTTTATCTGTATAGGATCATTGTTTATATCTTTGTAGTTTTAGTTTGAAGTTTATAACATACATCATTGTAGTTTATAAGTTTAGTTTAGTTGTTTTGTTATTCTTTGTAGTTTAGTTTTTAATTGGCATTGTTATTTAACGTTAGAATGTATTCGAAAAAAAATATATACAACGTTGTATTATGGGTTGATTATGATATATATGTTGTTGCTAGTTGTTGGATGTAGTTGTAGTATAGATTGAATATTATTGTGTGTATTGTTGTGATAAACAAGTTACGGGTACAAAAAAGGGGTTTAAAAAACTAGAAAATGCAAAATCAAAAAAAAATTGCTATTTTTGACAGAATAAGTTAAAACCGACAGAATATCCATCGAAAATAATAAAATTAATTTATTTTATAAAATGCTACTTCTGACGGATTTGACGCTATTTCCGAAGAAAATTATGTCGAAATTAAAAAAAAATCTCACTTTTCATGTTGGTCCACGTGACAAGCTTTATCCCATGACTTTTTTCTGAAGGGATAAATTCTGTCGAGTGTAGAATATTTTCAACGGATAGTTCACCGATAATAAGTCTGTCGTAAATACGTTTTTTTCGACTGAATTTGTGACGAAAGTAAGCTCGAAGATAATAAATTCGCGCGTCCGAATGTCAGACGGAATATTCCGTCAAAAATACGGTATTCTCAATGGAATAACCTTATTTCCAACGGAATATTTCGTCAGAAATAGCTGTTTTTCTTGTAGTGAGAGCTAAAGTCATTACAAATCAATTTCTTTCATGTTGTCCAACCGTTCAATATTACAGTTTGCAAATGATTCAAGTGTTTAAGTTTGACCTGAACTTGAACACTTAGTATATGTATATATATATACTTATATATATATATATATGTGTGTGGGGGGGGGCAAGGTTATCTAAGGCATGCCTTAGTCAAACTTGATTAAGGCTATTTAACAAAACGACGTAGTTTTGTATAAAAATTATAATTAAAAATATTTTAATATATAATCCGAAAATAAAAAAAATTAAACATAGGAGGGAAATCTATGTCATTTTACTAAGGTTTTACTAAATTGTCATAGTCAAGTTTGACTAAGACATACCTTAGATTACTTTTACCATATATTCCAAAAAAGACTATCAATTCTACAACAAAATCACTCATACTCTATAATGCAAGGGAAGCCATCGAAGTAAGAGTATCGGCTGTAAAATATTTACTAGCAGCTCGAGTAATTATAATATTAGCCCCACTTTCAAATTAAATAACACTACAAAAAAGGCTTAATTCCGATGGACTATTCTGATGGAAATGACTCTATTCCATCGAAATTAGATGGAATATTCTGTTGATCATTCCGTCGAATATACAAGTGTCGGGATTAATTCCGTCGAAAATTTGGTCGAAATAACTAAAATCGACAGAATAATTCCAACTAATTTTCGTCGAAAATAGTCTATTTTCAACGAATATTTTCGTCATCATTATTACGTTGACGTTACGATAAGTTGATGCTTTTCGATGGAATATTATGTCAATTATTTCTTCGGATATACAGGTTTTGGGATTAATTCTGTGACGCCACCAAATCCGGGTACTTTTAACCCACAGATATGGTGTTACATGGTACTCATAACTATACATTCATTCCATTGAAATAACATCAAAATGATTGTATTTACTGCATTCTTATTACAATAATAATAAATCCTTTCCCTAGTTCTGTTAACCAAATACATTCTTCGTTTGTCATAGTATAATTCATACAAACATACTAGTCTATTACAGGATAATCTACTTATCCTTCTTAGCCTTGCCTTTATCCTTACTAGAACCCTCAGTTCGCTCGGCCTTAGCTGCAATCATATAATTCAAGTAAAAAGTGAGTATAACTAGCTCAGCAAGTCTAGCAATATATAATACAAATACCACGTCGAGAATTATATGATTATTCTTCATTAACTGAACAAGTAGTTATGAAGTACTATAAAATTGTAAAATAGCACTTTTCATTTCATAAATCAATTCTAGAGTACATATAGTAACTTAGGAATTCTGAGCAGGTCAAAATACCATGAACATCCTCTTTTGGTTTTCATTCATGAAAAAGGACAACCAACACTAAGTCCGTAAGTCTGATATATCTTACAAGCACTTCTAGGTGATCAGCCTATAGTACTCTATGTTGATTAACACTAAATCGTTAAACGTATTTACGTTCAAGTTTTGGTAACCTCACGTGCCCATCGAATAATCGATGTGAAATACATTTGTTTGTTCATACTCAAGCTTACCTTTGAATCTCTACCAAACAATTGGCATAGGATAGCGTTAACAATACTATATCGAAAGACTTGTAAACAAATCAATCAAACTTTTAAGAATAGTCTAGCTGAGATAAAACTGGCATTGACTCTTTTATAAAACAATTCATGCATCTTATAACATGAATCACAGAAAACTTGGCTAACACGAAGGTTAGACAAGCGTTAAGAAAACTTGCCTTCAAGCGTCTTCAATTAAATATTCAACAGTTCTTGATCTTTAGAGTTTCTACATGATATATTCACATAGCACACTGTAATTAGCTACCAAACAATCTAATCACATTATTTTTACCAACTTCTTTCTTTTTTTATAACTTAAATGAATTTATTTCATTAATAAAAGTCATTATGACTTTCTTATCTTTCATTACGGCTTATTAACGTCCATATGTTCCTAAACCGACACTTGACTACCATTGTTTAAATATCATAGTAATTGAATATAATTTACCTTTTCCCACTTTACATTCTTTGTTTACTTACTATTAAACAACGTTCATTTCCTAAAGTCATCACTATACATGTGATTTAAGATTGGTCTTATCATGTATACTAAGTATATACATGCCCCATCATTGTTGAGTAACCAATTGGGTTCAAAAATAACCAAGTCAGACAGTTCTTCTCTCCCGATGCTACGGCGCCATCCTCTAAGATAATGTTGGTATTATACTTCAAGTAATAATAGCCCTAAACCCTTGTCTCTGCTTTACGGCTATGAGACTTCCTATATATCGTCGATGGCATGCTTGTATTTCATTAAGAAGTAGCTAATCCCACTTACCCGGCGCTGCGGTGCGAGATTTCTAGCTTGGGGTGGCGCTGTAGCGCCTACCCTGAGCCTTTGAATTTTTTTTATATTCTCCAAATTAATTTTCCAAGACTCGTAACTTAGTCGTTAAAAGTCAGAATTGGCTCGTTCAAAAGCCGTTATCTTACACATTCCATGTACTTTAATTTCATCCGGATAAAAGCAGCTTTTAAAACCGTTAACAATGAATTCACTATTTAACGTCCGTGAATGTTCATAACTCATTTTCTTCATTTTAAGTCAAAATTTGACCATTCTTAAGTCCACGACTCTTAAATACTTTGTTCTATGTTACGCCAACAAAAACTAAGGTTTTCGAGTTAAACGACGACTCCGGAAATTCTACGATTTCAACGTTTAACGCCTAATCTCGTAAATTTTGCCATAACTTCGTTATTCGAGTTTTATACGCCAAATTAAATGGAACCAATCCATTGATTTATTATCTATAACCTAACCAAGAAATATTCATATACCCTATACTTGATGGTTTTCAATTTGCCCATCAACAACCAAGTCAACACTTAATGGTTTTTCTTCGATTAAACTTACTTAAACGCTTATGATTCCTACTTATACATGGCTTATCAATGTTTTAATTCACTAATAGCCATTCGTATTATTCCGGAAGAGACATGCTCCACCAATTCATACTTCTCTACGAAAAATAAATAAAAAAGGATCAAAGACAAAGGTTTACGTATTATTACCTTAATGTTCTTCGCGTTCTTGAATAAAACTTGAATGTTTTGCTTTAAACTCTCTTGATTACTTATTAGTGCTCTTTTCTCTCTCTCAATATATGTTGGTCAACTTAGTGAAACAACCAAATGAACCACCCTAGCCTCTCTTATATAGAAAAACCAAATGGAGGGGAAAATGGTCATTCGGTCCACCTCCTTACTATTCATTGCTTAGCCACCAAGTAAAACAACTTTACTTGGCCACCAAGTGGCCGGTCCACATGGCCTTTTGGGTCCCACATGGGTTTCATCATGGGTTTTTGGTGATCCATTGGTTCGATCCGCATGTCAGTTTCTCGATTCGGGCTTAGGGTTAAATTGTATTGGGCTTAATTTAACCTAATATTGGGCTTTAATATATCTCATCTTGGGCTTCATTCATTTACCAATTGGGCTTGACAAAGTCTAGGTCCAATAGTTAAAGTCCAATAAGACTTCATCGTATACTATTCGTATTATTCTCGTATTCTCTTCATATATAATTTGTACGATATTCGTATTATACGTCACAATATTCTATACTATATTCATATAATAACTAGTATCATACTTGTATTTCTCACGTATAATAACCCTAATCGTTATACATAGTTTTATCGAAACTCACTTTCCCTAAACCTTAGGTTTTAAGTTCGTAGGTGAAAACCTCGTTTGCCGTATCTAAAATATTATTGGATATTCCATCTCGTCTTAGAATTCTATCATTACGCGTTTCTCAGAAATTCATAATAAATTCCCGAGCAGAAACGGATGAATAGTGTTTTTACAAAAATTCCTCAGAAAACTTTTATTTTTGTCTTGGAAATTCAAAACAATTAATCCTAGCACATAGCCAGAATCCTAACCACATCCACACATTCTAGGTCATAGGACGACCTTCAAACAGCTTACTCACATAAATAAACAATTAAATTCATTTAATTCAAAAAATCAAATAAAATTTAATTCACATAAAAACCCAATTTTCTCGGGCGTTAAAATTCTGTCGACAATTCGGTCGAAATAACTGAAATTGATAGAATAATTTCGACTAATTTTTCGTCGAAAATAGTCTAATTTTAATGAATATTTTCGTCGTCATTGTTGCGTCGACGTTAAGACAAGTTAATGCCGACAGAATATCCCTCGGAAATATTCATTTTTTCATCGGTAATATTCATTTTTTTTTAAATTGATAAACTATAATCTCGACGAAATTTCTATCGGAAATACCTTATTTCGTCGAGATTAACTTGGAATTTTTTAACTAAATTTTTATAATTACATTTTTTAGGTTTTTAAACCCTATTTTTGTACATGTAACATGCTTTATTCCAACAACACATAGAGTAATATATTTCACATCTAACATAACTATAAAATCCTATTTTATCTTATCATATTAAACGTGAATTAAGTAAATAATATGATTATGATGTAACTGATCAACAATAACAATTATACAATAAGATTTACAAAACTCGTACATACTCAACTAAACTAAATTTTTTACAATATGTATAAATGATCTAAAATATAATGAATAAATATGTACAAATGATCTATAATTTGATGAATAAATCTATACAAATGAATTATAAACTAGTAGGAGGAGGATCATCAGGTGAGGGTGAACGACGGTGCTGTTCTGGTGTATAAAAATCAGTGTCGTCGCCCCCCGCTCGTCATCGCCATTAGCATCATCACCGTGCTCTACATCACCAGCCTGCTTGTCATTACCACCCTGTGATTATGATAGGATTAAAAATATAAATCATTAGTCTGATCCATATATATGCGAGAATTAAAGAGATTGCTAAATAAAAATAAAATAACATGCAGAATACCTGAGTAGGCGGCGAGGGCTGACCTAAAGCCTCCAATAGTAGGGTAACCACCATTTGGAGCATCTCGCTACTTAACGCGATGAACTGCTCATGTGGTAATCTCGTACTCTCGACGGTGGACCCTAAAGCAATATCATGAGCTAGCTGGTGAAGGCGAGCATGGCTAGGCAACTACTGACGATGGAAAACGAGATTAGTCTGAAACCTATCCAACATCGCCGCTATAGCCCTCTCAAATAGCACGTCATCCAAGCCAGCGCTCGTATGAGATGATCCAATAGGTGCTCTGGGACATTAGTGTTGGCTAGAGCCTACGAAAGTAAATAGAAAATTACGTAGTACATATTAATTTAAATTATTGCTATAAATTAAGATATAACGAGAAATATAATAAATATATATAATTACCTCCAGGTAGGGTATACGCGGGTATCCTCGACAGGTACAACATGTGTTAACTGTCGTTACTGCTAGTAGGGGGATCTTGAGACGTGACCCATAATCTCAGCTCCTCATCTAGAGATAATAAAATCTCAGGTGGGCAGATGGTGGAATCTAATGACTCAGAATCCTCCCTAACAGCCTCTAACTCATCTATTCGCTGGTGTCGAAGCTTCTGAAATCGGTCTTGTAATTTATTTTGTATGCATGAGTTAATTATATCATTTTATTAATGAGTTAATATTAATAATTTCTTAAAAATAAGATTATTTTTACCCGTACAGCTACTGTTGCCTGAGACATAGTGCTCTTCTTAGGCGTGTGGGCTCTATCCCAAAACTCTAACATGGTCAGAGCTCGGCCCAAGGTCCTCCCCATGATCTAATAAATACATTTGTAAAGCAATTATTAAGAATTCATGTGAGAATTTGGTAACTAAAAAACTAAACACATGACACTTATTGACTTCACCTCCTCGAAAGACTGTGTGACAGTAGTGTGTACGACTCGGAGATAGCCACGATTCTTCTTTGCTTGTTCGGACTTCTTCTTAAACTCATCAGCAGCACAGTGCACACACATAGCTTCCCATGTTGAATCAGAGACTATGCGGGGTTGATGATCTCTGATGGTGGTCCTGAACTAGAGCTCATCTGCCCATGCTACTCTCTATTTAATCTCATAAAACTAGTCGGCTTAGTTATTAGCGATATGTGCAATAATAATATCTTTGTCGGCTTCTTGAGAGACGCTCTCCTCATATCTAAAATAATTCTATAACAAAAGTTTAAAAGTAAGAAAAATTTAATTTATTGGGCAACGACTATGTATCTATAATTATTAGGATTTAAGGAAATTAACTTACGTAAAACTTTGGCTAGAAAATATCCATAAATGAGAAATTTTATTGCCCGTACTGGTTGAAACGCATACACCTAGTCAGACATGCATTAGAAAGATAACGTGTAAGGTCACCTTAGCGACCATGTCTAGTATACTACAGTAAAAATAAAACATTGGATCATATGGTAATTGTGTCATTAAATAAATTATATAAATTTAACTGTTTATTTTTTTATGGTTTAACGCTTATTGGGCAGACTCTACATCTACTAGAACTGTAAGTGGAACTGTCGGCCGATGGCCGAAGATATCGAAGTTAGTCTCTCGATGTTGTCGACGAACAACATCTGTAATTATAAAAAAATTAATTCAAAGATAGCTAATGCAGATTGAGATATATTGAAAGGTTATGTTCAAATAACTTACTAGCTCCTGAAGGTGAGCATTTAGCTGAGCTACCCTCTCCTGAACCGGATTGGCCACCACCGCGTCGACCTCCACCGCTATGTCTAGCCATAAATATGAAAGTAGTATGCATACAAGCCAATCATGTATGATGATAAAGCATACACTTTGTAATCAATCTTATTTATTAATAAAAGTATTAATTTACTAAAGGCATTTGATTATCAACATGATGTTGTTTTAATAATATGTGATAAACTCATAGTTTTAAGCAATACTTTTAGAATCATGATGAGATCATGCTAGTGAGAACTAAATTCTTAGATAGCTTAAAAATTAAAATGTTCCCAATCAATGGAATACTAAAAAGGTGATTAGTGAATTCGGATAGATTGGTACATACATTACTTGTTGGATGAGGATGATTGATCTCATAATCATTTGTGTGGAGACACTAAAGCAATTATGTAGGTGCTTATTGGAGAATAAGTTCACTGAATGTGACTTGCTAAGGAATACCTAATGGAGTTTTACTTGCCTGTCAATAGGAATTCCTATAGTGATAGTAATACAAATAATCCTTAGACTTGAGATCATCATAGTGTCTTGTATATAATGATTTATACTTTGACTTATTCCTTAAGACCCTCAAGGTATATCAAAGGGTATGCTTAGGTGTAATAAGTTATATATAGAGATAATGAATGATCAATAAAGAAACTACTACTTGTAGTAAAAGAAGAGATATGTCCTATGTGATTCGATAAATGACAACCCAGGAATCCTTGGCCAAGGTAGAATGAAATTAGAAAGTAGTTTCTAATTTGCATTCATTAAGAGTTGTGCATTTAGGAATCAAAATATATATATAATTAAATAAAATAAGACTTGACAGTAATTCCATATCTTATATTTAATTGGGACATTGTATGGTGGAAGGATTGAATTATCATTTCAAACTATTTACTCAAAGGTTCTTTTATGATTAATGTTGAAATTTATATTATCTAGAAAGTCGTTGATCGCTAGGGGAGGCTTATCCCTATTGTAGAATAAATATTATTTATTTAAATAAATTAATAGTTTAATTTATTTATTTAAATAAGATTAAATTGTTCTAATTGATTTATTCACAAACTGGTTTAATATGGAGAACCTAAATGGTCACACCATAAAAGGAAGAATAATTAATTAAGAAGTTAATGGCATAATCATAATAATATATTTAAGTATATTTAATTTAATCTATGGTGATAGAATAAATTAAATAGCTTAATATTTATTATTTAATATTTTGGAAAAATTAAATATAAATTAACAAGAGGAGTCTTATTAATATTATTACAATTATTATTATTTGGATTTCTAAAGGAGTTTGGGAATTAGTTTAATATTAGTACTCTCATTTATTCCTAATAAGATTAGGAGGAAAATTAATTAAAAGAGTTTAATTAATTATCCCTAATAAGATTAGGGAGCCTAATTAATTAAAGAACTTTAATTAATTAAATAATACCCTAATAAGGGTTAATTGATATCCTTATAAGAGAATTCTTATATTAGATATCAGGGTGTGTGAAATACGTGATTCCAATAATTAGAGAGTATGCCCCTTTTTCTATAGAGATAGAAAACTAGGGTTTGAGCCAAACACCCTCCTTCTTGATTCTTTTTCTTCCTTAGTAGATCACCTCTAGTGGCTAAATGCTTGGGTGGCTGACGTTGATCAAAGGAAGGAATCAAACCCGCGTATTCAAGGAGTGCACAGGATTAGGAGTTGAACTCGTACCTGAGGAAGCTCGGATCTTCAAAGGTATGGCTTTGATTCTCTTACTTCTTTTATTGACTGATAATCTAAGCACAAGAGCGATCTTGGTTTATGGTTTGTAAGAAAAATTTTAAAAACCGTTTTTACTTTGCTTTTGCTTAATTTATGTGGTTTGATTGCATGATCTTAGTTGACTACTCTATATAGGGTAATTCAAAACTTGATGTTGGGTTCTCCCAATTGTTGTCCAAAAAGAGAAATGCATATCATCTATTTTAGCCTTCTTGGATCGAACGTCTCTTTCTACAATATCAATGCCTCGTACGGACTTTACCCATGCATCCTTCATTCTCACTCGTTCAATTGTTTCTTATTTCAGCTGATATTTGACATTTACATTCCCAAATTTCAGCTATATTATCATATAATCTGCCAAAGAGAGCTTCTGTTCAAGCTTCGCATATCGGGTAGCAAAATCTTGAATTGTTGAATCCATTTGTTCCACGACCACCTGCCGTTCTTCACCCTACTTTTCTAACTCACGAATATAATCCTGCAATTCTATATTTCGATCATACAATTCTCCTAATAAATCCTCCTCAAGGTCCTCTTCTTTCTCACTCTCAGCTGCTACCTCTGCAACTAGCTCGGGTGCTACTATTAATTCTTCACTCATCACATGGATATCTCTAGTTTTTTCTTCAACTGACATCCTACAATCAAGTTTAATAACTTAATTAGTACTCCCCAATAAAATCTTTTTTATAACATGATATTCTCCTCCAATATTTATTCTTTAAATGAATCTCCTCAATTCATCACTTAAGACTCTATATGAGTTCAACTCTTGATTTTCAGATGTCCTTCTTAAATACTTCCACAAAACAAGGGTTAATTAAAGAAATTGACATGCCACGTATTATCCCTATATTCCGATCGACCAATTAAATAACAAATAAGCTTAGGTAGGACACACTAGCGAAGGTTTTACTCGTCTCTCCCCTCCTAGTTCTAACCTTAGATCTCCACTAGAGATCATATCCCTAAGCTCTGATACCAACTATGACGCCCCCAAAATAGGTCCACACAACCCATTCTGGGTCGCCAGATATACGGTACAGAACCCAAATACAATTTTATTTATACAACTGTCGTGAAAAATATGACAACACATAAGCTGTGAGTTTTAATACAAATATTATCTCGTAGACAATATCCAAACTCAAATAAAGTCCTCATTATAATTATTGTCACACTATTTTACACAATAGTGAGGACTACTATAAGAACCATCTAGGACCATTACTCCACTCCTCGACTAGTCCCAGCTACATTCTCGCCTCCAGAGAAGAACAATGGAACCAAAAGGAAAAGGGTGAGCTTAACTAGCCCAGTAAAGAATATTATGACTAAGATAATGTAAAACAAATTATCCTTAGTCCTCAATAGGGAAAAATTTGATAGAATACAATAGACAACAAGTTTTAGATCAACAACTGCAATGGAAATAACAATCCATTAGAAGAGTTAAGTAGAACATGATGTCTACTATCTTCTATGATTTCAAAGTCCATCATCAATATGTTATCTCTGCAACACCAATCAATAATTATTTGTAATCAATGAATTATCTATGCATTATGGGCCAAAGATAATCATTTGTATCACCAGTGGTCATGATCACGACAAACACCTGTCCATCTATGTACTACGAGCCAAAGATGACTTTCACCACAAACCTTTATTTATAACATCAAAGGTCATGAATATACTAATACAAAATTTCTGATCATAATCATACCAATCAATAATCCATCTTTACACTACGAGCTAAAGATGACTTTCTGTACAATATAAGCACGAGGATGATGACAATTATATAAAGAATCAATCAAGTGAGATCAAGGATAAATATTAGAGATTTATAATTCAATTTATCCAGAAGTCAAGAATATCCAAATTGTCAACATGATCACTAATTGTGGAGTAAAATTCAAGAATGCTATTCATGTATCAAAAATAATTTAGACAGAAAAGAAATCAATTTTATCGTGAATAGTATTATAAGACCCCAACTTTTATGAATAAAGATGAATTTTTCTATAAATATCATTTTTGAATATTAAAGTGTGAATTTATCAAGTGAGATCTCACTTTTATCAAGTAAGATCAAGGATAAATATTAGAAATTTATAATTCAATTTATCCAGAACTCAAGAATATCCAAATTGTTAACATGATCACTAATTGTGGAGTAAAATTCAAGAATGTTATTCATGTATCAAAAATAATTTAGACAGAAAAGAAATCAATTTTATCGTGAATAGTATTGTAAGACCCCAAATTTTATGAATAAAGATGATTTTTTCTATAAATATCATTTTTGAATATTAAAGTGTGAATTTGTTATAATGTTATAGTTATGGGTAATATTTATAAATTTTGTAAAGTAAGCAAGTTGTTATATAATATTCGATTGGTCAGGGAATATTCTTTTTTTGTTGGGAATATTAAATGCGACGACACAATCATTGGTGGACCCCACAACAGAATTATTGTCGGAGTTAAAAAATGACAAAATTTTCTTTTTATAAAAATAACGGCGAAAGTTTTATCGTTAACTGTTGAAATACCCGGTGATAAAAGTACAGTAATACGCGTGATTGTATAGTAGCACACAATATTAATTATTGATGTTTACATAAGAAGTCACTCAGTTTTGTTCAATTATTGGTACAGTAATTGCTGTATAGTATCTCACATTATTTGATTCAATTATTGTTGATATTTTATATATTATTAAATCAATAATTGAGACGATACAGTTATTCATATTATTATTTACAATATTGACGATGTCTAGAAAGTTTTATCGAGGAGAGGTTTGGTCACCTAATTGCGCGCCAATAGGGAGAAATCCTTATTAGAAAGCCCCCTCTTTCCTGGGAATGATCTGGTTGTTAAATATTGTGAGTTATAATATTAATGATGAATAATTGTTGAAAGCTTAAATATGTGTTGATTGAAGATAAAATGATTTGTGGTAATATTTATTCAGTCTTGGATATAAATAAGAAGTCTGTTATGAGACGTTTGTGGTAAGTTTGGTTTATTCTATGGGGGCCCATATGTCAACATCTAAGAGTCAATTTCGTCAATAGTAATTGCCTTTACCAGAGGTCAAAGCACTTGTCGTTTCATATTACAGGCATCGAACCACTTGTCGTTCCATATTACAGGCATCGAACCACTTGCCGTTTCATATTACAGGCGTCAAACCAATTGTCATTTCACATTACAGACGTTGAACCAATTGTCATTTCACATTACAGGCGTCGAACCAATTGTCGTTTCACATTACAGGCGTCAAACCACTTTTCTTTTCATATCACCAGTCGTCAAGCCACTTGCCTTTTCACATTGCAAGATCTAAGCTAGAAATCTTCTATAAATAGAAGCCTATTTCTTAATTATTTTTCACCAATTCATTAAAGCTATAGAGAGAGAAAGTATAGAGAGAATACGAGAGAAAGAAGAAGAGTATTCTGTTACTACACTATTGCAGTATCCAATCTCCTACTAAGGTAAGGGGTATTATTTCTTTCGTATTCATGAAGAGAGTTATTTCTTTCAATACTCGTAAGGGTTGTTATTCCATTCTTTATCATTCTATTGGAATAACTTTGCTCTCGTGGACTACTGCATGCATGGTGAAATCTCGTTATTATTCCATTATTTATCATTCATTTGAATAACTCATGCTCACGCGACTACTGCATGCGTAGTGAAATCTGTTGTTATTCCATTCTTTATTATTACGTAGGAATAACTCATACTCTACGCGGACTCACCGCATGCACAGTGAATAACCCTTTGTATTCATTTGGTATTAAATTATGGAAAGGATCTGCCCACGCGAACTACCGCATGACAGTTGAAAATCCATTTGCAGTTTCGTATATTGTTCATTTCAGATTCCTAACTCTAAACTTACTATGGTAAGTATTGCTTCTATAATTCCTGAAATGATCAGAAATTCTTTGATATTTGCGCTTCATCCAGTATCTTTTCATGGAAATATTATTCTGAGCAGTTTTGATAAGTTTTAACCTTTTCATACCGGGGTACTATTCATGATAAAAATTGATTTCTTTTATGTCCAAAGCATTTTTGATACGATATTATTCTTGAATTTTACTCCGCAAAGAAGTATCATGTTGACAATTTGGACTTTATTGAATTCTTATATCATTGTCATCATCCTCATGTTTATATGGTTATGAAAGTCATCTTTGGCCTATAGTGCATAGATGGACTATTGATTGGTATGGTTATGACCAGGAATCATTCGGTATAATCATGACCAGTAATGTTACAAATGATGTGGTAAAAGTCCTCATTGGCCCGTAGTGCATTGATGGACAGTTGTTGAGATAAACATGACCAATTGTGATAATAATGAATATCATTGGCCTGTAGTGCATGGATAATTCAGTGATGTGGATTATTTATTAAGCTGTATCTCAGCGATAAAATTGATGATAAATCTTTTAAATCATAGAAGATAGTAGATATCATGCTCTACTTAACTCTTCTAATGGATTGCTTTGTTCATTGCAGATTAAACTTGATGTTTATTATATTTTATCAGTTTAACACTATTGAAGGCTAACGATAATTTATTCTGCATTATCTTAGTCATAATATTTCTTACTGGGCTAGTTGAGCTCACCCCTTTGCTTTCATTGTTCTCTTCAAGAAATGAGAATATAGCTGGGACTAGTCGGGGAATGGAGTGACGGTCCAGATGTTTGCATTAGTAGTCCTCACTATTCTGTGAAATAGTGTGATAATAAATGTATTGAGGACTTGTTTTGAGTTTGAATATTGTCTAGAAGACAATATTTGTATTAAAACTCACAGCCCATGTTGTATATTTAAGTTTGTATTTGTATTCTGTACCATGTATTTGGCGACTCAAAATGGGTGATGTATACCTATTTTGGGGGCGTCACAGTTGGTATCAGAGCTTAGGGATATGATCCCTGGCTAAGATGTGAGACTAGAACTAGGAGGGGAGAGGCGGGTAATTCCTTCACTTGTATGACCTACCTAAGCTTATTTGTTATTTAATTGGTCGGTCAGAGTATAGGGATAATATGTGGCATGTCAATTAACCCTTGTTTTGTGGTAGTGTTTGAAAATGACATCCGAGAATGTATAGATAAGTAAAGCACATGAGACTGTTGAGTCACCAACGATCAATGCCAAGGATAATGTGCATCAAGAAGGCAATAATCCTCAGGTAAACAACAATACCGATCAAATGACGAACAATGGGATGTTCATAAACTTTATGTAATTCATGCAACATCGGGCGAGAGTGACTCCTGTCCAAAATGCAGGTGGAAACACTGACAACTCTCGGACGGTCACCGCTAAGTAGTTCAAGGAACTGGGACCACCAAAGTTTATTGGAGAGCTAAAACCACTTAAGGCGAAGATGTAGATAAAGCAGATCACCAATGTGAGACCCCAGATTTTATGAATAAATATTTAATTTTCTCGAAATAATTTTTTTGAATATTATGGTGTGGATTTGATATAATGTTATAGTTGTGGGTAGTTTTTATAAATTTTGTAATGTATGCAAGTTGTTATATAATATTCGATTGGTCGGGGAATATTCTTTTTGTCGGGGAATATCCGTACGACGGTACAATCAATGGTGGACCCCGCAACGGAATTATTATCGGATTGAGAAAATGAAAAAAATATTTTTATGAGAATAACGGCGGAAGTTTTACCGTTAAAACAATTGAACTACTCGGTAGTAAAAGTACAGTAATACGCGTGGTTGCATAGTAGCACACGGTATTGATTATTAATGCTTACGTGAGAAGTCACTCAGTTTTGTTTTATTAGTATTATTAATGTAATAAAATGAAAAACTTTTTATATAAAATGAATACTTTTATAAAGTTATTCGTTTTATTAGACTATAAATAGAATATATAATATTCTATTATGCATAGTGTTTTGCATAGTAAATTCTTTTTATATAAAATAGAATACTTTTATAAAGTTATTTATTTTATTAGACAATAATTAGAATATATTATATTTTATTATGCATAGTGTTGCATAGTGCCTGCATAGTATTTTGTATAGTAAAATCTATTTATATAAAATAGAATACTTTTATAAAGTTATTCATTTTATTAGATTATAAATAGAATATATTATATTTTATTTAAAAGATTTTTTTTATTAGAATATTTTATTAAATCAATCTGGACCGTCCGTTTAAAAGTAAATCAATCTGCAACGTTTATGAATTAGTTACTATGCAGTCTATTCTCCTATAAATAGAAGCTCATTCCTTCATTATTTCTTACGAATTCACTGAAACTCTGAGAGAGAAACTATAGAGAGAGTTCTTCTTCTATAATCTTGAGCATATTTCTTTAGAGTTTAAGAAAGCTTTGAGCGTAGTCTGAGTTTTCTCTGAGTATATCCTCGCCCAACCAATTGAGATACTCTTCTATCAAAGGTAAGGGATATTATTTGTTGTACCTGTAAGGAGTATTATTTTTTTTTCATATTCATGAAGAAAACTTCTGTTATTCCATTCTTTATTATTACATTGGAATAACTTTGTATCTGTGATCTACCCTATACTTGGTGAAATTCTTCATTATTCCATTATTTATTATTCTCGCTGGAATAACTTTTATCTATTCAAGTACCGCATACATGGTGAAATTCATTTGTTATTCCATTCTTTATTATTACATTTGGAATATCATGTTTGTGCGTTTCACGTTGGACTGGTTTAAAATTCTTTATTATTACTGTTGGAATATCCTGCATTGCATGCATTTCTGTGCCGGACTGGTTCCGCCTTTTATTATTCTGTTGGAATATCCTTTGCTCATGCGTTTTACGCCGGACTGGTTCCGTTATTTATTATTACATTGGAATAACTTTGTCTATGCATCTGAAAGTACCACATGCATGGTGATTTACATTTGTTATTCCATTATTTATTATTACTGTTGGAATATCACATCCGGTGCGTATTATTACTTTGACTTTGATTCTCATTATTTATTATTACATTGGAATAACTTTGTATATCTGAGTACCGCATGCATGGTGATTTCTTTTGTTATTCCATTCTTTATTATACTCAGTTGGTTAAAGTTTTGACTTCTATACTTCATGAAATTAGTGGAATATCCTTGATATTTGTGCTTCATCCGGTATCTTTTCATGGAAATATTCTTACGAGCATTCTTAAATTTTACTCTACAAAGAAGTATCATGTTGACAATTTGGATGTTATTAGTTCTGAATAAATTAATTCTTGAACTTGTTTTATTGAACTCTTATATCATTGTCATCATCCTCATGTTTTTTTTTTTTTGAAGTCATATATGGCTTTGCAGTGCGTAGATGGACTTGGTATGATTATGACCGAGGATTATTCGGTTGTAATCATGGCCAGTAATGTTACAAATGATGTGGTAAAAGTCCTCATTGGCCCATGGTGCATTGATGGACGATTGTTGGCATGATCATGACCATTGATGAATACACGAATATCCTTGGCCCGTGAGTGCATGGATAATTTGTGGTTGTGATACTAATGAATATCCTTGGTAGTATTGCGGGGATGATGATGGTTTATTTATTAAGTTGAGTCCCGTGATAAAAGTGATGAAAAACTTTTAAATCATAAAAGATGGTAGATTTTATTCTCTACTTGACTCTTTTAATGGATTGTATGTTCATTTATGCAGTTAAACTTGATGTCTATTGTATTTTATCGGTTTAACATTGTTGAAGACTAATGATAATTTATTACGCATTATCTTAGTCATAATATTTCTTCTTGGGCTAGTTGAGCTCACCCTTTCTTTCATTTTGTTCTCTTGAGGAAATGAGAACGTGGCAAGGGACTAGTCGGGGGAGCGGAGTGATGGTCCGATGATAGTATTAGTAGTCCTCACTATTACATTAAATAGTGTGACAATAAATGTAATGAGGACTTATTTGAGAGTGGATATTATCTAGAAGACAATATTTGTATTAAAACTCACATGCTCTCTTGTTGTATATTAAAGATTGTATTTGTATTACATTACCATGTATTTGGCGACTTCGAATAGGTGATGTATACCTATTTTATGGGCATCACGGTTGGTATCAAAGCTTAGGGATATGATCCACAGGTGAGATGTGAGACAAGAACTAGGAGGGAGAGACGGGGAATTCCTTCGCTAGTATGACCTACCTAAGTTTATTTGGTATTTAATTGGTCGGTCAGAGTATAGAGATAATATGTGATATATTAATTAACCCTTGTTTTGTGGCAGTATTTGAAAATGGCATCTAAAATGTTGAGATAAGCAATGGAACACGAGAGACCGTTGAGTCTCCACGGATCAATAATCGGGACAATGTGCAACGGGATGGTGATAATCTTCCCGTAAATAACAACACCGATCAATTCACGAACGATGGTATGTTTAGGAGCTTTTAGAATTCATGCAACATCGGTGAGAAGGCGGCTCCTTTTCATAATGCGAGTAAAATAATGGCAACCACGATTGGTCACATTAAGCAATTTAAGGAGCTGGGACCACCGGAGTTTTTGGAAAGCGAAACCACTTAAAAGGCGAGAGCGTGGTTAAAGCGAGATCACCAAGATATTTGATGTCTTGGGATGCTCCGAGGAGCAAAAGGTTCCATTCGCCACCTTTATGTTGCGTGAACAGACAGATTACTGGTGGGAATCTATAAAACTTACCCATCCTGACGCACTCAAGATGTCTTGGGAGAAGTTCCAAGAGCTGTTCAATGACAAGTACTTTCTCGAAAGTATTCATCACATGAAGGAGGTGGAGTTTATCAAGTTGGAGAAAAACAACATGGCCAGTGTCGCGATCTGAAGCCAAGTTTGCCGAGTTATCCCGATTTGCGTCTCATTTGGTTGATAATGAGGAGAGAATGGCGCGAATGTTTCTAAGAGGTTTGAAACACGAGATACGTCAATATCTTATCTCTCATAAAGCGTGTTTGTATTCGGATGTTGTTAATAGGGCTCGATTATTGGAAGCGCGATAATGAGTCAACCCAACCAAAAGAAAAGAAACAGGTAAAAAAATGATAATACCGGTGATAACAGTCATCAAAGTGGTGACAATAAGCATGGAAGGAATCAACATGCCAGAAATGGTAACCACTTCGATGGTAATCATGGCCAAAACAATAAGAATGGACATTTCAAGAAGAGAAGGTTCAACAATGACGTGAAGACGTCGGCACCAGCACCCGTTTCAAAGGAAGAAGAACGACCACTGGTCGTATGTTTCAAATGCGGACAGGAGGGACACATCCGTCCAAACTATACGCAGCAATCCAAAGCGTGTTCTAATTACGGAAGAGAAGGTCACCTAGCTCGATTTTATCGTATGGTGAAGTCAAGTCCAGCTGAGATAGTGATGCCAAAGTATGTCCCAAACAAGCCAAAGTTGATAGTTTAAGAGAGAGCATTTTTTTCCGTGACGAGGAACCTGAATAAAATTATCACGGGTATGTTAGTCATAAGCTCTTGCGAAGTCTATACCGTGTTAGATACCGATTCTACTCACTCTTTTATTTCACCTAGTTGTGTTCAATGTTTGAAGTTAACTCCGGAGAAGTTAGACTTTGATATATATGTTTAAACTCAGTTGGGAGAAACCTTTGTTTTCTCCACTATTTATAAATCTTGTTCAAATAAACACTTTCACGTTACCTGTCGATCTTATCTCTTTGAAAATACTTGCCTTTGATGTGATTTTTGGAAACGATTGGTTAATTACTCATCATGCTTTTCGTAAGGTTGTTAGCTTTCATACTCCTAACCAACCTGTTATGCGAATTCAAAGTAACCAAACCACTAAAGTTAATCATTGTCATATCAAGCCATAAGTAAAGAGCCCGATCCTTTCGTTGTTGACTTCCTTGTGTGGAATGCACCGAAGCCAGATTTTATGTAGGCGACATCGTGAATTAAGATGGCAAGTTGATAGGTATCAATGTGACGTACTACCCAAGTCTTGGATGAGGGTCACAGTTTTGAATGATATTTCTATCGTTAATAAATTTTCTAACGTATTCATGAAGACTCCCTAGCCTACCCTTAGGCGTGAAATCGAATTTTGTATTGACCCAAAGATCAAAACCCATTTCTTAAACCCTCAAATATTTCTTCAACTAAAATAAGCGTAACATGCTCCAAAGACGTTGACTCGAATTTGTTGAAGATTACGATCGTACCATTCAATACCATCGTAGGAAAAGCGAACATGGTAGTGACGCGTTGAGTAGAAGATCGTATCTGCGATTCTGCAAGTCTGAAATATCTGAACCCACGTGAAGATAACGAATATCTGAGTAGAATCGACTTTAATCGATAAAGTTAAAGCCGCTCAAGCTATATACTCGTAGCTAATGAATGTGAAGAAGAAGGTTCAAGAAGCGTTATCTTAACCCTCGATTTAATTGGCCCATTTTGAAATCCTCGATCAAGTAGGAACTGTGGCTTATAGACTCGATTTACCGCCAAGTATGTCGCGTGTTCATAACGTTTTTCACAAATCGATGTTACGTAAATATGTGCACGACCCGAACCACATTATTAATTTAGAACCGGACGAGATAGAGGATGATTTAAAGTATGAGGAGATACGTATTAAAATCTTGGAAAAGAAGGATTATATTCGACACTCAAAGGTTATACCTCAAGAGTTAGAATCTAAAATGAAGTCAAGGTTCGTTCACCTCTTCAGCATACCAGGTACGTACATAAATTTCGAGGGCGAAATTCCATAAGGAGGAGAGTTTGTGAGACCCTAGATTTTATGAATAAATATTTAATTTTCTCGAAATAATTTTTATGAATATTATGGTGTGGATTTGATATAATGTTATAGTTGTGGGTAGTATTTATAAATTTTGTAATGTATACAAGTTGTTATATAATATTCGATTGGTCGGGGAATATTCTTTTTGTCGGAGAATATCCGTACGGCGGTACAATCATTGGTGGACCCCACAACGGAATTATTGTCGGATTGAAAAAACGACAAAAATATTTTTATGAGAATAACGGCGAAAGTTTTACCGTTAAAACTGTTGAACTACTCGATAGTAAAAGAAATACGATGTCTGGCATTAGTTGCATAGTAGCACACGGTATTGATTATTAATTCTTACGTGAGAAGTCACTCAGTTTTGTTTTATTAGTATTATTAATGTAATAAAATGGAAAAACTTTTATATAAAAAGAATACTTTTATAAAGTTATTCATTTTATTAGACTATAAATAGAATATATAATATTACATTATACATAGTGTTTTGCATAGTAAAATCTTTTTATATAAAACATAATACTTTTATAAAGTTATTTATTTTATTAGACAATAATTAGAATATATTATATTTTATTATACATAGTGTTGCATAATAGTGCTGCATAGTATTTTGTATAGTAAAATCTTTTTATATAAAATAGATTACTTTTATAAATTTATTCGTTTTATTAGATTATAAATAGAATATATTATATTTTATTTAAAAGATTTTGTTTTATTAGAATATTTTATTAAATCAATCCTGGATCATCTGTTTAAAAAGTAAATCAATCGGATAGTTCATGAATTAGTTACTATATGATCCATTCTCCTATAAATAGAAGCTCATTCCTTCATTATTTCTTACGAATTCTCTCCTGAAACTCTGAGAGAAAACTATAGAGAGAGTTCTTTTCTATAATCTTGGCGTATTTCTTTAGAGTTTAAGAAAGCTTTGAGCGTAGTGCAAGTTTTCTTCGAGTATATCCTCGCCTCTACCAAATTGAAGTACTCTTCTTTCAAAAAGGTAAGGGATATTATTTGTTTTACTTAAGGGGTATTATTTTTCTCATATTCATGAAGAGAACTTACATTATTCCATTCTTTATTATTACATTTGGAATAACTTATATATCGTGAGTCTACCCTATACTTGGTGAAATTCTTCTATTATTCCATTATTTATTATTCTACTGGAATAACTTTGTTAATGTGAAGTACTGCATACATACATGGTGAAATTCTTTGTTATTCCATTCTTTATTATTCGTTGGAATATCATATGCATGCGTTTTATCTTTGGGACTGGTTTCATCTTTATTATTCTATTGGAATATCCTGTCTGTGCGTTTTACACCGGACCTGGTTCCGTTATTTATTACTCTGTTGAAATAACCTGTCTATGTAAAGTACCGCATGCATGGTGATTTCTGTTGTTATTCCATTCTTTATTATTCTGTTGGAATATCCTGTCGGTGCGTATTACGCCTGACCTGGTTCCGTTATTTATGATTTTGTTGGAATAACCTGTCTATGCGAAGTACCGCATGCATTGTGATTTCTTTTGTTATTCCATTCTTTATTATACTTAGTTGGTTAAAGTTTTGACTTCTATACTCCATGAAATTAGTGTAATATCCTCGATATTTGTGCTTCATCCAGTATCTTTTCATGGAAATATTCTTCTGAGCATTCTTAAATTTTACTCTACAAAGAAGTATCATGTTGACAATTTGGATGCTATTAGTTCCTGAATAAATTAATTCTTGAACTTGTTTTATTGAACTCTTATATCATTGTCATCATCCTCATGTTTATATTTTTTTTGAAAGTCATTTATGGCTTGTAGTGCTTAGATGGACTTGGTATGATTATGACCCTGGATTATTCGGTGTAATCATAACCGTAATGTTACAAATGATGTGGTAAAAGTCCTCATTGGCCCGTAGTGCATTGATGGATAGTTGTTGGCATGATCATGACCATTGATGAATACACGAATATCCTTGGCCTGTAGTGCATGGATAATTTGTGGTTGTGATACTAATGAATATCCTTGGCCGTAGTGCAGGGATGATGTGGTTTATTTATTAAGCTGAGTCCCAGCGATAAAAGTGATGAAAAACCTTTTAAATCAAAAAAGATAGTAGATTTTATTCTCTACTTGACTCTTTTAATGGATTGATTGTTCCGCTGCAGTTAAACTTGATGTTTGTTATATTTTATCAGTTTAACATTGTTGAAGGCTAATGATAATTTATTCTACATTATCTTAGTCATAATATTTCTTACTGGGCTAGTTGAGCTCACCCTTTCCCTCACTGTTCTCTTCAAGAAATGAGAACGTAACCAGGACTAGTCGGGGAACGGAGTGATGGTCCAGATGATAGTATTAGTAGTCCTCACTATTCTGTTAAATAGTGTGACAATAAATGTAATGAGGACTTATTCTGAGAGTGGATATTGTCTAAAAGACAATATTTGTATTAAAACTCACAACTCTCTTGTTGTATATTAAAGATTGTATTTGTATTCTGTACCAAGTATTTGGCGACTCAGAATAGGTGATGTATACCTATTTTGGGGGCGTCACAACCAAGATATTTGATGTCTTGGGATGCTCCAAGGAGCAAAAGGTTCCCTTTGCCACCTTCATGTTACGAGGAGAGGCAGATTACTAGTGGGAATCTGTAAAGCGTACTCAACCTGCCGCACTAAAGATGACTTAGGATAAGTTCCAAGAACTATTCAACGACAAGTACTTTCCTGAAAGTATTCGTCACATGAAAGAGGTAGAGTTCATTAAACTGGAGCAAAACAACATGACCGTGTCGTAATACGAAGCCAAGTTTGTTGAGTTATCCCGGTTTGCGTCCCACTTACTTGATAACGAGGAGAGAATGACGCGGATGTTTCTAAGAGGTTTGAAACCCGAGATACATCAATACCTTATCTCTCACAAACTATGTTTGTATTCTGATGTTGTAAATAGGGCTCAAATATTGGAGCACGATAATGAGTCAACCCAACTAAGAGAGAGTAACTTATAAGTCGATAATACCAGTGGTAGTAGTCATTGAAGCGGTGTCAACAAACGTGGAGGAAATCAACATGCCAGAAATGGTAACCACTTCAGTGGTAATCATGGCTAAGATAATAGAAGGGAAAATTTCAAAAAGAGGAGATTTAATAATGATGGAAAGACGTCAGCACCAGCACCTGTTTTTAAGGAAGGTGAACAACCGTCGATCATATGTTACAAATGCAGGGGGGGGACACATCAGTCCAAACTATACGCAGCAGTCCAAAGCATGTTACAATTATGGAAAAGGTCACCTAGCCAGATTTTGTCGTGCACCAAAGTCAAGTCCAGCTGGAATGGAGGCATCAAAAGCAGTCCCAAACAAGACAAAACTGGTAGTTCAAGGGAGAGTGTTTGTCGTAACCTCCTAAAAAATGAGGAATCCGAACGAGGTGATCACGGGTAAGCTAATCATAAACTCTAGCGAAGTCTATACCTTATTTGATATCGATTCTACCCATTCTTTTATTTCTCCTACTTGCGCTCAACGTTTAAATTTGACTACGGAGAAATTAGACTTTGACTTATCTGTTGAAACTTTATTGGGGGAAACCTTTATTACATCCACGGTTTATAAGTTTTCTTTGATTCAAATCGGCAACCGCACGTTACCTGTCGATCTTATCTCTTTGAAAATACTTGCATTCGATGTGATTTTAGGGATTGATTGGTTAACCACTCATCATGCTAAAATTGATTGTTTTCGTAAGGTTGTTAGCTTTCATATTCCTAACCAACCTATTATGCGAATTCAAGTAACCAAACCATTAAAGTCAATCATTGTCATCTCAAGCCATAAAGCTATTCGTTTATTGAAAAACGGATGTCAAGCTTTCTTAGCTCATGTCACGGATTTAAACAAAAATACGTCAGTCTTAAATGATATTTCTATTGTTAATAAATTTCCTGACGTATTCCCTGAAGAACTTCCTGGCCTACCCCTAGAGCGTGAAATTAAGTTTGGTATCAACTTTGAACCTGATACAAAACCCATTTCCAAAGCCCCATATCGAATGGTTCCTATTAAACTTCAGGAGTTAAAAACTCAACTACAGGAGTTGTTAGACATCGGTTTCATTCATCCTAGTACGTCTCCTTAGGGTGCTCCTATTCTATTCGTAAAGAAGAAAGATGGGAGTATGCAACTTTGTATTGATTATTGGGAGTTGAATCACGTCACCATCAAAAATAGGTACCCATTGCCTCGTATTGATAACCTGTTTGACCAGTTGCAAGGTGCCAAATTCTTTTCAAAAATTGATCTTCATTCCGGATATCATCAGTTGAAGATTAAAACTGATGACATTCCAAAGACTGCTTTCAGAACTCGGTACGGGCATTATGAATTCATAGTTATGTCTTTTAGATTGACTAATTCTCCTACTACCTTCATGGATATGATGAACCGAGTATTTAAGGAATATTTGGATCATTTTGTGGTTGTCTTTATTGATGACATCCTCATTTACTCCAAAAGTCGTGAAGATCATGAGCAACACTTGAGGCTGATACTCCAAAAGCTCTGTGAAAACAAGCTTTATGCAAGTTGAAGAAATGCTAGTTCTGGCTTGAGGAAGTAGCATTTCTTGGGCACGTGATATCAAGTCACGGTATATCTGTTGACCCAACAAAGATTGAAGTAATACAAAGCTGGGAGCAACCTAAATCAATGACCGAAGTACGTAGCTTTCTCGGCTTAGCTGGTTATTATCGGAGATTCGTAGAAGGGTTTCCTCAAATCGCTACTCCATTAACTCAGCTGACTCAAAAAGATACAAAATTCGGTTGGAGCGAGGAATGTGATAAGAGTTTTCAAGAACTCAAGAGGAGACTCATTTCAGCACCTGTTCTGATAATACCATCTGGCTCGGAGGGATTTGTAATTTAAAGTGATGCTTCAGGCAAAGGGTTAGGATGTGTTCTCATGCAACATGGGAAAGTTATAGCCTATGCCTCTCGACAACTCAAAGAATATGAGAGGAATTATCCTACTCATGTTCTAGAGTTGGCAACTGTCATTTTCGCACTTAAAATCTGGAGGCACTACCTGTATGGGGAGAAGGTGGAGATCTTTACGGATCATAAAAGCCTCAAATATTTCTTCACCCAAAAGGAACTCAATATGCGGTAATGACGTTGGCTTGAATAGTTGAAAGATTATGAGCATACCATTCAATACCACCCTGGAAAAATGAGCGTGGTAGCTGACGCTTTGAGTAGAAGATTATATGCAGGTACGAGTGCGTTATTGTCAGCGCAAAGGCCCATTTTGTATGACTTGCAAAGGATGGAGATAGAGTTAAAGACTCTAGGGACCCACGTGATGATGGCAAACATACGAGTAGAACCGCCCTTAATTGATAAAGTTAAAGCTGCTCAAGCTACAGACCTGGAGCTGATGCACATGAAGAAGAAAGTACAAGAAGGTGTTATTCCGGAAGCAAGAATCAATGAAGAAGGAATACTTAGAGTCAACTCCAGACTTTGTGTTCCTAAAGACTCTGATTTGAAGTATAAGATCATGATGGAGGCGCATAACACACCGTTTGTAATCCATCCTGGGAGTACCAAAATGTATCATGATCTTCGACATATATTTTGGTCGAGCAATATGAAAAGAGAGATAGCGGAGTTTATCTCAAGGTGTTTAACTTGTCAATGAGTTAAGGCGGAGCATCAAGTGCCAAAAGGTCCATTGCAACCACTTGAAATTCCAGAATGGAAGTGGGAGCACATTACTATGGATTTCGTTACTGGTCTTCCCAAGGTTTCTCAAGGAATTGATGCAATTTGGGTCATTGTTAATAGATTGACCAAATGTGTTCATTTCTTACCTATATGAGAAACTTATTCACTTGAACGTCTTTCTCGTATGTACATAAATGAGATTGTAAGACTGCATGGTATGCTAGTATCCATAGTTTTTGATCGAAACCCAAGATTCACTTCACGATTTTGGGTTAGTTTGCAAAAAGCTATGGGCACAGATTTATAATTTAGTTTGGCATATCATCCTCAAACGGACAGACAGTCGAAAAGGACTATTCAAACTCTTGAGGATCTATTAAGACTTTGTGTCCTTGACTTCAAAGGAAGTTAGGACAAGTTCTTTCCATTAGTAGAATTCTCCTACAACAACAGTTATCAAACAAGTATCGGCATGGCTCCATTTGAGGCGTTGTATGGAAGAAAGTGTTGTTCTCCAGTATGCTGGGATAAGGTGGTTGAAGCAACGTTGTTGGGACTAGAGTTGGTACGTATGACTATGGAAAAGATTCAAATGATCCGGCAATGTATAAAGACCTCACAAGATCGACAAAAGAGTTATGCTGATCTTCATCGAAAGGACATGGAATTCAATGTTGGAGAACATGTGTTGTTACGTGTGGCTCCGTGGAAAGGAGTTACAAGATTTGGAAAGAGAGGAAAGCTCAATCCTCGATTCATTGGCCCATTTGAAATCCTTAACCGAGTAGGAATTGTAGCCTATAGACTCACTTTACCGCCAAGTATGTCTCGTGTTTATAACGTTTTTCACATATCCATGTTACGTAAATATGTGGAAGACCCGAACCACATTATTGAGTTAGAACCGGACGAAATAGCGGAAGATTTAACGTATGAAGAGGTTCCTGTTAAAATCTTGGATAAGAAGGATAATATTCTACGCTCCAAAGTTATACCTCAAGTCAAAGTTTTGTGGAGAAACAACGATGTTGAGGAAATGACTTGGGAGTTAGAATCTGAAATGAAATCAAGGTATCATCACCTCTTCGTCATACTAGGTATGTACCCTATTTTTGAAGGCGGAATTTCATATGAAGGGGAGATTGTGAGACCCCAACTTTATGAATAAAGATGAATTTTTCTATAAATATCATTTTTGAATATTAAAGTGTGAATTTGTTATAATGTTATAGTTATGGGTAATATTTATAAATTTTGCAAAGTAAGCAAGTTTTTATATAATATTCGATTGGTCGAGGAATATTCTTTTTGTTGGGGAATATTCGTACGACGACACAATCATTGGTGGACCCCACAACAGAATTATTGTCGGAGTTAGAAAATGACAAAACTATCTTTTTATAAAAATAATGGCAAAAGTTTTACCGTTAACTGTTGAAATACCCGGTGATAAAAGTACAGTAATACGCGTGGTTTCATAGTAGCACGCGGTATTAATTATTGATGTTTACGTAAGAAGTCACTCAGTTTTGTTCAACTATTGCTACAGTAATTGTTGCATAGTATCTCACATTATTTGATTCAATTATTGTCGATATTTTATATATTATTAAATCAATAATTAAGACAATACAATTATTCATATTATTATTTGCAATATTGACGATGTCTAGAAAGTTCTGTCGAGGAGAGGTTTGGTCACCTAATTGCGCACCAATAGGGAGAAATCCTTATTGGAAAGCCCCCTCTTTCCTGGGAATGATCTAGTTGTTAAATATTATGAGTTATAGTATTAATGATGAATAATTGTTGAAAGATTAAATATGTGTTGATTGAAGATAAAATGATTTGTGGTAATATTTATTCAATCTTGGATATAAATAAGAAGTCTGTTATGAGACGTTTGTGGTAAGTTTGGTTTATTCTATGGGGGCCCATATGTCATCATCTAAGAGTCACTTTCGCCAATAGTAATTGCCTTTACCAGACGTCAAACCACTTGTCGTTTCATATTACAGGCGTCGAACCACTTGCCATTTCATATTACGGTTTCATATTACAAGCGTCGAACCAATTGTCGTTTCACATTATAGGCATCGAACCAATTATCATTTCACATTACAGTGCGTCGAACCACTTGTTGTTTCACATTACGAACGTCAAACCACTTTTCTTTTCACATCACCAATCGTCCAAGCCACTTGCCTTTTCACATCAGAAGAGCTAAGCTAGAAATCTTCTCTAAATAGAAACCTATTTCTTCATTATTTTCACCAATTCATTCAAGCTATAGAGAGAAAAGTATAGAAAGAATAAGAGATAAAGAAGAAGAGTATTCTCACATTACTACACTATTAGGTTATCCAATCTCCTACTAAGGTAAGGGTATTATTTCTTCAGATTCATGAAGAGAGTTATTTCTTTCAATACTCGTAAGGGTTGTTATTCCATTCTTTATCATTCTGTTGGAATAACCTGTCTACGCGGACTACCACATGCTTGGTGAAATCCTGTTGTTATTCCATTCTTTATCATTTTGTTGGAATAACATGTCTACACGAACTACCGCATACATGGTGAAATCCTGTTGTTATTACATTCTTTATTATTCTCTGGGAATAACCTGTCTACGCGGACTAACGCATGCCTGGTGAATAACCCTTCGTATTCATTTGGTATTAAATTATGGAAAGGATCTGTCTGTGAGGACTATCGCATAACAGTTGAAAATCCATTTGCAGTTTCATATATTGTTCATTTCAGATTCCTAACTCTAAACTTACTATGGTAAGTATTGCTTCTATAATTCTAAATGATCGGAAATTCTTTGATATTTATGCTTCATCCAAAGATCTTTTCATGGAAATATTATTCCGAAAGCGAAATTTTGATAAGTTTTAACCTTTTCATACAAGGTACTTATTCATGACAAAAAACTGATTTCTTTTATGTCCAAATCATTTTTGATATGATATTATTCTTAAATTTTACTGACAAAGCAGTATCATGTTGACAATTTGGACTTTATTGAATTCTTATATCATTGTCATCATCCTCATGTTTATATGGTTATGAAAGTCATCTTTGGCCCATAGTGCATAGATGGACTGTTGATTGGTATGGTTATGACAAGGAATCATTCGGTATAATCATGACATGTAATGTTACAAATGATGTGGTAAAAGTCCTTATTCGCCTGTAGTGCATTGATGGACAGCTGTTGAGATGAACATACCAATTGTGATAATAATGAATATCCTTGGCCCGTAGTGCATGGATAATTCAATGATGTGGATTATTTATTAAGCTGAGTCTCAGCGATAAAATTGATGATAAATCTTTTAAATCATAGAAGATAGTAGATATCATGCTCTACTTGACTCTTCTAATGGATTGCTTGTTCCGCTGCAGTTAAACATGATGTTTATTATATTTTATCAGTTTAACACTGTTGAAGGCTAACGATAATTAATTCTGCATTATCTTAGTCATAATATTTCTTACTGGGCTAGTTGAGCTCACCCCTTTGCTTTCATTGTTCTCTTCAGGAAACGAGAATATAGCTGGGACTAGTTGGGGAAAGGAGTGACGGTCCAAATGTTTGCATTAGTAGTCCTCACTATTTTGTGAAATAGTGTGATAATAAATGTATTGAGGACTTATTTTGAGTTTGAATACTGTCTAGAAGATAATATTTGTATTAAAACTCACAGCTCATGTTGTATATATTTAAGTTTGTATTTGTATTCTGTACCATGTATTTGGCGACTCAGAATGGGTGATGTATACCTATTTTGGGGGCGTCACAAGTATCCTGTGAATAGTACCCCGAATGAATAGTACTCAAACTGAAAGTACCCTGACTAAATAGTATTCCAAATGAATAGTACCCTAACATAAATAGTATCCCACCATTTAATAAGAAAGTTCAGACCAATAATAGAATGATACTAGATGAAGCACAAACTATTAAGAATATTCCACTAATTTCAAGGGTTTTCACCATTTAATAATAAGGTTCTGGAAACAAACAAAAAATTTGTACCATAAATGGAGAAGTATGAAAGAAGACGATATCCCTTGATGAGTACAAAAGAAATGACATCTCATACGAGTATAACAGAATATACAAAACTGTAACTAGATTTTCACCCGTCATGCGGTAATCCGCGTAGACAGCTCATTTTTATAATTTAATAAAGAATGAATATGAAGGGTTATTCACCATGCATGCGGTAATCCGCGTAGACAGGTTACTCTCGCAGATTAATAAAGAATGAATATGAAGGCTTATTCATCATGCATGCGGTAATCCGCGTAGACAGGTTACTCCCACAGATTAATAAAGAATGAATTTGAAGGGTCATTCACCATGCATGCGGTAATCCGCGTAGACAGGTTACTCCCGCAGATTAATAAAGAATGAATATGAAGGGTCATTCACCATGCATGTGGTAATCCGCGTAGATAGGTTACTCCCGTGGATTAATAAGGAATAGAATGACAATCCTTATGAATATGAAGAAAATAACATCCTTTATGAATACAAAAGAAATAATACCCCTTACCTTAGTAAGAGATTGGATACTGCAATAGTGAAGTAGCAGAATACTCTTCTTCTTTCTCTCTATAGTTTCTCTCTATAGATTATTGAATTCGTAAGAAATAATGAAGGAATGGGCTTCTATTTATAGGAAAATGGACTAAATAGTAACTAATTCACGAACGGTCCAGATTGATTTACTATTAAAATGAACGGTCCATATTGATTTACTATTAAAACTACAAGTAACGGTCCATATTGATTTACTATTATAATTTCAACCAGCGGTCCATATTGATTTACTATTATAACTTCAACCAACGGTCCATATTAATTTCCTATTATTGTAAAATCCCAAATTTTACGAATAAAGATTTAAATTTCTCGAATTTTTTTTTTGAATATTATGGTGTGGATTTAATATAATGTTATAGTTGTGGGTAATATTTATAAATTTTGCAAAGTATGCAAGTTGTTATATTATATTCGATTGGTCGGGGAATATTCTTTGTGTCGGGGAATATTCAATGCAGCAGAAACAATCATTAGTGGACCTGGCAACGGAATTATCGTCGGATTGAAAAACGACAAAAATATTTTTATAAAAATAACGGCGGAAGTTTTACCAATTAATCTTGTTGAACTACTCAATAGTAAAAGTACAGTAAGATGTGTGGTTGCATAGTAGCACATGGTATTGATTATTCATGCTTACGTGAGAAGTCACTCAATTTTGTTCAATTATTGCTACAGTAGTTGTTGCATAGTATCTCATGTTATTTGATTCAATTATTGTTGATTGTTATATATATATACATATATATATATATATATATATATATTATATAAGTTTTATTTTATTATTATTATTAATATAATAAAAGCGAAAAAGCTTTTTATATAAAATGCAGAATACTTTTATAAAGTTATTCTATAAATAGAATATATTATATTCTATTATGCGTAGTGTTTTGCATAGTAAAATCTTTTTATATAAAATGAATACTTTTATAAAGTTATTCTATAAATAGAATATATTATATTTTATTATGCATAGTGTTGCATAGTGCACTGCGTAGTGTTTTGCATAGTAAAATCTTTTATATAAATAAGAATACTTTTATAAAGTTATTCCTTTTATTAGATTATAAATAGAATATATTATATTTTATTAAAAGATTTTGCTTTAAATACTGGATAGTCAGATTAAAAGTAAATCAATCTGGACCGTTCATGAATTAGTTACTATGCAATTCGTTCTTATATAAATAAAGCTCATTCCTTCATTATTTCTTACTTAATTCACTAAAACTCTAGAGAGAGAAACTATAGAGAGAAAGAAGAAAAGTATTCGACTACTTCACTACTTCTATATCCAGCTTTCTTACATAAGGTAAGGGGTATTATTTCTTTCGTATTCATGAAGAGAACATCCGTTATTTCATTATTTTTATTCATTGGAATAACTCAGATACGCAGCTGATCTACCCTATACTTGGTGAAATTACATTTGTTATTCCATTCTTTATTATTACATTGGAATATCCTCATGCTCATGCGTTTTCTGTGGGACTGGTTCCGTCATTATTATTCTGCTTGGAATATCCTCATGCATGTGTTTTTCTGTGGGACTGGTTCCGCCTTTTATTATTACATTGGAATAACTCATACATGGAAAGTACCGCATACATGGTGATTTCATTTGTTATTCCATTCTTTATTATTCGAATATCCTATCGGTCGCATTAATATTACGCTGACACGTTCCGTTATTTATTATTCTCGTTGAATAACTCAGTATATCTGAAGTCTGCATGCATGGTGATTTCATTTGTTATTCCATTCTTTATTATACTCAATTGGTTAAAGTTTTGAATTCTATACTCCATGAAATTAGTGGAATATCCTTGATATTTGCGCTTCATCCAAGATCTTTCATGGAAATATTCTTCAAGCATTCTAGAATTTTACTCTACAAAGAAGTATCATGTTGAAAATTTGGGCGTTATTAGTTCCTGAATAATTTAATTCTTGAACTTGTTTTATTGAATTCTTATATCATTGTCATCATCCTCATGTTTATATTTTGTTGAAAGTTATCTATGGCACAGTAGTGCATAGATGGACTTGGTATGATTATGACCAAGGATTATTCTTCGGTATAATCATGCTTAGTAATGTTACAAATGATGTGGAAAAAGTCCTCATTGGCTAGTAGTGCATTTATGGACGCTTTTGGTATGATTATGGCTATGGATTCTCTTGACGAGGAGCAAAGATGAATTATTTTATGGCATGATTAGGGCCAGTTGATGAAAACACGATTATCTTTGGCACATGTAGTGCATGGATAATTCATGGTCGTGATACTAAATAATATCCTTGGCACAGTAGTGCGGGGATGATTTGATGATGTGGATTATTTATTAAGTCGAGTCTCGGCGATAAAAGTGATGAAAAACTTTTAAATCATAAAAGATAGTAGATTTTATTCTCTACTTGACTTTTTTAATGGATTGCTTGTTCATTGCCGTAGCTAAACTTGATGTCTATTGTATTTTATCGGTTTAACATTGTTGAAGACTAATGATAATTTATTCTGCATTATCTTAGTCATAATATTTCTTACTGGGCTAGTTGAGCTCACCCTTTCCTTCACTGTTCTCTTCAGGAAATAAGAATATAGCTGGGACGAGTCGGGGAACGGATTGACAATCTAGATGATAGCATTAGTAGTCCTCACTATTCTGTTAAATAGTGTGACAATAAATGAAATGAGGACTTATTCTGAGAGTGGATATTGTCTATAAGACAATATTTGTATTAAAACTCACAGCTCTCTTGTTGTATATTAAAGATTGTATTTGTATTCTGTACCATGTATCTGGCGACTCAAGATAGGTGATGTATACCTAATTTTGGGGGCGTCACAATTATAACTTCAACCAATGGTCCAAAACTTTAGCACATCCCCCCATGAAATAGTAAGCCAAACTTACACAAACGCCTCATGACAAATCCCTCTATTTATATCAAAAATTAAATAAATATTTATTTCAAATCATTTATCTTCAATCAACACATTTTTAATCTTTCAATAATTTTCATCATTTAATATTATAATTCACAATATTGACAATCAGATCATTCCCAGGAAAGAGGGGGCTTTCTGATAAGGATTTCTCTTTACTGGGGCGCAATTAGATAATCAAACCCCTTTCCTCGACAGAACTTTCTAGACATTGTCAATAATACAATTAATAATATGAATAAATGTGTCATCTCAATTATTGATTTAATAATATAAAATATTGTGCAGATGATATTGTGACAATAATTAAATCAATAATATAAGATATTATGTGTGACGCCCCCAAAATAGGTCCACACAACCCATTCTGAGTCGCCAGATATCATACTATAAAAATCAAATACAAACTTCATTTATACAATTGTTGAACGCGTAAATGCGAGAATCGACCACAGTTAAAGCTGTGAGTTTTAATACAAATGTATGTAACTCTCATGGTGCCTCGACCACAACCTTACAATGGTACTTTACATAAAAAATGCGATCAAAATTATTTTAGAAATTAAAATCTTTGGGAAGTGCTCAAGGAAACCTTCGTATATGGAGGCCATGAATCTAAGTTATGATAGATATCATATGTCCAGAGAATTATCCTTGGTTGACGGGATAGACCCCAAAGAAAAGCGAGAAGATTACTATCATGTTCCTTCCAATTGTGAGTCTTCTCTTGACATATAACTATCTCCACCGTCTCGCAATTGAACATTATGTTTCAACCAAACTCCAAGATCATATAGGTAGTGCTGCTCGTAGATATACTCGAGCAGTGGATGTGTAACCCTGTCTTATGATAACACGAGGTTGTATGTCATTAGACATCTTGTATGATAGTGACAAAACACCCTTCCAAAGTTGGGTTACCTCACCCTATTCGATTCACCAAAATTAAATATCAAATGACGTATACAATATACGACACACTTATCTAAAGTACTCAATAAAATTATTTCCATACTATTTAGGAGAACCTCAACAACTATAGACCAATCGCTCTATTCTCCTGTTACCCCGCTTTCGACCCAACTACACTCTTATTACACGAAAGGAATTGTGAAGCAAAAAAAGTGAAACCTGACTAGCCCGATAAAGAATATCATGACTAAAGATAATTTACATCATCAATAGCCTTTATCAGTAATAAATAAGAGATTTATAACATATGGTAGATGATAAGACTTTTCAACCATAGTTGCAACGGAACGAGCAATCCATTAGAAGAGTCAAATAGACCATCAGGTCTATTATCTTCTCCATGTTAAAAGTCCACCAATAATGTTTTATCCCTGTAACATCAATCAACAATTCCTGTCCACAATCATATGAATAACTCATAATCATAATTGTGATTCTAAATTCCTCTTCGCACCCAGGACGAAGATAATTTTCATCACCTATCTTCACCTGAAACATTAAAAATCATGGTTATACCAAATCACAATTCCTGCTCATAATCATACTAATAAATTCATCTTTGTACTACGGCCAAAGATATTTATTAACAATTCATCTTTTCACTACAGGCCAAAGACATACAACTGTATTTTTGAAGAGTTAAGTAGAGCATGATATCTACTATCTGTTACGAATTAAAAGTGTATAATCAATATGTTATCGCTGAGACTCAGCTGAATAAATAATCCACATCATCGAATCATCCCTGCACTACGGCCAATGATATTCATGTAATCATCAATGGTCATGATTATACCAAACAATCCCTGGTTATAATCATACCAATAATCATCCCATCAATGCACTACGCCAATGAGGGACTTTTACCACATCATCTATAACATTACGGGTCATGATTATACCGAATGATCCCTGATCATAATCATACCAATAAACAGTTCATCTATGCACATAAGCCAAAGATACTTATCAATCAATAGTTCATCTGTAAAACCAATAATCAATAGTCCATCTTTGCATGTAAGCCAAATATATACAACTGTAAAACCAATAATCAACAATCCATCTTTGAACATAAGCCAAAGATGACTTTCATCATAATATAAGCATGAGTATGATGACAATGATATAAGCATTATTCAAACAAAATCAAGGATAAATATTAAAGACTTTAAATTTATCCAGAGTTTAAAAATATCCCAATTGTTAACATGATACTACTTTGTGGAGTAAAATTCAAGAATAATATTCATGTACCAAAAATAATTTGGACAGAAAAGAAATATATTTTTTGGATAAATAGTACCCCGCAATAGTACCCTATGAATAGTACTTCGGGAATAGTACCTCGTGAATAGTACCCCAGCATGAAAAGTACCCCAAATACCCGAGTGAATAATATTCGGGTGAATAGTAATTTGGGTGAATAGTAACCCATGAATAGTAACTCGTGAATACTACTCCGACACGAAAAGTGCCCCGAATGCCCGAGTGAATAATATTAGAGTGAATAGTAACCGGATGAATAATAACCCATGAATAGTAACTCGTGAATAGCACTCCGACACCAAAAGTGCCCCGAATACCCGAGTGAATAATACTAGAGTGATTAGTAACCAGGTGAATAGTAACCCGTGAATAGTAACTCATGAATAGTAACTCATAACAAAAAAAATACCAAAGAAAATAATATTCCATGATGAGTACAAAAGAAATGATATTTCATACGAGTATAATAGAATATACGAAACTGCAAATGGATTTTCACCCACCATGCGGTAATCCACGTAGACAGATCATTTCCATAATTTAATAAAGAATGAATACGAAGGATCATTCACCATGCCTGCGGTAATCCACATAGATAGATTATTCTAACAGAATAATAAAGAATGGAATAACAGAAGAATTCACCATGCATGTGATAGACCAAGATGCATGTGTTATTCCTAACGAGAATAATAAAGAATGGAACCGAGTCAAATGCGTAATCCGCATGCATGTGATATTCAATGTAATAATAATGAATAAAACCGGATCATGCGTAATCCGCATGCATGTGATATTCCAATGAATAATAAAGAATGGAACCAGTCATTCGTAATCCGCATGCATGTGACGAGATGGTCCAATGAATAATAAAGAATGGAATAAGAACGAGAATTCACGAGGCATGCGATGAATCCCGCGCAGCATGAAAGTTATTCCAACATAATAATAAAGAATGGAATAACAGAATAATTTTACCATGTATGTGGTACTTCGCATAGACAGGTTATTCCAACATAATAATAAAGAATGGAATAACAACCCTTACGAGTATTGGAAGAAACTAACTCTCTTCATGATTACGAAAGAATAATTCCCCTTACCTTAGAAGAAACTGAATATTGGAATAGTGAGGTAGCAGACTTCTCTTCTTCTTTCTCTCTATAATTTCTCTCTATAATAATTGCTCTAAAGCTTTAGTGAATTGGTGAAAAATGAAAGAAGAATGAGCTTCAATTTATAGGAAAATATAGTTTTGATAATTGCACGTTTTGGGGCTCGAAATATTACAGTACAATACCTTCCTCTTTTTCTTCATTTTTAATTTAGTCCTGCAAGTATTATCAAACTTGCACCACCTCCCCTAATAGTAAATAATGTGAATCAATAGTTATAATCATGTGAAAATATGAATTACAGTATAGTACCTCCATCTATACCTCCATTTTTAACTTAGTCATGCAAGTATTATCAAACTTGCACCAACTCCCCTAATAGTAAATGAATGTGATTCAATAGTACACACATGTGAACAAATAGTTATAATCATGTGAATTAATAGCAATTAATTGCTCATTTATCCGATTAATTACCCGATTGGTCAATATAACTTCCAGACATCAATTATTATCAAAATAAATATCGGTTTCCACTAACACTAATAATCCCAACACAATGGAACTATCAATTTCATCTTTAATCAACACGAACCTATTCATCATTAATATTATATCTCACAACATTTAACAACCAGGTCGTTCCCAGGAAAGAGGGGGTTTTCCGATAAGAATTTCTCCTTATTGGCGCGCAATTAGGTGACCAAACCTCTCCTTGACAGAACTTCTAGACATTGTCAATATTACAAATAATAATATGAATAACTTTGTCGTCTCAATTATTGATTTAATAATATATCATATTATACAGATGATATTGTGACAATAATTGAATCAATAATATGAGAGATATGATGCAACAATTACTGTGGCAATAATTGAGTATAACTGAGTGACTTCTCACGTAAGCATCAATAATCAATACTGTGTGCTACTATGCAACCACGCATATTACTGTACTTTTATCACCGATTATTTTATGAAAACTTGTTTACTTTGAAAAAATTTCACATATCACCCTTAACTTTAAACTTTTATCAATTTAACCATTTACTAAATAGAATAATTATAAGAAAATTGAATACTTTCATTTCATAAAATTCGGGGTCTCACACTATGCCGCAACTGTTATGGCAATTATTGAATGAGACTGAGTGACTTCTTACGTAAGCATCAATAATCAGAGATACTGTGCAATATCGTGTGCTACTGTGAAACAACGCGTATTACTATACTTTTATCACAGGGTATTTTAATAGTTTAATGGTAAAAGTCTTGCCATTACTTTTTATAAAAGGTTATTTCTGTCACTTTCTATATTCGACAGTTATTCCGTTATGTGGTCCACCAATGATTGCACCATCGTACGGATATTCCCCGACAAAAAGAATATTTTTCGACCAAACGAATATTTTATGACCACTTACTTACTTTGCAAAATTTGGGGTTAAATGCTTTCTAGGTCACTATACTATAGCTCAACTTATAAATAGGTCACTGAACTTTTTTTCCTTACACTCAACTCACTAAACTTTAGTTTACTAATAAAACGTTTGCAATTCTGTTACGTTTGTTGACTTTTAACGGAATTTGACACACAAGCAGCTGAGTTAAAAAAAAGCTTATGTGTCAATAATTATCCCATGTGGCCTTGATTATATGGATCTAAAAGGGAAAATTTATACCAAATGAATTTTTATTTAATTCTTTACAAATAAAAATATAAATTAGAAAAATATGTTAAAAAATAAGAAATAAATAAAATATATATTTAAATATTTTTGTAATTATCTCCTTAAACCGCCTATCTCCTTAACGTCTCCGCAACTATCTCCTTCAACCGCCTTGCCTCCGCCAGCTCCTCCACGTTCTCCCCGTAATACCTCTTTTCAGCGATCATCGTCATCATCACGTTTAATAGTACCTCAAAAAACATAGATTTCATATCCACCGTCAGTTCTGAAGCTCGAAAGAGCCGACGCATCAACATCCAAGTCTCGTCAACTCGTATCGGTTGAAGTGCTTGGAGCCGATCGGTGGATAGCAGTTCTAGGGATGTGATCCAGCAGAGGTTCCACCAGTGGTTGCCGTAGGGAGCCCAAGCGAGGGAACTGAAGTTGTAGCTGAGGTGTTTTTCGATGAGCAAGCGAAGGCGGTTGGCGAATACGATGTCATTTTTGGTGAAGCATTCCTAGGCGATCGATGGAGAGGAGACTAAGATCACTCTGCGGCGAGGAAAATTGGGCCATGACGGGCTGAGATCTTGGCCAAAGTGAGGTGGAGTGGTTTCTTCAAGAGGTATAAATGGCCCAGAATCGGTAGAGCAGGGAATGGGCTTGGTGGGATGTTTTGGATTTTGCTAAGGAGCTATTTGGAGGATAGAAATAAGGATGATAATAGGAGAAAGAGGTAGAAGAAGATTAACAGAAAATAGAGAAATAAAGATTTGCCTTTGTTGGAGACCGTCATTGATGGAAATTTGCTGATTTAGATTCACAAAAGCAGATCTCTATGTTTGGGTGTTGAATTATTTAATGTGTGTTGTTAGTGGATTTAGGGCAGGAATTCTGATTTTTAGGCGAAATAGAAGTAATATATTTAATAATCCTTTATAAATGAATTTTCTTATTTTTTGGCAAATTTTTCTAATTTATATTATTATATTTGTAAAGAATTAAATAAAAAGTAAGAAAAGAAAAGGAGTGGCACTGTAGACTTGGTCATATTAATGAAACAAGATTATCCAAGTTGCATCAAAATGGGCTCCTAGAGGTATCGAATTAAATCATATTCAACTTGTGAATCTTGCCTCATGGGAAAAATGACTAAATCTCCTTTTAGTGGAAAAGGAGAAAGAGTTACAGAGTTGTTAACATTGGTATGCACAGATGTATGTGGACTTATGACAACAAATACACGAGGAGGGTATTCTTATTTTATTACATTCACTAATGAGTACTCAAGATTTGGATGTGTATTTAATAAAATACAAATCTGAATCATTTGAAAAGTTCAAAGAGTTCAGATATGAATTAGAGAAATAAACTGGCAAAAGTATTAAGATTATTCGATCAAATCGAGGTGGTGAATACTTAAGCGGTTTCTCAATTGTCTCAAAGAAAATGATATAATCTCACAATGGACTCCATCGGGGATGCCACAGATGAATGGTGTATCTGAAAGGAGAAATCGAACATTGTTGGACATGGTTCGATCCATGATGAGTTTTACTGACCTTCCAGTTTCCTTCTTGGGATATGCCCTAAAAACGGCTGCATACCTACTTAAAAAGGTACCTACCAAATCTGTCCCTAAGACTCCATATGAGTTATGGACAGGGAGGAAAGCAAACCTTAAGCATGTTAACACTTGGGGTTGTCCAGCTTATGTCAAAAAGTTTGAAAATGATAAGCTACAGACTAGATCTGACAAGTGTAGATTTGTGGGATGCCATAAAGAAATATCAAGTTATTATTTCTATCATCCAACTGATCAAAAGATGTTTGTTACGAAACATGTTGCTTTCTTGGAAAAGGAGTTTATCCTTGAAGGGGTCAGTGGGAGTAAGATATATCTTGAAGAAGTTCAAGAACCGCAAAATACTACAGATCAAAGTTAGGTACCTAACCAAGTGGAAGAACCTATTGTAACACACCTTATTTGTAAATCTGGAAGAGTACCGAAGATACCTGATAGGTATGGATTTGTCATAGACGATGACGATGAAGTACGCATCATGGATGATAAGTTATATATGGAGATAATGAATGATCTATAATGAATCTACTGCTTCTAGTAAAAGAAAAGATATGTCCTATGTGATTCGATAAATGACAACCCAGGAATCCTTGGCCAAGGTAGAATGAAATTAGAAAGTATTTTCTAATTTGCATTCATTAGGAGTTGTGCATTTAGGAATCAAAATATATATAATTAATTAAAATAAGACTTGACAGTAATTTCATGTCTTATATTTAATTGGGATATTGTATGGTGGAAGGATTGAATTGTACGGTAACTATTTACTTAAATGTTCTTTTATGATTAATATTGAAATCTATATTATCTGGAAAGTCATTGATCGCTAGGGAGACTTATCTCTATTGTAGAATATATATTATTTATTTAAATAAATTAATAGTTTATTTTATTTATTTAAATAAGATTAGAATTCTTCTAATTGATTTATTCACAAATGGTTTAATATGGAGAACCTAAAGGTCACACCATAAAAGGAAGAATAATTAATTAAGAAGTTAATGGCATAATCGTAATAATATGTTAAGTATATTAAATTTAATCTATGGTGATAGAATAAATTAAATAGATTAATATTTATTATTTAATATTTTGGAAATATTAAATATAAATTAGCAAGAGGAGTCTTATTAATATTATTACAATTATTATTATTTTAATTTCTAAAGGAGTTTGGGAATTAATTTAATATTAGTACTCTCATTTATTCTTAATAGGATTAGGAGACAAATTAATTAAAAGAGTTTTGTTAATTATCCCTAATAAGATTAGGGAGCCTAATTAATTAAATAATACCCTAATAATGGTTAACTGATATCTTTATAAGAGGAGTCTTATATTAAATATCAGGGTCTATGAAATACGTGATTCCAATAGTTGAAGAGTACGCCCCTTTTTCTATAGAGATAGTGTAGACACTCGATTTTTTTTTTGCATTCCTGTTACTAACATTGCAGGAGGGCAGAATCATCTTTCAAAGATAACCCTGGAGGACAAAGCAGTTCGAATTTCGGAGATAACCCCAGAATTATCAGTTTTTCCATCTCGGAGATAATCCCGAGATACCTAGTGCCAATCCCGGATACAACCCTGGGAGTTTCAATTTCAACCTCGGAGACAACCCCGAGGAATGCAGTTCCAGTTCAGGAGAAAACCCTAGAATCCTCAGTTTTCCATCTCGGAGACAACCCCGAGATACTCAATCCCATCCCGAAAACAACCCCGGGAGTTTCAGTTCCAACCTCGGAGACAACCCCAAGGGATGCAGTTGCAGTTCCAGAGATAACCCCGAAAATGCTCATTTCAACCCCTTACAGTCAGCTTCAACCTCAGAGATAACCCCGAGGCACTCAGTTCCAATCCCAGAGACTACCCCGAGAGGTCAGGCACACCTCAGAGACAACCCTGAGGACATCCAGCACTTACAGTAGCCTAATCTCAGAGATAACCTTGACCAACAACTGCTACATCTACCCAGAACCAGAGATAACCCCGGTAAGGGGAAAATCATCATTTTGCCACCTCGATCCCACATTGCGCCATCTCAACAACATTTCAGCATACATTCCACATAGAAGTGTCCTACAAGAACCATAGCTCAAATCCCGAGTGACTACTACACAAGAGAGCACACCGGATGGAATTTGAAGACCTGAAGATCTAGGCATGGCCCTATCTTCCCGACTTCGTACAACCTCTTATCCCATGTCATTGTGTAGCTCTCGAAAATAGCATTTCAAAAAGGTATTATACACCTCAATTGGATGCCCAGATTGAATGTTATGAAGGTTTGAGTGGATAACGTATTGCATGCATACACGTACTTTGAGATGGCGGGGCCCACGAAGCCCGGGCGCATCTCGGGTAGTCGCAGGTACACCTGCGGCTCCCCCTCTATAAATAGAGGGCTTGGGGTGGCCATTTTAAGAAGAGAAAAGGTGAGGAAGCCCTATCCATTTTGCTCTGTACACACTATAAACTGAGTGCTTTCTCTTTTTATACACTTGTGAGCTTATACTTTGTCATATTTTACCGGTGGAAACTGAGTGTTCATTCATTTAAATCCATTTGAAGTATTTTTGGCAGCCCACTATAAGACTTCTTACATTTCTTAAAGCTTTTCTCCACTTTTTGCATACACAATTATTCACGTTGAGAGTCGTGTTGTGTGCGTATGCCCGGACTTCGGTCCGTGGCTTTTTATTTCTTTGTGTGTGTGTGTGTGTGTGTGTGTATATATATATATATATATATATATATATATATATATATATATATATATATATACTAACATCATCAAGTTATGTCTCGATTGAGCCTCGATTTATATCCGGAGCGTTTATTGCTTTTATATATATAAATACTTATACATATATTGTTATCATCAAAATCTGTTTGATTAAGCCTGAATTTATATTCGGAGCGTTTACTGCTTATATATATATATTTTTCTATCAGGCCTAGAGTTTACTTCATGACCATTGACTTCTTTATTTATATTTCATCTCCCCTAGAGTATACTTCGTGGCGATTGATAGTCTCTATATATATATTTACCGCTTTTATATATTTACATTTACTCTCACTTGGAGTTTACTTTGTGGCGGTTGATCGTCTCTATATATATATTTATAGCTTTTATATATTTACATTTCCAATCCCCCATGGAGTTTACTTCGTGGTGGTTGATCGTTCATATATATATATATATATATTTATAACTTTTATATATATATAACTGCTTACAGCTTTTATATAAACTGCAACATCATGTGAGCCTAGGAATCATGTGATCACAGATTCAGTCTTCTGAATCTAGATTCGGTTCCCGTGATGGACATTTTCGGCTGTAACCAGCTTGTAAATTATCCACGGTGTTTGAATTTCCTTAGATGGCTCTCATGCCCACAAGGAGTTCGACACTGCTATGTATCTTATTTTCTCGAAGATGCTTTGCATCTCGAAAATAAAAGCATTCAAGCCAAACACATAATAAAATGGAAGTATCAAAGGCCTCAATTACTATTAAACATAAGGGTTTGAAAAACCTCTTTTACAAAACATCACTGCTATATCTTGTTAAAACTGAACTTTTATACAAAATTCAAACCCTTTGTATATAGGTGCAAACGAGGCATAGCACTACTTCCAGATAATTGCACATTTACCCCCCCCCCCACACACACACATTTATATAACAGTTTAAATTAAAAAGTGGTGGTCATCGTGGTAACACGGATGTCGGGGGGTGCCTAACACCTTCCCTCCGTATAACCAAGCCCCTGGACCCTAACGAATCTCGGTTTCACAAACCAGTTAAGCAGTGTTACATCACTAGGTTAATGTGCAAACCTTTTCTCGGTTGAGTTGGTGCAACCATTTAAAAATACCAACTGGTGACTCTTACACTCCAATCGTTGACACATACATGTCGGACATTTTCACAACTTATTTTTTCAAACAAATCTCAGAACACCAAAAGACAAGAACAGAAAAGGGACAGTAAAAATCCCGACGTCGAAAGGTGGCGACTCTGCTGGGGACATCCAGTAAGAGGGCTTAAGCCACTATTACAAGATTTTCAAAACTTTTATATGCTTGTGTGTGGATGATGCATTTACATTTGAATGAATGTGTACGAATGCATTTACTTACTGCACTTAGTGCTTCGCACTGTATCTGCCTTTAATATAAGTGCTTCACACATGTCATCATATCCATAACGGTGAGATACGTTGTATGTGAATGTATGTTATGTGGTCCCTCCACCAGGAGGCTATCTTGTCGGTGTTTGATTACTGGACTCGTAGGGAGACTAATTCCAACGAGGCTCAAGAAAGGCACCACCCAGATTCGATCCAGTTGAAAGACCGAATTAACTTCCCGTCGAGTAAATTGCGATGATCTGGGAACCTTCATGCCAAAAAGCCGCGAGAGTAACCTAAGATAGGTCAGCCTCTGATAAACCAAACGCTGAGTGAAGTCTCTTCATACTTTCCCATTTCAATTACTTGTAATTTCATTCCATATCAATCTCTATGTAATGGAAAATATGAAGGAATATGTGTACATGTATTCCCTTTTATATCAAAATGTGACATGTTATCCTACAAACAGCTAACATTCATTTTGCAGGATAATACTCCTAAAAATGGACACATCACATAGCATGTAACATTTATACATTCCCTATGACTAAACTACATAAGTCTTTTTATAGGGAAATAATTGGGCATGTTACCCGTTCAAAGTACAAAAAGGCAACAAGCCTACAGCCAAGCATTGCTTCATTTGATCAGTCTAATCCTATTCCTGTCTCTCGCAAAGAGTATGAAGGATTAAGCAAACAAATTACAGATTTGGTTGTTATGCTCAAAGAACTACACCAGTCTACTCAGGGTCCATGAATACCCATACATACAGAATCCTCTACACATGGAGGAAATCAGGGTCCGGATAAAGAAACTTCAGTACCTGAGTCTCAGTTGGACAAAACCAACAAAACCCCCAAAATTACTCATCTCAAGGAAGATCCAGACACTAGTGATATCAGGAAGAAAGTCCTTCAAATGGAAGAGACCATTCGGTCTATCAAAGGGATTGGAGCACACAGGAGTGTTTCATATGCTGACCTTTGTATATTCCCTGGTGTTCATTATCCAGAGAAGTTCAAGACTCCTGACTTTGAAAAGTATGATGGGTTGGGGGATCCTTACACATATCTATAAGTGTTCATTGGAGAACTCGTATCTTATGCCGAGGATGAGAAGCTCAGAATGCAGCTGTTCCAGAAAAGTCTAACTAGAGAAGCCAGAACATAGTATACCAGATTAGAAAACTCCAAGATTCATAGCTGGGAGGAGCTAGCTCATGCCTTCCTCAGTCAGTATAGTTTCCAGTCTCAGATGGCTCCTGACCGGTACCAAATTACCAAGGTCAAGAAATAAGCCAATGAGTCTTTCAGAGAGTATGCTCAAAGGTGGAGGTGCCTTGATGCTCAAGTTATTCCCTCTATGACTGAGTCTGAAATGGTGATGACCTTCATAGATATACAAGAAGCTCCCTTCTATGAGAGGGTCTTAGCTGGCATAGGCAAGTCATTCTCTAAAATGATCAAACATGGAGAAATGGCTGAGATGGGATTGAAGTTAGGAAAGATTTAAGATGTTGCCACTTTAAAAGCTGTTAATGAGCACATCCAATCTGGAAGTTATGGAAACAACCCCAGGAGGGTCCATAAGAAGAAAGAGGAGGATGTTTCCTTGATACTACAAGGATAGAAAGGCAGTTAGAATATGCCTATCCAGAAGAGAAACTACTCCCCTTTTCAAGCACAGTCTTCAAACCCTCCATTGTCAAAGAGTGGAGAAGTCAGATGAACTCGAGTGTTCACACCCTTAGGGGACTCGCTCGAGAATATTCTCAATCTTCTGACAACTCAGAAGAAAATTACCCATCTTCTTCCACCAGTCAACCCGAATGGGAAGGGTTTCAATGCTAATAGGAAGTGCGCTTATCATGCTGGAGCTCCAGGCCATGATACTCACGATTGCTGGGCCTTAAAGCATAAGATCCAGGATTTGATTGATAATGGTGAGATCGTGGTGACTAAACCTGACCAACCCCACGTACAAGACAACCATCTTCCTCAACACAAAGAAGAAGAGGTTAATATGATTAATTGGAGTAGTGGACAAACTTCCAGTTATGGTGGTGGACCCTCCCAAACCAGCAAGGATGATGCTGACAAATGGGATTATGCACAATTCCAGTTTATGATGGAAGGAAAAATGAAGGCTCTGTGTGAGCAAGTTAACCAATTGGCAGAACTGGTAGTCCACCAACACCAAGTCACGCGCCAATTAGTCAGCCAGGAGCATGCTAGTCTCCTTCCTCTTGTTACGAATACTCCACTATTGACTTCAGAAGGTGAAATGATGGAGGATAAAATTACAAAAAGAGCAAATGCCAAAGCCTGTCGGGATTTTGCCAACAAAAGGGAATTTACCTATCTGGGCCAACCGATGGAGGAAATATTTTAGATGCTGACCAATGAAGGAAGAATCATAGCTCTATTACCTTCAATCAATCCTCGTTCAAGACGGTTCAATTCTAATGGAGTATGTCAGTACCACTACCACTCTCGCGGACACAACACTAAAGAATGTTGGGCACTCATACCACCTTATTCGAACCTCCTCATGACACGGTGTCCTCAAGTCATTGGCGGATAATAATGACAATCAGACATTACTCGAGAGTGGGGACACATTTCCTACAAAATGGAATGAAGTTATAGCAGTTATATCCTATGTAGATGATTTGGTTGCCATACAATTCATAATACAAGCAATTCAACTCAAAGGTGCTGAAAATCCTTTAAAAGTGGTTGCACCAAAGCCAATCATCTTACCATATAGACCATAATATCCTGTTTTTAGCCTACAAAAAGTGACATGGAATTATGGAGAGACTGGAGGATCCACATCCCACATAACTGCTACAGTGTTGAAGGAGGATCCATAGTATCTTCCCCAACGGGTGATGAAGCCTACCATCAGATCAAAGGGGAAAGTTCCCATGGAGAAGATTGAATAATTCCTCCGTACTATAGGCCAAAATGAAGCCAAGGTGGTTTTAAGCTTTAAAAAATCTCCACAACAGATCTCCATACTGAACTTGGTTTTCTCTTCCCAAAGATCACAAGAAGGTCTTGCTAAGGGTTTTGCAAGAAGCCCACTTGCCGAGATCAGTGGATGTTGAAAAATTCCAACATCTGGTTGATCACATTTTTAACAACAATGTGATATCTTTCACTGATGATGACATACCTCCCGAAGGGACTGGTCATCGCAAACTTTTGCACATAGCGGTTCTGTCCTACAAATATATAGTGGGAGGAATGTTGATAGATGGAGGATCATCTTTAAACATCTGCCCTTACGCCACCTTAGAGAAGATGAACATCAATCTCAATAGGATCAGAAGTAGCCATACGGTTATCAAAGCTTTTGATGGATCCCAACGAAATGATGCCGAAGAGATTGAACTACTTGTGGAGATTGGTCCACATACATTCTGCGTATCCTTTCACGTGCTCAAAATAGCCACAGAATACAATCTACTCTTGGGAAGACCGTAGATTCATATGGCTAGAGTCGTCCCTTCCATTCTTCACTAGAAACTCAAATACATGATTTACAATAGCCTAGTCACTATTAATGCTGAGCCAAAATGTCCTGAACAAGGTGACATACCACTCATCAGCTTTAATTTAGAAGTTGAGCCTGTCAGCTTCCAGGCCCTGGAGGTGAGCAACACTCAATATCATCCCATTGGGGCGCCACCTCTCATACCCAAAATTTTTACCGAGGTAATGTCAGCAACTCAAGAGATGATATCATTGGGTTATCAACTTAGACAAGGGTTGGGCAAAGATAATCAGGGCATTAAGCACCCAATTCAAATTCCCAGTCAAACAGGAACAACAAGGCTAGGCTATTCTGCTAGCTTCAGTCACAAGAATCCTCACAAACACAAACAGGTTCCTTTAGCTTCAGCCACACGACGATTATCTCAACCTACAGATCTTGAGCCTGTACGGTCTCCAATAAAGGTGTCTGCCCATGTAATGGCTATGCTATTTCCTAAGTCGATCTTGGTCAAAGGAAAGGAGGTCCTGATTCCAGATCCCAAAGTGGAATAAAAGGAACGAAGACGTAAACAAGATATTTTCATGTGGTTATCAAACATGCGCGTCATTGTTCATACTGAGGGTATGAATAGAGACATCCCAGATGATGATTGTCCAGATATCATGGTCATCATTCGCGAGAAAGAGGACGATAATAGCCCCTTCATCACTACTATCCACCACAACTTCACCCTTGGCAATAGGAGCAGCATTCCATGCATTTGTCATATTTTACCGGTGAAAACTGAGTGTTCATTCATTTAAATCCATTTGAAGTCTTCTTGGCAGCCCAATGTAAGACTTCTTACATTTCTTAAAGCCTTTCTCCACTTTTTGCACACAGTTATTCACGTTAAGAGTCATGTTGTGTGTGTATGCCCGGACTTCGGTCCGTGGCTTTTTATTTCTTTTGTATATATATATATATATATATATATATATATATATATATATATATATATATATATATCTGGTGTGTGTGTGTACTAACATCATCGAGTTATGCCTCGATTGAGCCTGGATTTATATCTGAAGCGTTTATTGCTTTTATATATATAAATACTTATATATATATACATTCTAGTCAGGCCTGGAGTTTACTTCATGGCCATTTACTGTTTTATTTACATTCCGTCCCACCTGGAGTTTACTTCGTGGCAGTTGATCGTCTATATATATATATATATATATATATATTTTCGCTTTTATATATTTACATTTAGTCCCTCCTGGAGTTTACTTTGTGGCAGTTGATCGTCTCTTTATATATATTTACAGTTTTTATATATTTACATTTCCAATCCCTCATGGAGTTTACTTCGTGGTGGTTGATCGTTCATATATATATATATATATATATATATATATATATATATATATAGCCATTGAAGCCTCGGCACAAGAGGAAAGTATCGTAAGATCTTCTCGGGCACATGTTTCTTCTTACCCCACATTTTGTCACTTTGTACCGAGGCATGCTGCATATATCACACTGTCCCTTATCTATGTCTGCCCATAGTATAACATGTAATCCTGCTCACAAGTATCGATATTCTGATACCCCATATTCAATTGCTTGATCATCTTCTTTACTTCGTAATAATTCGCAGACAAAGTGTGATCCTTGGGTAAAAACTCCTTGATAAGAGCAAACAAATCTTTGAAACCTCTCTCACTGAAATTATGCTCATTCTTGAAGTATAAGAGCTTAGTCACTACATATAGCATGCTATGCTTATCATTTTCAGGATAACATCTTCTAAATGGCAGCAACTGTATCATTTGGGTCTTGCTGAGCACTGCTCGATGCATGCTCATTTTTAACCCAATTTATATTGTTAGGACCATACACATCGACCAACATCTCCACAACATCATAGTTATCGACATATGAATCCCCATAAGCAGGTTTTTGAGCACTATTGGTCAGTTCCCTCAACTCAGTTGATTCCCCATAATGAATCCATACGAAGTACCCATCCACAAACCCATAGGAAATTAAGTCAAATTTACTCGCGTTGGCTTTCTTCTAGATCATATTTTTACACTTGACACATATGCATCTCATCTTTTTCGTTCGGATCATCAGCATGTTCTATTTCTTTGTTCAAAAAGTTACACACCCCATCACGATAAGCTGAGATTAATCCCCTCCCATCAATGGGTATCTTACGGTACATCCAACTCAGGTCGGCTGGCATCTTTAACTAAATAAAAGACACATAAGACACTTTTAGAACATGGATATTCATGTATGTTGTTCATGCATGAATTATATTTTCTTAGTATCTCCACTCTACAGGGTTTAGGCTTCTATCCCATTCTTGAATGTGTCTCTTCATTAGTGCCAACACGTTGAGCATGTTTCTTCTATTTCAAGGAAATTTTGGCAACACCTCCCCATGGTCTCCAAGTACACGAAATAGACTAAGATAACTTAATCTAAGTATGCACTCGAAGAACATGTAGATATAACAATAAAAAAATCCTCAAAATAAAAAAATGTACCCTATGAATTGGCACCGGCCTAAGTGAGAGACATAATATTCAGTAACAGTACCAAACTAGGGACTATTCAACATTCACTCCTAATGAGTGAATGTCAAACGGGTTTCTAAGCTCCAACCTATATATAGTACATGCACATGTATATATTCAGTTTATTGAAGATTATGACAAACTAAGCAAATGCTACTTAGTTTATTCTACCAATGGAAAACTAAGTAAATGCTACTTAGTTTATGACAACTATTATTTGAATATGGAGACACTATTCGACTTTCACTCTTACTTGTCAAACGGGTTTCTATGTTCCAAAGTATAATACATATATTTTTCAATATTCAATTAAAAAATGAATTTACATCAACATTAAAAACTTTCATATTGACTTTTTTTTTCAAATCCTTCTATTAACCTGCAAATATGTTGACCTTTGTGCTAACAAGAGGTTGTTCGAGAGCAGTTGCAAGCTGCAAGAGCAACATAAGTTAGCATCAACATCGTATTATGCAACTTATCACCCAACTCAATGTGAAGAAAGCATTAGTTGTCTTGGCTTTCTTCATAATCACGCCCCGTAACCGCATTTTAGGATATGTATAAGTTATCCCCTCTCCACTTCATCTTCCCCCTTAAAAGTATTATATCTTTTATCGTGTAAAAACATAAAGCTTATAAATTATAGTACTAAACTATAAACGAATGACCAATGCTGAGCAACTAATTAAATGTTTAAATGTAAAACTTGCGATTAGGATTTTTGGATGTTAAGAGGTCTTGAGTGGGTAACGAATACCGCAACAAGGACAAAGAACGGAAGGTGAAAAATACTTTAAGTCGTCGCGTCGCATAAAGAGTTGACCTGAACCCATAAATTGTGGCGACGGGGTATAGTATTTTTCACCTTCCTTTCTTTGCACTCGTTGTGGTATTCGTTGTCCGCTCAAGACCTCTGGAACTTCCAAGAATTCTAATCTCAAGTTCTACAATTGACCAGTTAATTAGTTGCTCTTCTTTGCTCATTCATATATAGTTCATTGTAATTTATGAGCTTTCTGTTTTAAAAGGATAAAAGCGGTATAAATAATTTTAAGTAGGAAAATTAAGTGGAGAATGAAAACTTATAAATGTCCCAAAATGCGGTTATGGGGAAGGATTATGAAGAAAGCCAAGGCAGTTAATGCTTTCTTCGCAATGAGTTGAGTTATAAGTTACCTAATACCATGTTGATGCCAACTTATGTTGCTCCTGCATCTTACAACTGCTCTCGAACAACCATTTACTAGCTCAACTAAGGCAACATATTTGCATGTTAATGGAAGGATATGAAAAAACACATTTACTCTTTGATTGAAAAAACAAAGTCAATATGAAACTTTTTAAAGTTGATGTAAATTCTTTTATTTTAGTTGAATATTTAAAAATTACTAAGAACTAATAGTTTTTTTGTTTTGCAAGATTGAAAGCGGATTGATTGATTAGTGATGAAAATGATTGAATACTTATCGAAAAAAGTAGGTTAAATGATTAGTTATACCATGATTTCTCTTATGACGTTGTTTTTTAGTGATTTAAATGAATGTAATGATGGATATAGAAAAAATTTGTATGGTTGTAGTTGATTATTGGTAATTTAAATGATTACGTAAGTGGATATACAAAATAAAATGTATAATCGTAATTGATTATAAATATTGAGTTTGTATATTGAGGATAATGGCAAACTAAGCAAACTATTAAGTGTATTGGAGATCAAGAGAGTATTATTGAAGATTGTGAAAACTAAGCAAATGCTACTTAATTTCTTTTACCAATGAAAAACTAAGTAAATGTTGCTTTCGTTTATAAGAACTATTATTTAAATATGGGGACTAATATTCTACATTCACTCCTACTTGTCAAAAGGGTTTCTAAGTTCCAAAATATAGTACATATATGTATATATATACATATAGTACTTATTCGCTTTATTTTAATTATGAAAAACTAAGCAAATGCTACTTAATTTGTTTGTTCAATGATAAAATAAGTAAATGCTACTCGATTTATGAAAAACATCATTTGAATATATTATTATACTATTTATACTTTCTTCAGATATACCAATGGAACTAAGTACATGCTACTTAGTTTATTATATTATATATTTTATTTTATTATATTACTTTATTTTAATTTAATTTATTTCAATTAATTTAAAGTATTGTAATTTAATTTATCTCGACTACTTTAATTTATTGTATTAAATTTACTTTACTTTATTTTATTATTTTTCATTTTATTTATTTTAATTAAGTTATTTTTATTTCATTTTATTTTATTTTGTATTATATTATATTATATTATTTAATTTATTTAATGTAATTATTTTTAATTAAGTTATTTTATTTTATTTTCTATATTTTATTTTTATTATATTATATTAAGTAATTTACTTTGTTTTAATTTGTATGTTATTATATTATACTATTTAGTGTAATTTATAATTTTGTAATATATTATCTTATATTATATTATTTTAAATGCTACTTAGTTTATTTCAATATTGGAAACTAATTAAAATACATAAATATTATAAAGTAGGGTCCACATATTTTGCAATTGAACAATTAAACAAAAATTACATAGAAAATAACAAATATACCATGTTTTAAACGCAGGTCCATATACACAACAAGAATCATAAGGTTACTTGATAAAGACAGAAATTGCAAGACAAAATTTAGTCTCAATCAATCCCAAAACACAAATTCAGTCTCAATTAATCCCAAAACACAAATTCAGTCCTAATCAATCCCAAGACACAAATTAACATAACTTTGATCAATTAAAATCAATAACAATCAATTCCAAGAAATAAATTCAGTCCCAATTGTGTCAATTAACATAACTTTTAATTAATTAAAATTTGTCACAATCAGTCCCAAAACACATAGTACATCAGTCCCAAAATGATCACAAAGCAAAATTAAAAATGAAAAAAAAAATTATATTTAACTTCTTAATTAGTCCCAATTCAATTTACATAACTCCTCATCAATTAACAAAATCACAAAATCAGAATAGATAACAGTCCCAAACCCCTTCTTCAAAACATGTATTTTTCTAAATAAGGGAAAAATTAGGACATAAATTATCAATAATTATTATAAGAAAAATTATGGTAATAATTATTGTTAATTACTGATTATGGAAAAAAAACTATATATTCATAATTATTATGGAGTTGGGGACGGATAAATAGAGGAAAAATTAGAGCAGAACCTTAAAGCCTTAAGCTAGCTGATAATGGCAGAGGAGGAGGAGGACATGACGCCGCCATGAGCTTTGCACAACCCCCACAGCGCCTCCACAAGCTTCGATCGGAAAAAGGATGACAGGACGGAAGGGAGCTTTGTACAATGATAAGAGTTTGAAAGATAAGATATGAGAGATGGAGAGATGGAGAGATGGAGAGCTAAGAGATGAGAGAAAAAGAAAATTAAATTAAGCGGCGACTGGGCTGATCTGATCTGATTTTAGGTTTTATAAGTTAATTCCGACAAAATTACACTAACATCGACAGAAATTTCGTCGAAAAGAACTATAGTTTTGTCGAAATTAAGTTTCGCGCCGGTGGGAAATTTGGCGCCAAAGAGGGCATTTTACTTCCTACGGAATTTCGCCGTAATTAAGGTATTTTCGAGGGGCTTATCGTTGACAGATAATTTCGTCGGAAATATGTTAATATCGACGGAATCTAGTCCGTCGAGAATAATTCTGTCGAGCTTATCGATTTTTCTTGTAGTGTAAGGCCCTGCCGAATTTAGGTATTTACGTCTCCCTCTTTCAATTCTAATTTGTCAAAACATAATGGTTAGGAAAAAAAAAGGTATAAACTCGATTTAACTGTCTCGCCATAGACGGACTCCTTTTTTTTATTGACTTTTTGATTGGGATTGGTAGAAATATGGAGTAACATTATTTAATTTTTTTAATTATGTTTTTGGTTCAATTGAGTTTACCTAATTGAATGGCAGATTTAAAGGATGCTGTTTTGGGGGTATTTGATGCACTCGCAAGACAACATTGTCAGAATAAAAATATAGGACAAATTACAAAAGTAGAGCTTCACAACAAATATTACTCATAACAAATATTTGTTATGAGTAAGATGCATTTGCTGAAATAGTACTCATAACAAATATTACTCATAACAAATTATGATGTAAGATGCATAACAAATTACTCATAACAAATTACGATGTAAGATGCATTTGCTGAAATAGTACTCATAACAAATATTTGTTATAAATCATTACCTATATATATAGTCCGTTTCTCCAGCGAACTAAAAATGAATCGACTATAACGACGGTTTTTTTCGTCGCTATAACATAGAAAGCCAGTTTTATATTCTATAGCGCCTGAAAAAATTGTTCCTATAGTCGGTTCATTTCTTGGTTCATTTCACTTCCCCATATCAATAATTGAAGAAATATAACTATATATATATATATATATATATATATATATATATATATATATATATATATATATATATATATATATATATATAAGATCAATCATCTTATATCTTTACCGTCTTTCATTTTATTTTAATTCCGGGACGTGACGGGTTCGGTCATACAACCGTCGTCTATACTTTTAGCGACGACAACATATATAATGTCATTAAAAGTATAGAAATTGACGGTTGTATGATCAAACCGTCACGTATCTGTCGCTAAAGAGGGGAAGACGCGAAAGAAGATATGGTATGATTTAATCCAGATCGTATATATATATATATATATATATATATATATATATATATATATATATATTGGAGAGGTCTCTCAACATGTTCACACAAGAATGGGCCCATGGAATAAAGTAATGGACCCGGAAGTAGGACAAGTGCAACTTTACGTGCATGTGTTTCTCATAGTTGTCTAACTATTCAATTGTAAACTAGCTAGATTTCTTAAAATTTGCTTTCAAATTGCCCACATTCGCTAGGGTCTACCGAGTAGTCCATGCTCCTCATTTTCCACGTCAATGGACACTTGTGGGTCAAGTCATTTTTAAATATGAATATGATCGGTCAAGTACGTAGGCAGCCAATTAATATATACTCTCTTTGTCTCAAAATTAAGGATATTTTTTGATATTTTTTGGCAATTTACAAAATTAGACAAATTCATAACAATTATGAATATTAAAATTTGAAAAATTAACATTAAAATGTCAAAATTTATCTTTAATTTGGAGGAAAGGATTAAGTAATGATAAATTTACAATATCATTAAATTATATATACTACTTCCATTTCATAAAAAGAATCTCATTTTTAATTTTTAAATGCATATTTTTTTTCAAATTTATGCTTAAATATATTGTGTGTAGTTTAATAGTGTTGGCATGATAGCAAAACTGTGGTGTTAAATTTAAGAGAACCGAGTACACATTATTTCCACAAAGAAGTCTATAAATTGCGCCAAACATATGAAATAACTCCATATTCCGAAGAAAAAAAACTTTCTTTCTAATTAGTCCATCATGGCTCCATCACTTTCCTTATCATTCATTTTCCTCCTCCTTGTACTCCTTCCTCTGCTGTCCCATGCAGATCATGAAGTACACCACCCAAAAAAGAAAACCCCACCATCATCCCAAGGCGTTATCTTGCTCAAGGATTTGCAAGGGGCTCGCAAGGGCGTAAAGCTTCAAGGACTCCGTCAACTCAAAAAGTATCTCCAAAAATTTGGTTACTTAACCAGCGCCTTATCTCCGACCACCAAAGGTAACGACGATGATTTTGACGATACCCTGGAGCTTGCCCTTAAAAAATACCAGCAAAATTTTCATCTCAAGGCAACCGGAAGCCTTGACGCCGAAACAATATCCATGATGATGATGCCTCGATGTGGCGTGCCCGATATCATCAATAATACCACCCGTATGCAAACGGCCGGCAAGAAAAGTCACTACCATAGCCCCAATACGTTTACTACTGTCTCTCTTTTTGTTCTTAGGGGTTCTAAATGGACTACTATGCCTGTTACGTATAGATTTGTGACAGACATGGATTCCTCTGTCCAGAATGCTATTAAACGAGCCATGTCCACTTGGGTTGCTGCAACAAATAATCAGTTGTCTTTCCAGGAAGTTGCTTCAGATGAGCTTATAAGTATTGGGTTTTTTACTGGGGACCACGGTGATGGCGAACCCTTTGATGGGCCCATGCCTGCCGGTGGCGTAAATGTCTTGGCCCATGGGTTTTTTCCAGACAGTGGAGGCGATTTGCATTTTGATGCGACGGAGAATTGGTCCACTGCTGATCCAACTCCTACTAATTTTGTCGACGTACAGAGTGTTGCCTTGCATGAATTGGGCCACACGCTTGGGCTTCTCCATAGTACTACCCCGGGGGCAATCATGGGGCCCTACTATTCGGGAGGAAAAGCAACAACACTGAGTCCTGATGATATTGATGGAATCAGAGCTCTATATGGCTCCTAATTAATTAAATATATAACACATTTTAGTTTTGCATGCTTGGAATAAGTTCTCATATATTGTGAGCCTTAATGTATTGACATGTTTGATTATGTTATCTTCTAGATTATGCCATCAAATGAATAGTTCTCATATTTTTGTTTACATATTCGGAACTATGTATGTTTTAAGGAGATACTCTCGGTTTTGAATGACCTAGACCTTAAAAGCTATGAATGATGTTAGGTTCCTTGGGGTAACAAAATAGATTAAAGAGGGATTGAATAGGTTCTTTGGGGTAACAAAATAGACTAGAGAGGGATTGAATTTTCTTTTTTTTGTAAACTACCAACAAAGGTTAAATAATCAAACTGATTATGATGTGAAAAAATCTTGAAAAGTATTCGAACTGATTTGGAAGCTTCAACGATCCACAGACAACCAACCAAACAAAATATCAAAGTATAAAAAAAATTAAATATTTTTAAGTCATTTGTTATAACAAAAATCTCCTACTTCACTAATCTTTTTCACTGAGAATGGATAGTCTACTTAGATAATCATATTAAATATATCAGCTTTTGTTTCACAGAAGATCTAACAGAGATTCACAAATAATCTAGAGATCACTTGTATATAAATTAAGTCACTAAGACTTTGGTGGGAAAGATGAAGATGGATTTGCAGCTAAGTATCCTCTGAAATTTATTGATTATACGCTGCAATTTTGTAACTTTGAATAGATGATCATATGTAGGGGAGAACAAGAACCAATTTCGCAGCCGAAACCGCACGTAAAACAGCACCAAAGAAATCTCATTAATGGTTTCATTGGCATGTCGTAGTTTTTGCAATAGGAATCACACCCCTTACTGTTGTAATTTTGGTATAGAAACTACACCTTAAGGAACCAGACCCATTTAAAGCTATAAGTATTTAGAATTTCTCATATTTTTTGATATGTTCTAGAGTTTTTAAGTTCTATTTAAGTATGACTATAAATTTACTTAGAAATTCCACCTTATTTTATATTTTGGAGACTTAATTATTGTCAAGTTTGAGTTTGAATAAAATTTATTAGTGGACATAATTTAAGTAAATATAAAGGTGTAATTCGTTTTCCTAATTGTGGAGAATAAAAGAGAACTTTATTTGATTTGTGTCTATAGTGAGTCATTTAATAAGCTGTAAAATTGTTTGATAAAAACTATTTTTTCTTAGTTCCATTTAATAGAAGTCTATTTTATTTTGGAACAAAAGGAAAATATTAAGTACTATTTAAATTCTAATTAACCACTATATTAATACTAGCTAGTATGTAACTTATATATTTAATACTAGCTAGTATGTAACTTATATATACATAAGATTAGATATAGGCATATGCAAGATACAAGTTTACATATAAGATTTTACACATGAATTCTCTTTTTTTTATCTTCTTCAATTTTTCTTACAAACAAATAACTACTACAAATCAGTGTTCTATTGGAATTTTCTGTGAATTGTTATAATGGATAATTCACCAAAGGCTTGACGTATATCCTAGAGGTATATTGTCTGAAACCTTTAACAAACCGATCGTGGTGGGGGCGATAAAGACCTTAAGGATATGGATTACCCGTGTATTGTCTTCTACTACAATATTTTTGACTCTACGAAGCTACGGTTCTATCAATCTTAAGGTCTTTATATGTTCATTGAAGTCATGATTTTGGTGAGATGGAAGACAACACGGTTTTTAAAGATAAGTGTCATTTTTCTTATATATCTATTTTATCAATAGAGTTTTATGATAATTAGTAGTAGTTGATTAAACTAATTATTTTTATTGCAACTCCTATTAGAAGATGGATTTTGAAGAAAAATGAAAGTGAAAAGACTTGCAATTTACAAGTTTGTAAATTGATGTGGAGTAGATGAAGGGTCATCATGAAAAAACACCAAACGTTGATGGCTAAAATTTTTGTAAACAAGAGTATGGTGTTCTTCGAATTTTATCCAAAAAGGTGTGTCATAAATTTTTTCTTTATTTTAGAGAATTATATTTGTTTATCATTTTATAAGAATATATACACGAATGGTATATACATGATGTACTATATATATCATGTATTGATGATATTTTCATGTGTGAATATTGTTTTACTTACGATATTATATAATAAATTAATTAGATTAGTTTTATTTGATTTGGAGATAATTTAATGATTGTTCATGGTGGAACAAACTTTAACTTGTGTATATATATATTGATTAGTAATATTTTATGAGTAGATAATATTGCTAAATGTGTATATGCATAAGTTTTAAGAAAATTATTATTCTTATACACTAATTGAAATTAATTTATTATTATTAGTTGCATAGATAAAATTTGAGAAATTTACTTGTCTCTATGTATAACAAATTAGTTGTGAATTAATTTGTTTTGAGAATAAAAAATAAATTTATGTTCTTTCTTGAACAAAATCATGCATATAAAATTTGAGGTAATATTTAGTGTGTAATATTATTTGGTATTTATATGCATGAATTTTGAGATAAATCACTTTGTTTGTGGATAATAAATTAATTATCAACTAATAGTTAGAAGAGATATTGTAAAAGTAAATTTGGTATAGTAATTGTTGTATGCAATGTGATTATGATGTTGAGAAAACACTTACAAATGTTATTCGTAGTGTTTTTAGGATAATCACAATGAGTATATATATGTTGATTTATTTTTTATGTGTACTTCTTGTCAAGAAGTAGTAAATTTTAATGTGATTATATATGAATTTTACATATTTTGATTGAGATAAATATTTTATTTTTGACTTTTTGTAAATATAGTGAAGTTCAAGTATTTCATATTATTATGAGGATTGTCTTGAATTCAACATTTGCAAATGTCAAAAGATATATTGTTTATGATATTTTCTATCCAAGTCGGGATAATAAAACACTTGAGAATATACAAATTCATGTGTGAATTTTATTTACTTTCTACATAAATTAATTTTGTTTTGCGATAAATTAATTTCCTAGAAAGTAAATATAAATTTTATATTTTATGATTTATATGCAAATAAATTTGTGCAATATGATGAGTTGTGCTATAATTTGTATATAATGAAATTTATACTATTTACATAGAGTCAAGTAGTACGTGTTAGTATACTTGAAAATGTACATTTAAATTTTAAGTGCTTATCTTAAATAATTTTTGGATTTGAGATTTTATGGAATTATAGAAAATAAGAGCTTGTTTTTCTTATGTGGGGTATTCTAAAAGATTATTATATACGTTGAAGCAATCTTTATATGAATAACTAATTTAAAAATGTACAAGAACTTTTTTTTTGTTTTGAAAAGTATTCCTTAATATTCTTATGTGAAAGTAATACTTAAAGGAACATTGTCATATAAAATGTTAATTAATCTAAAATTTATTTTAATTAGATGCATAATGTAAGACCCCAGCTTTTATAAATAAAGATGAATTTTTCTATAAATATTATTTTGAATATTATGGAATAAATTTGATATAATGTTATAGTTGTGGGTAATATTTATAAATTTTGCAAAGTATGCAAAGTTGTTATAAAATATTCGTTTGGTGGGGGAATATTCTTTTTGTTAGGGAATATTCGCACAATGGCTCAATCATTGGTGGACCCCACAAATGTAATTATTATTCGGATTGAGAAAATGACAAAAATATTTTATAAAAATAACTACGGAGGTGTTACCGTTAAAAGCTGTTGAACTACCCGGTGGTAAAAAATACAAGAATCTGCCGTGAGTTGCATAGTAGCACACGGTATTGATTATCGATGCTTACGTGAGAAGTCACTCAATTATGCTCAATTATTACTCACAGATAATTATTGCATCATATCTCTTATATTATTGATTCAATTATTGTCAAGATTATCCTCACATATATATGTTATAGTATTAAATCAATAATTGAGACAAGTTATAAATGATTAATAATTGTTGAAAGATTAAATATGTGTTGATGAAAAAAAATGATTTGTGGTAAGGGGGGCTCATATGTCATCATCTAAGAGTCTCTTCACATAGTATTTACCTTCGTCAATAGTAATTACCTTCACAATAGTAATTACCCTTGTGAATAGTATTTACCTTCGTCAATAGTAATTACCTTCGTCAATAGTAATTACCCTTGTGAATAGTATTTACCTTCAAATCGATAGTAATTATCTTCGCCAATAGTAATTACCCTTGTGAATAGTATTTACCTTCGTCAATAGTATTTACCTTCGTTAATAGTAATTACCTTTACCAGACGTCGAACCACTTGTCGTTTCACATTACAGGCGCCGAACCACTTGTCGCTTCACATTACAAAGCGCCAAACCCGTTCGTCAAGCCACTTGCCTTTTCACAAGGCGGTGCTAAAGCTAGAAATCTTCTATAAATAGAGGCTGAGGGCTTCATTATTTTTCACGAATTCTTTCAAGCTATAGAGAAAGTATAGAGAATAAGAGAGAAAAGAAGAAGAGTATTTTATTACTACACTTCTTTGCGAGATTCAATCTCCTACCAAATGTAAGGGTGTTATTCTTTCTTATTCATGAAGAGAAGGCTGTTGTTATTCCATTGCTTATTATTCTGCTGGAATAACTTTTGTATACGTGGTTTACCCTATACTTGGTGACATTCTTCTATTATTACATTGGAACATCCTGTCATGTGTTTTTACACCGGACCGGTTCCGCTTTTTATTATTCTGTTGGAACATCCTCATGCATGTTTTTACACCGACTGGTTCCGCTTTATTATTCTCGTTGGAACATCCTGTGCATGTGTTTTACACCGACACCGGGTTCCGCTCTTTATTATTCTGTTGGAATATCCTATCATGTGTTTTACACGGATCCGTTCCATCTTTATTATTCTGTTTGGAACATCCTGCTTGTGTGAATTTCACCGACACGGTTCCGTTATTTATTATTACATTGGAATAACTTTTATGCATGCGGTTACATCGCATGCATGGTGATTTCTTTTGTTATTCCATTCTTTATTATACCCAATTGGTTAAAACTTTGACTTCTATACTCCATGAAATTAGTAGAATATCCTTGATATTTGCGTTTCATCCAAGTCTTTTCATGGAAATATTCTTCCGATCATTCTTGAATTTTACTCTACAAAACAAAGATCATGTTGACAATTTGACGTTAATAATTCCCGGATAAAATAATTCTTGAACTTGTTTTATTGAATTCTTATATCATTGTCATCATCCTCATGTTTATATTTTTTTGAAAGTCATCATGGCATTGTAGTGCATAGATGGACTTGGTATGATTATGACCAGAGATTATTCGGTTGTAATCATGACCGTAATGTTACAAATGATGTGATAAAAAAAATCCTCGATGGCGTAGTGCATTGATGGATGATTGTTGGCATGATCATGACCATTAATGAATACACAAATATTCTTGGCCCGTGAAGGTATGAATAATTGTGGTCGCGATACTAAAGAAGAATATCCTTGGCCGTAGAGCGGGGTGATTCGATGATGTGAAATATTTATTAAAGTCGAGTCTCACTATAAATGATGATGAAAAACCTTTTAAAACCTAAAAGATAGTAGACTTTATTTTCTACTTGACTCTTTTAATGGATTGCGATTCTACTGCAGCTTAAACCGGTTGTCTATTGTATTTTATCGGTTTAACATTATTGAAGACTATTGATAATTTATTCTCGCATTATCTTAGTCATAATATTTCTTCTTTGGGCTAGTTGAGCTCACCCTTTCTTTCACCGTTCTCTTGAAATGATAATATAGCCGGGACGAGTCTGGGAAGCGAGTGATGGTCCCGAAGATAGCATTAGTAGTCCTCACTATTCAGTAAAATAGTGTGATAATAAGCAGAATGAGGACTTTTTATTTGAGTTTGTATAATATCTAGTAGACGATATTTGTATTTAAACTCACGCTTTATGTCGTATTATACCCATACGCTTATGTTAATAAGTTGTTTTAAATTACATACCATGTAAGTGTCGACCCAAGATGGGTGATGTATACCTAATTTTGGGGGCGTCACAATGGTATCGAGCTTAGGATATGATCCTCGCTAAGATGTGAGAATAGTACTAGGAGGGGAGAGACGGGAATACCTTCGCTAGTATGACCTACCTAAGTTTATGTGATATTTTATTGGTTGGTCGTAAGATAGGGATAATTTGTTACATATCAATTAACCTTTTGTTTTGTGGCGATGTCTGAAAATGACATCCGAGAATGTTGAGAATAGCAATGGGCGCAGACGATTGTTGATTCACCACATATCAATAATCGTGGATAATGTGCATCGTGAAGCGATAATCCTCATGCAAACAACAACACCGACCAAATGACGAATGATCAAATGTTCAGAGGCTTTATGAATTTATGCAACAAAGAAAGTAGAGCGACTCCTGTCCAAAACGTAGTGAAACACGGAAAATTCTCGGCACACCGCTAAACAATTTAAGGAGCTGGGACCACCGGAGTTTAAGGAGAGCCAAAACCACTTCGCGGAAGCATGGATAAAGCAGATTACCAAGATATTTGATGTCTTGGGATGCTCCGAGGAGCAAAAGGTTCCTTTCACGCTTTTATGTTGCGCGGAGGCGGATTCTTCGTGGGAATCGGTAAAAGCGTACTCAACCAAATTGTCATCAAGATATCTTGGGAGAAGTTCCGGGAGTCGTTCAACGACAAATACTTTCCTAAAAGTATTCGCCACATGAAGGAGGTGGAGTTTATCAAGTTGGAACAAAACAATATGACCAGATGTCGCAATCATACGAGGCAAAATTTGCGGAGTTATCACGGTTCGTCCCCACTTGGTGGATAATGAAGAGAGAATGGCGCGAATATTTTTAAGAGGTTTGAAGTCGGAGATATCGTCAACATCTTATTTCTCATAAACCGTGTTTGTATTCAGATGTTGTAAATAGGGCTCGATTAGTGGGCGCGATAATGAGTCAACGCCTGACTAAAAGAGAGCAACCAAGCAAAATTATAATACCAAATGAGAATAGTCATCGAGGCGGTGACAACAAGCGTGGAGGAATCAACAGGCGGATATGGTAACCACTTCTATGGTAATCGTACCAAAACAATAAGAATGGACATTTCAAGAAAAGGAGATTCAACAATGATGGAAAGACGTCAAAGACCAAAGACCCATTGTTAAGGAAGGAGAAAGACCACCTATCATATGCTTCAAATGCGGAGGAGAGGGACACATCGATCCAAATGCGTCCATGCCGGTCAAAGCATGTTATAATTGTGGAAGAGAAGGTCACTTAGCTCGATTTTTGTAGTTTCATCAAGACAAATTCAGCTAGGATGGAGGCACCAAAGGCCATCCCGTAAAATTCAAAACCAGAGTGCAAGGAGAGCATTTGTTGTGACCTCCCAAAGAGCAAGGAATCCGAATGAGGTCATCACGGGTAAGCTTATCATAAACTCTAATGAAGTCTATACTTTATTTGATAATGGGTTTCTACCCATTCTTTTATTTCTCCTACTTGCGCCATCGATTAAATTTGACTCGGGAGAAATTAGACTTTGACTTATCTGTGGAAACTCCGTTGGGAGAAACCTTCATTACATCCAATCGCTTATAAGTCTTGTTTGGTTCAAATCGGTACCCTCTACATTACCACCTTCGATCTTATTTCATTAAAAATACTTGCATTTGACGTGATTCTAGGGATTGATTGGTTAACTACTTATCATGCAAAAATTGATTGTTTTCGTAAGGTTGTTAGCTTTCATATTCCTAATCAACCTATTATGCGAATTCAAATGACCAAACCATTAAAATCAATCACGGTCATCTCAAGCCATAAAGCTATTCGTTTATTGAAAACGGATGTCAAGCTTTCTTAGCTCATGTCACAGATTTAAATAAAAATACGTCAGTTTTAAACGATATTCCTATTGTTAATAAATTTCCTGACGTATTCCCCGAAGAACTTCCTGGCCTACCCCCAGAGCGTGAAATTGAATTTTGTATCGACCTTGAACCCGATACAAAACCTATTTCCAAAGCCCCATATCGAATGGCTCCTATTGAACTTCAGGAGTTAAAGACCCAACTGCAGGAATTGTTAGACATTGGCTTTATTCGTCCCTAGTACTTCTCCTCGGGGTGCTCTGCTCTATTCGTGAAGAAGAAAGATGGGAGTATCGACTTTGTATTGATTATCGGGAGTCAAATCACGCCACCATCAAAATAGGTATCCATTGCCACGTATTGATGACCCTGTTTGACCAATTGCAAGGAGCCAAATTCTTTTCAAAGATTGATCTTCGTTAGGATATCACCAATTGAAGATTAGAACTGCCGACATTCCAAAGACGGCTTTCGTAACTCCCTTGATGCGGGCATTATGAATTCCTAGTCATGTCCTTTGGACCCACTAATGCTCCTATTGCCTTCATGGATATGATGAACCGAGTATTCAAGGAATATTTAGATCACTTTGTGGTCGCTCTTTATTGATGACATCCTTATTTATTCCAAAAGCCGTGAAGATCATGAGCAACACTTGAGGTCGACACTCAAAAGCTTCGTGAATATAAGCTTTATGCCAAGTTGAAGAAATGCGAGTTCGGCAAAGAAGTAGCATTCCTTGGGCACGTGGTATCAAGTCATGGAATATCTGCTGACCCAAAGAAAGATTGAAGCAATTCAAAGTCGAACAACTTCTAAATCGATGATCAAGTACGTAGCTTTCTCGGTTTAGTTGGTTATTATCTGGAGATTCGTGGAAGGATTTTCTCGAATCGCTATTCCATCGACTCACCGACTCGGAAAGATACAAAGTTCTATTGGAGCTCGAAGAATGTGAGAAGAGTTTTCAAGAACTCAAGAGGAGACTTATTTCAAAGACCTGCTCGACAATACCATCCGCCCGGAGGGATTTGTCATCTACAAAATGATGCTTCGTGCAAAGGTTGGGATGTGTTCTCATGCAACATGGAAAAGTAATAGCCTATGCCTCGCGACAACTCAAAGAATATGAGAGGAATTATCCTACTCATGATCTAGAGTTGGCAACATTGTCTTGCACTTAAAATTTGGAGGCATTACTTGTATGGGGAGAAAGTGGAGATCTTTACGGATCATAAAAGCCTCAAATATTTCTTCACTCAAAAGGAACTCAACATGCGACAACAACGTTGGCTTGAACTGCTGAAAGATTATGATCATACCATCCAATACCATCCCGGAAAAGCTTAACGTGGTAGGTAGCGCATTGAGTAGAAAATCATATGCAAGTACGAAAGCGATATTGTCAACGAAAGGCCCATTTTGTGTGACTTGCAAAGGATGGAGATAGAATTAAAGACTCCAGTGGACGCGTGTGATGATAAGCGAGTATACTGAGTAGAACCGACTTTAATTGATAAAGTTAAAGTCGCTGCCAAGCTACGCACACGGAGTGATGCGTATGAGGAAGAAAGTGCAAGAAGGTGCTATCTTAAAGCAAGAATCGATGAAGAAGAATACTTGAGTCAACTCCGGACTTTGTGTTCCTAACGACCACGATTTAAAGTATAATATCATGATGGAGGCACACAACACACCATTTGCAATCCATCTCGGGAGTACCAAAATGTATCATGATATTCGTCATACATTTTGGTGGAAGCAATATGAAGAGAGAGATAGCGCTGCTTTATCTCAAGGTGTCTAACTTGTCAACGAGTTAAAGCGGAGCATCAAGTACCAAAAGGTCCATTGCAACCACTTGAAATTCCGTAATGGAAGTGGGAGCACATTACCATGGATTTCGTTCTACGGCCTTCCTAAGGTTTCTCAAGGCATTGATGCGATTTGGGTCATTGTTGATAGGTTGACCAAGTCTCGCTCATTTCTTACCGATATCGAGAAAATTATACACTTGAACGTCTTGCTCAGATGTATATAAACGAGATTGTAAGATCGCATGGTATCTTTGGTATCCATAGTTTCGATCGAGACCCAAGATTCACTTCACGATTTTGGGTTAGTTTGCAAAAAGCTATGGGCGTAGACTTCACGATTTAGCTCTCGGCGTATCATCCTCGAGACGAGACGGACAATCGGAGAGGACTATTCAAACTCAAGATCTATTAAGACTCGTGGTCCTTGATTTCAAGGGGAGTTGGGACAAGTTCTTACCATTGGTGGAGTTTTCCTACAACAACAGCTTATCAAGCAAGTATTGGCATGGCTCCATTCAAGCGTTGTATGGAAGAAAGTGTCGTTCTCCAAAGATTTGGGATGAGGTGGGTGAAGCAACGTTGTTGGGACCGGAGTTGGTACGTATGACTACTAAAAGATTCAAACGATCCGACAACGTATAAAAACCTCACAAAATCGATAAAAGAGTTATCTTGATCTTCATCGAAAGGACGTGGAATTGATATAGGAGATCATGTGTTGTTAAGAGTTTCTCCATGGAAAGGAGTTACAAGATTTGGAAAGAGAGGAAAACTTAACCCTCGATTCATCGGTCCATTTTAATCCTCGATCGAGTAGGAATCATGGCCTATAGACTCGCTTTCACTGCCAAATATGTCTCGTGTTCATAACGCTTTTCACATATCTATGTTACGTAAATATGTGAAAGACCCGAACCATATTATTGAAGTTAGAACCCAGACGAAATAGCGGAAGATTTGACGTATGAAGAGGTTCCTGTTCAAATTTTGATAAGAAGGAACATATTCTACGCTCCAAGGTTATACCTCAAGTCAAAGTTTTGTGGAGGAACCACGATGTTGAGGAAATGACTTGGGAGTTAGAATCAAATGAAATCAAGGTATCCTTACCTCTTCGACATACCAGTGTATCGCACTCTAATTTCGAGGGCGAAATTTCATAAGAAGGGAGGTTGAAGACCCCAGCTTTTATAAATAAAGATGAATTTTTCTATAAATATTATTTTTGAATATTATGGAATAAATTTGATATAATGTTATAGTTGTAGGTAATATTTATAAATTTTGCAAAGTATGCAAGTTGTTATAAAATATTCGTTTGGCTCTGGGGAATATTCTTTTTGTTAGGGAATATTAAATACAATGGCTCAATCATTGATGGACCCCACAATGTAATTATTGGCTCGGATTGAGAAAATGACAAAAATATTTTATAAAAATAACTACGAGGTGTTACCGTTAAAACTGCTTGAACTACCCGGTGGTAAAGAAATGAATACGTCTGGCGTAGTTGCATAAAGACACTAAGATTGATTATCGATGCTTACGTGAGAAGTCACTCACTATGCTCAATTATTGCTACAATGATTCTTCCATCATATCTCTTATATTATTGATTCAATTATTGTCACAAAGATCATCCGATAATATGTTATAGTATTAAATCAATAATTGAGACGACAAGTTATAAATGATTAATAATTGTTGAAAGATTAAATATGTGTTGATGAAAAAAAAATGATTTGTGGTAAGGGGGCTCATATGTCATCATCTAAGAGTCTCTTCACAATAAGTATTTACCTTCATCGATAGTAATTACCTTCACATAGTAATTACCCTTGTGAATAGTATTTACCTTCGTCAATAGTAATTACCTTCGCCAATAGTAATTACCCTTGTGAATAGTATTTACCTTCACAATAGTAATTATCTTCGTCAATATAGTAATTACCCTTGTGAATAGTATTTACCTTCACAATAGTATTTACCTTCGTTAATAGTAATTACCTTTACCGACGTCAACCACTTGTCGCTTCACATTACAAAGGCCGAACCACTTGTCGTTTCACATTACAAAGGCCAAACCGGATTGGTCAAGCCACTTGCCTTTTCACACGGCGGAAAAAAAGCTAGAAATATTCTATAAATAGAGGCCTAGGGCTTCATTATTTTCACTTAATTCATTCAAGCTATAGAGAGAAAAGTATAGAGAGAATAAGAGAGAAGAAGAAGAGTATTTTGTTACTACACTGCCGCGTAGATTCAATCTCCTACCAAATGTAAGGGGTGTTATTCTTTCTTATTCATGAAGAATAATGCTTGTTATTCCATCGCTTATTATT
>JAINUW010000524.1:0-184220 GCA_020205615.1 Panax quinquefolius | reverse complement strand
GTAATTTCTTTTGTTATTCCATTCCTTATTACACTCAGGTTGGTTAAAGTTTTGACTTCTATACTCCATGAAATTAGTGGAATATCCTTAATATTTCAAGCTTCATCCAAAGATCTTTTTTCGTGGAAATATTCTTACGAGCATTCTTGAATTTTACTCTACAAAGCGTTATCATGTTGACAATTTGGGCGTTATTAGTTCTGGATAAAATAATTCTTGAAATTGTTTTATTAAATTCTTATACCATTGTCATCATCCTCATGTTTATATTTTGTTGAAAGTCATCATGGCCTATAGTGCATAGATGGACTTGGTATGCTTATGACCAGGGATTATTCGGTGTAATCATGGCCGTAATGTTACAAATGATGTGGTAAAAGTCCTCATTGGCCCGTAGTGCATTGATGGACGATTGTTGGCATGATCACGACCATTATTGAATACACAAATATTCTTGGCCCGTGGTAATGGATAATTGTGGACGTGATACTAAAGAATATCCTCGGCAGTAGTGCGAGGGTGATTCGATGATGTGGATTATTTATTAAAAATGAGTCCCAATGATAAAAGTGATGAAAAACTTTTAAATCATAAAAGATAGTAGATTTTATTCTCTACTTGACTCTTTTAATGGATTGCTTGTTCCGCTGCAGTTAAACTTGATGGTTGTTATATTGTATCAGTTTAACACTGTTAAAGGCTAACGATAATATATTATGCATTATCTTAGTCATAATATTTCCTACTGTGCTAGTTGAGCTCACCCTTTTACTTTTATTGTTCTCTCTTGAAATGAAAACGTAGCAGGGACTAGTCGGGGAACGGGTAGCGGACGGATGATAGCATTAGTAGTCCTCGCTATTCTATGGAATAGTGTAATAATAATTGTAATAAGGACTCCTTTTGAGTTTGTATAATATCTAATATACAATATTTGTATTCAAACTCACGATTTATGTTTTGTCGTATTATTATACTACGGCGGTTGTATTATTAAGTTGTATTTGAATTTTGTACCATGTAAGTGGCGACCCAAGATGGGTGACGTATACCTAATTTTGGGGGCGTCACAGTTGGTATCAAAGCTTAGGGATATGATCCCTGGCTAAGATGTGAGACTAGAACTAGGAGGGGAGAGACGGGGAATTCCTTCGCTAGTATGACCTACCTAAGTTTATTTGGTATTTGATTGGTCGGTCAGAGTATAGTGATAATATATTGCATGTCAATTAACCCTTGTTTTGTGGCAGTGTTTGAAAATGGCATCCGAGAATGTTGAGAACATCAATGGAGCACAGGAGACCGTTGAGTCTCCACAGATCAATAACCAGGACAACTTGCATCAGGAAGACGACAATCCTCATGCAAACAACAACACTAACCAAATGATGAACGATGGAATATTCCGAGGCTTCATGCAATTCATGCAACATCAGGCGAGAGTGGCTCCTGTTCAAAATACAGGTGTAAACACAGGAAACTCTCGGACGGTCACCGCTAAACAGTTCAAGGAGCTGGGACCACCCGAGTTTATTGGAGAACCTAAACCACTTAAGGCGGAAGCATGGATAAAGCAGATCACCAAGATATTTGATGTCTTGGGATGCTCCGAGGAGCAAAAGGTTCCCTTCGCCACCTTCATGTTGCGTGAAGAGGCGGACATCTTGGTGGGAATCAGAAAAAGCTACTGACTGGCCTTTTCAAGATGTCTTGGGAGAAGTTCGAAGAGCTATTCAACGACAAGTACTTTCCGAAAGTATTCGTCACATGAAAGAGGTGGAGTTTATCAAGTTGGAACAAAACAATATGACCGTGTCTTGTGATCTGAGGCTAAATTTGCGAGTTATCCCGTTTGCATCCCATTTGGTCGATAATGAGGAAGCGAATGACACGAATGTTTTTAAGAGGTTTGAAACCGGAGATACGTTAATATCTTATTTCTCATAAACTGTGTTTGTACTCAGATGTTATAAATAGGGCTCAGTTATTGGAGCGCCAGTAACGAGTCAACGTAACCAAGGAAAGCGTGCCAAGAAGATGAAAATACCGATGGTAATACCATCGTGAAAGCGGTGACAACAAGCGTGAGGAATCAACATGCGAAATGGTAACCACTTGGTGGTAATCATGGCGAAGACACTAAAAATGGATATTTCAAGAAAAGGAGATTCAACAATGATGGAAAGACGTCAACACCAAAGAACCGTGGTTAAGGAAGGAGAATCGACCACCTATCATATGCTTCAAATGCGGAGGGAGGACATATCGGTCAAACTGCGCGATGCCATCCAAAGCGTGTTATAATTATGGAAGAGAAGGTCACCTGGCCGATTTTGTCGTTCACCAAAGATAAGTTCAGCTAGGATGGAGGCACCAAAAAGTCATCCCGGAAAAGTCAAAGCCGGTAGTGGCAAGGGAGGCGTTTGTTGTGACCTCCCGAAAGCAAGGAACTGAGCGAGGTCATCACGGGTAAACTTATCATAAACTCTAGCGAAGTCTATACCTTATTTGATACCGGTTCTACCCATTCTTTTATTTCTCATACTTGCGCTCAACGATTAAATTTGACTCTAGAGAAATTAGACTTTGACTTGTCTGTTGAAACTCCATTAGGAGAAACCTTCATTACATCCACTGTTTATAAGTCTTGTTTGATTCAAATCGGTAACCGCACGTTACCTGTCGATCTTATCTCCTTAAAAATACTTGCATTTGACGTGATTCTAGGGATTGATTGGTTAACTACTCATCATGCTAAAACTGATTGTTTTCGTAAGGTTGTTAGCTTTCATATTCCTAATAAACCAATTATGCGAATTCAAGCGACCAAACCATTAAAATCAATCACGGTCATCTCAAGCCATAAAGCTATTCGTTTATTGAAAAACGGATGTCAAGCTTTCTTAGCTCATGTCACGGATTTAAACAAAAATACGTCAAATTTGAAGGATATTTCTATTGTTAATAAATTTCCTGACGTATTCCCTGAAGAACTTCCTGGCCTATCCCCAGAGCGTGAAGTTGAATTTTGTATCGACCTTGAACCCGATACAAAACCCATTTCCAAAGCCCCATATCGAATGGCTCTATCAACTTCGTGAGTTAAAGACCCAATTGCGAAATTTTTAGACATTGGTTTCATTCGTCCCCAAGACGTCTCCTTGGGTGCTCCTGTTCTATTCGTGAAGAAGAAAGATGGGAGTATCGACTTTGTATTGATTATCGGGAGTTGAATCATGTTACCATAAAAAATAGGTACCCATTTCCACGTATTGATGACTGTTTGATCGATTCTGAGGAGCACAATTTTTTTCAAAGATCGATCTTAGCTTACGGATATCATCACCAAGGTTAAAACCGAGGATATTCCAAAGACGCCTTCTTGAACTCCGAATACGGGCATTATGAATTCTTAGTCATGTCTTTTGGATTGACTAATGCTCCCTCCGCCTTCATGGATATGATGAACCGAGTATTCAAGAATATTTGGATCACTTAGTGGTCGCCTTTATTGATGACATCCTTATTTATTCCAAAAGCCGTGAAGATCATGAGCAACACTTGAGGCTGATACTCCAAAAGCTTCGTGAATATAAGCTTTATGCCAAGTTAAAGAAATGCGAGTTCTGGCTTGAGGAAGTAGCATTCCTTGGGTACGTAGTATCAAGTCATGGAATATCCGTTGACCTGGCAAAGATTGAAGCTATTCAAAGCTGGGAGCAACCCAAATCAGTAACCGAAGTACGTAGCTTTCTCGGTTTAGCTGGTTATTATCGGAGATTCATGGAAGGATTTTCTCGAATCGCTACTCCATTAACTCACCGACTCGACCGTAAAGATACAAAGTTTGGTTGGAGCGAGGAATGTGAGAAGAGTTTTAAGAACTCAAAAGGAGACTCATTTCAAAGACTGCTTACGACAATACCATCTGGTTCGGAGGGATTTGTCATCTACAGTGATGCTTCGGGCAAAGGGTTAGGATGTGTTCTCATGCAACATGGGAAAGTCATAGCCTATGCCTCAAGACAACTCAAAGAATATGAGAGGAATTATCCTACTCATGATCTAGAGTTGGCAGCTGTTGTCTTCGCACTTAAAATTTGGAGGCATTACTTGTATGGAGAGAAAGTGGAGATCTTTACGGATCATAAAAGCCTCAAATATTTCTTCACTCAAAATATTGTATTCAAACTCACAGTTTATGTTTTGTCGTATTGTACACGACAGTTGTATTTGAATTTTGTACCATGTAAGTGGCGACCCAAGATGGGTGACGTATACCTAATTTTGGGGGCGTTACACATAAGCTTCATAAATAGAAGATAAATTAAACGTTGTCGTCTAATCAAGCACTTTGTCCTTGCCCTTTCTTGAAGAAAGCTCTTCAAACTTCTTAACTTCATCTGCATTGTTTGGTGCAAGAGTGAGCAAACAATTGCTCACAAGAAGAATAGTATACAATAACATTTTATGAATGACAATAACTGAACTTTCAATGGTAAAGTTTTCTTACCAGAAAAATAAACTTTAATTCAACAACTATGAGTTCTGTAAGACCCCAACTTTTATAAATAAAGATGAATTTTCTATAAATATCATTTTTGAATATTATGGAGTAAATTTGATATAATGTTATAGTTGTGGGTAATATTTATAAATTTTGCAAAGTATGCAAGTTGTTATATAATATTTGATTGGTTGGGGAATATTCATTTTAACAAGGAATATTCGTACAACGACACAATCATTGGTGGACCCCACAATGGAATAATTGTCGGATTGAGAAAACGACAAAAATACTTTATAAAAATAACGGCGAAATTTTTACCGTTAACTGTTGAAACACCCAAGGTGTTAAAGAAATGCGATGTCTGGCGTTGGTTGCATAGTAGCACACGGTATTGATTATTGATGCTTACGTGAGAAGTCACTCAGTTTTGTTCATTTATTGTTACAGTAATTGCTGCATAGTATATCACGTTATTTGATTCAATTATTGTCGATATTTTATATATTATTAAATTAATAATTGAGACGGCAAAATTATTAATATTATTATTTGCAATATTAACGATGTCTAGAAGTTCTGTCAAGGAGAGGTTTGGTCACCTAATTACGCGCCAATAGGGAGAAATCCTTATTGGAAAGCCCCCTCTTTCCTGAAAATGACATGGTCGATTAATATTGTGAATTATAATAATGATGATAAATGTTGTTAAAAATATTAAGGGGATTTTTATGAAGTCTTTGATGTAAATTTGACATATTATTTGGACCCCCACTTACCTATTTTTCAAAATAATCGATAAAAAGTTATTTAGTTTATATGAGGCCACTTGTGATGTTGATGTCTTGAGTGGGGGAGGGGGGAGATTGCATTGTCGGGAGGGAAAATATGTATAATGGGTGGAGGATTATATAATTTGCATGTGTATGATTATAATATATATATAACATGTGAGTGGGTTTATATATATATATATATATATATATATATATATATATATATTGCTTGCAAGTTGCAAAGAATTGAGAAGTATGCAAATTAGTTCATCCGTGACTTTCCAATTGTTTGGTCCGTGAGAAGAATTCGGATGAAAAGTTGGAGGTGTTGGTTTTGTTAAAAATCAACATGTGTTAATATATATATATATATATATGTATATTATATTTTATTGATTATTATATTATTAAGTTGAAAAAGAAAAGGAAACGTCAGAATTTTTCTTGCCCGTGGATTTAATCGTCCGAATATTAACTGTTGATCCGTGATTCGAAAAATTCAAATAGTACCTTTCCATTCTCCTATAAATAGAAGCTCATTTCTTCATTATTTCTTACGAATTCACTGAACTCTAGAGAGAAAGAAGAAAAGTATTCTGCTACTTCACTACTCCTATATCCAGTACTCTTCTTTTAAAGGTAAGGGGTATTATTTCTTTCTTTCGTCTTCATGAAGAGAACTTACATTATTCCATTCTTTAGTGTTATGTTGAATAACTCCTATGGCTAATCACCGCATACATGGTGAAATTCTTCTGTTACTCCATTCTTTATTATTCTGTTGGAACATCCTGTCCGTGCTTTACGCATGACCTGGTTCCGTTATTTATTATTCTGTTGGAACATCCTTTCTGTGCTTTACGCATGACCTTGTTTCGTTATTTATTATTCTATTGGAATATCATGTCTGTGCATTTAAGCATGACCTGGTTCCATTATTTATTATTTTGTTGGAATAACCTGTCTATGCGGTCTATCGCATGCATGGTGATTTCTTTTCTTATTCCATTCTTTATTATACTCAGTTGGTTAAAGTTTTGACTTCTATACTCCATGAAATTAGTGGAATATCCTTAATATTTGCGCTTCATCCAGTATTTTTTCATGGAAATATTCTTCTGAGCATTCTTGAATTTTACTCTACAAAGAAGTATCATGTTGACAATTTGGACGTTATTAGTTCCTGGATAAATTAATTCTTGAACTTGTTTTATTGAATTCTTAGATCATTGTCATCATCCTTATGTTTATATTATGTTGAAAGTCATCTCGTGGCACAAGTGCATAGATGGACTTGGTATGATTATGACCGTGGATTATTGATTATAATCATGACCGTAATTTTATAAATGATGTGGAAAAAGTCTTCATTAGCCCGTAGAGCATTGATGGACAGTTGTTGGCATGATCATGACCATTAATGAATACACAAATATTCTTGGCTCAGTAGTGCATGGATAATTGTGGTCGTGATACTAAAGAATATCCTCGGCAGTAGTCTGGGGTGATTCGATGATGTGGATTATTTATTAAGTTGAGTCCCAAACGTAAAAGTGATGAAAAACCTTTTAGATCATAAAAGATAGTAGATTTTATTCTTTACTTGACTCTTTTAATGGATTGCTTGTTTATTGCGCAGCTTAAACTTGATGTTTGTTATATTTTATCGGTTTAACAACTGTTGAAGGCTAATGATAATTTATTCTCGCATTATCTTAGTCATAATATTTCTTCTTGAAATTTAGTTGAGCTCACCCTTTTGCTTTCATTGTTCTATTCAGGAAATGAGAACGTGGCGAGGACTAGTCGGGGAACAGAGTGACGGTCCAGAGGATAGCATTAGTAGTCCTCATTATTCTGTGAAATAGTGTGTTAATAAATATAATGAGGACTTATTTTGAGTTTAAATATTGTCTAGAAGATAATATTTGTATTAAAACTCACAGCTCATGTTGTATATTTAAGGTTGTATTTGTATTATGAACCATATATTTGGCGACTCAAAATAGGTGATGTATACCTATTTTGGGGGCGTCACAAGTTCAAAGGAATAATGAACGTTAAGTTAACAATAGATATCAACATCAAAGAATACACTGAGCGTCACAAGACCACGAACTATACTCTAGGTCTCAAGTATTTCTACTTTAACCTTTAACAGTCTAAAAGACTATAATCATCATCTTCGTCCTAGGTTAACAGTGTTTCTATCAGAACCTTTTAATCCTAAACAACTATATGGACCATCATTTTGTACTCCATGTGATCAGCCTTTTGTACTATGTATTGCGCAAACATTTTAACGCTATTGCATATTTCTAAAATAATCCCCTAATAATAGGGTTGTTCATCTCAGCCTTAGATCATCGGGTTCCAACCAAATGATATTTGGTTGGGAATTAGCTTCCAAGAATTTTAAATCTTTAGAATGCTCATCAACTAAGTCTTTGGTTGAATCAGATAGAAACAAATAACTATTCAAGAGTTTGATTATAATATCTTCATGAACAAGGTATATCGATGAATCAATAAGAGCTAGAGTATTACAATTTCTAAATTGAACAAATGTTATCATCGGCGACATGCTTTCAAAATTTGTGTGAGTACATAAGCAAACCAAAGGAAGTTTGGTTTGGGTTGACTTCAAGGGAAATTTAGAGTTTAGAACATTCATCAACTAAGGATTAGTTGAATTGGTAAAGAATCACTAGACAACTTAGAGTTCGGTACAATAATGTAAGATAGTACAATGATATTGGAGAACGAAGATCAAACAACAGTTATTGGTAACTGAATAAACAACATTACTGACTTTGAATAAACAAGGTAATCTCGTTTGAAATAAAGGAATAAAGATTAACTAACTTGTTCAACAATTAAATGAGAGTTAAAGAATTCGCATAACAATAAATCGTTAAACAAGAGATTAGAGTTAGAGAATTCGCATAAGTATAACGTAATAGTGAAAAGTAACCTTGCTGAATAATTAAGTAGCAAAGGTTAGGGAACTTGCCTCTTGTGTAAGGCATACAATTACAATTCACGTACTCCAATATCCTACACATCCCAGTAGGAATATCACATTCATTAGCTACATACATTAACCTCATATATTTATTTCTCATATTAGTTAAGTTATAACCTTTAGTTTAAGGTCTAACCATATAAATAAACCACATAACACAAAACTGAAACTCACTAACACATTTTAGTGCAATCACAATATCTATTAGACATGTTAACATCCACTTCCAAAATAACACCCAATTATAGCTAAACTTGTTAATTTAGTACAAGTCTTATGGTACTATATAAATATCAGAAATTTCAAGTGTTAACCTTCATAATACTTATTTACTAATCCTTATTCTCAATAAATCAGAAAATGTCATTTTCATAGTTTACTAACTTCTTATAACTTTAGAATCACTAAGCACATAACATTATGTTGTTTTAACCTTGTCGTTACACGTTTGACACATTAACATAACCTTAGACCAAGTTATAGTGGTGTTACAAAGTCTGCAGCAGCAGCAGACCTCACTGTCTCGGGATTGTAGGTATGGCGCAATGCCATACACAAGCTCAGGACTCCAGCATGCTACTGGCCGCCAATTTATGCCATTTTTGACTTGGCACTTACAGAATGCTACTTTGTGTTGTTCGAGACGCAGAGAAGGCTAATGAACAGTAGCCAACTTTAGCCCAACAAACACAAATTTCACCTAATAGACAGTAATATCAATACGTAAAATAAATATACAACTATCATAAACATGTTTGCTAACATTTACAATCACTTAGCACAATTTAACAACAACTAAAACTATTTTAATTTCTCAAATTCTATATTATCATATAAAAACTCAATTTTTGATATTCTTCACAAAAATCAACACTGTGATCTCTACACTTGGACAAATTGCTTTGTTCAAATTACGTTATGCTCGTTTCATAATGAACTAGCATAATCCAGCCTCAATTCACAGTTTCACATACAAATTAACCACTGAAATTGGTACTTTTCACAAGCCATATGGAAATTATAAACACTGTAATTACTTTCTTTCTTTTAAACGTAATTAGCATAAAAATTCTTATCTAAACACTAGTTCTAATCATCACAAACATATACATTAACAAGTAATCAGTTGTATATCAATAATTCCAAAAAGATGAATTCACAGAACTTGAAGTTATATGTCGTACCATTCCATATATATATATATATATATATATATATATATATATATATACACGGAGAGGCTCTAAAGCGAACCTTAAAAAGCGAACCAAAGACGAACCATCGTCTTTGGTGTCTATGGCGACGGTTCGACCCGTCACCAAAGACAACATGGCTATGGCGACGGATCGAACCGTCGCCATGTATACACCAAAGACGATGGTTCGTCTTTGGTTCGCTCTTTAAGGTTCGCTTTAGAGACGGACCGTATATATACATATATATAAATATATAAAATTAGGGTTATGAGTAATACCTTCTATTAGCTTGGTAATCACTTAAATTGTTGTGAATCACAGACTTTCTCTCAATTCTCTCCCTAGTTTCTCTTAGTTTCTCTGTATTTTCTTCCTTGTTCTCTTCTTAGGCTTAAGCCAATTTTCTTTTACATAAAATACACTAAGCTTAACGCACAAAATCAAACGTCTATAACCGACGTTGTAATAAAAACAATAATATGTTATCAGTTATAAATATATTTTATATTATTTTAATTAATTTATTTATGATTCAAATATTAAAAGAGATCCAAAAGCCATAAGGCTTTGTTTGGCAAAAAGCCTTTAAAATAAAGACTTAATATATTTAAGTCTTGTTTGGTCAAAACTAAATTAAACTATTTTAATTTTATTTTAATAAACAATTTAGTTTATAATTTATCATTATATATTATTTATTTGGATTTCCATATCCAACATTAATCAAATAAAATAATTATACATACTATATTTTAAATAAATACTCCATTTAAACAAACATCACAAAATTATAACTTTATTAAAATTTATTTAATAATTTAATATACCATCTTAATTTATCACATCACAACAACAATATAACATCTCATGCTATCTTACAACATAATAACTATAAATTAAATTAATTTAGAATATTATCTAATAAATATAATTTATAAATATTTACTAACAAAAATCACATATTCATTTATTTTAAGAAATATTTTAAATTCCAAAACAACAACTTCATCAATAAAATATTTATTTAATTTAATAAATATTTTAAATTATAAATAAAATCTTGGATTGTTACATCATTCCCTCCTTACAAGGATTCTGTCCCCAGAATCACAACTCAAACAATCGAATCGTCACATTCTTCCCTCCTTAAAAAGATTCTGTCCCCATAATCGAAGACACAGATAAAACAAATAACTCATGGTAATTGTTTATCATTTCAGTTTCGAGTTCCCACGTAGCATCTTCGACGCTGTGGTTCCTCCATATCACCTTCACAAAAGGTTTCACCTTACTCCTGAGCATATGTTCTTTTCTATCGACTATTAGGATAGAATTTTCCTAGTAGCACAACCATAACGGTTCGTACTTGATCATTTGATTGCAATCGAGCTTGTTCAATCATCTCAACGAAACATGAAAAACATTACGAATGCGCTCTAACTATAGAGGTAAGGCTACCTCAAAACCATATTTCAACTTCACCAATACTTCCTATACTATAATCGTTTTATACCCAATATAGTTCATCAAACTTACCACACTTTGGACATCCAGGAACTTGCCATAATCATATGAGTTTAGGAACTTATCCTAGTCAGACCATAGGCGTCCATTCGCGCTATCAAGGTTTACCATATGCTTTAGTTTTAAGAATCGAACCTAACCTTAATATCACCTAACTTAATCTTAAAATACCTCTAACTATCAAATATATACATGAGAAAAGAATCACCTTTCCACCACATATACCTTGATAGCGCGATACCGATATTCCAATGATTATTAATGTGATAAACCAAGTATATGCACAAAACCCCTACCCATACAAAGGTTTGTACTACTTAGTCACCATATGAATCCTCAGTTGAAATCCCACCTAACATTACCTTACTCTTAAATTATTTCTAACTTATCCATAACTTGCTCAATGCGGATTCCTCGCATGACATTATCGAAAACTTCTCGTGCGCTTAGCATGCCTTCCGATGTTCCCATTTCCTTTTAGTTTGGCAATCAATTTATAAATGATATGACATAGTTATTTCTAATTGCGTTCCACACGTTCTTACAAACCCTTTTGAAAATTCGATGTAAATCGTAAATCTTGGTGCGACACAATTGACACAGAAACATCGTGTCTTGAAATGATTTCATAACTTCACACACTGCTCAATATGTAGTATGCTAACTTTGACATACCAAAAAAATCTACCGCCATATCTTTCCACTAATAGTGATATCGAAGGCAAAATATAATTTCGTGCTTCCTAGTTGATTCAATATATAAATTTTATGCAAAACTTTATTATCAATTCCTGGTATTAGCGAAACTTAGTTTCTTCCTTCTACTTTAAACTGTCCTTCAGTATCGATTTTGAATTTGACACCTTCATCTTGGAGCTACTCTTCCTTTACTCTATCCAACAAAGTTATACGGTTTTCCATCTGAATAGCTTCTCCTCTGACTTTTTCATATATCTTACCTCCTACCACATATTAGTCATATAACTACAATTTTTTTTAAGACGTCGGCAACCACATTCGTTTAGGATTTTGCAGTCATAATCCTTGAACAACTTCAACTATCACTTTAAACACATGCTTAAATATTCCTGTGCGAGAATATAATTTAGACACTTATGGTCTTTTTATATCTCACACTACCCAAAAATAACACCTCTAAATCCTCAGAGCAACCACTAATACCTCTACTCTGAATTGTAAGTCGGACAACCTTTCTCATAAAATTTTAACTGACGCGATGTGTAAGAAATGACCCTGTCGTTCTGCCTAAACACACTTCCTAATACATTGCATGATGCGTCGCTATACAACATAAAGTTTTTTTGTACTATCTAGTAGGGACAACATAGGTGCCATACTAAATTCTTCTTCAATTTTTGAAAATTCACTCTATAATTTCCTGCCCATATAAATTCTACCGATTTCCTCGTCAATAAGCTACTAATTAGCAATATTTTCTAAATAACCTCTTGACTTCCTCAGAGTCTTAAGGTTTATGCACTATCTTTGACAATGGCTTATCACCACCTGGTTTAACCACTTTAGAGTTTCATAAATCAAATCGGAGATAAATCCATTACGTGGCCTTTAATACCAACACGACAATTCTACACATCAACTTAAAAGAAATCACTATTCACACTTTCTAATTTTTAAGGAATAATCTAACTCTTCTCGAAGTGAATCTAATTTCTAAATAAATTCATCAGGCATAAATTAACAAATGGCGGTTAAATTAAGTAACACGCATCCGTATAGATAACTGGTCGGAACCATACCTTGTATTGCGTTCTGGATCTTCATGTTGGATGATTGTTCAGTTGGTCGAATTGGCGGAGTTGACTCTACAATAACCAATTTGTCACTGCCCCCTTTGCTTCCACTTGCTTTTCCTACCGCTTTCTTTGGGCAACCTCGAGCCAAGTGCTCCTTCGATCCACACGTGAAGCAGACTCTCTTCCTCGGTCTTGAACATTTTGGTGCAATGTGATCCTTCGATCCACAATTAAAGCACACCTTTTTCCCCCTCAAACAAACACCTACATGTTTCTTTCCGCAGTTGCTACATGCCTCCACCTTCTTCTTTTCCTTCCCTTGCTGATTTTTAGCGTTAATATTATTGTCCCACTTTCTTTTCCGAGCGTTACCGGTATGACTATCACCCACCTTATCATCTTCACTCTTCTTTCCCTTCTGCTTTTGATTGTATGTCAATGTATTACCTTCCCCGTCTACGTCAATCATTCTCTCCAACCCTGTTGTAAACGAATTTGGTTGAAACATCGAGATTTGATTATATAGCCAAAAATTTAGTTCATTTGCCAGTGCTCCCACCAGCAAATCCACCAATTGTGGCACTGGATTTGTGTTAGCTTCCCTATTGTATGCATTTTCCTTGGGGCTCTGTTGACGCTGTTGTCTTCTTCTAGGCGGCATTTTACTGTTTAAAGCTTGAACTATTAGATCATCGTTTATCCACACATAGATAACACATAATATATCCTAATAAACAACGATAATACTTTATTCATTTATTATACCCCACAAAACAAAATAGCCTCGCTGCTATTTCTATTATTTATCCCAAAATAATAAATTCCAGGATTACTTCATCACATTCCACTATTTAATTCAAAAGTTAGGATCCACATCTATTAATTTTCATTATAATTTATATATCATCTTATTATTTTTCTTGCAATCTACAAGAACAGTCCACGTTGTACAGCTTCATTTCGCTTTTGCTCCACGATACGAATCATCAGGAGATTGGAAGATTAAATTCTAAGTTTCATCATTCGCTTGGCGCTCTTTGACTTGTCTTCAACACGATCTATGCATTTAGAAGCCTTCACCCATGCATCTTCAGCTCTCGCACGCTTTGTTGACTTCTTTCCCCAGTCATTCCTGCGCAATCTCATTCCCAACTAATAACTATCCTCTTTAATATTCTGACCGTTCTGACTGAGCTAATATCTGCTCTACATCCGCCAATGGTGCAGTAAGGTCTTGAGTCGCGACATCTTCTTGTGCTAACGTGGCTTGGTGCTTTAAGGCTAGACCTTCTAATTTCTCGACCTTCTTTTATAACTCAATGTTATGACCACACACCTCATTGGAGGAATTCCCCCTCCTCGTTCTCATCCTTCACCTTTATCACCCCAACTTTATCCTCTCGTTCAAACTCAAGCCTATACCCAAGGTCTATAATAGAAATCCACGGGTATGGCTTTCCCAATACCAACCATACTCAGACTATACAACTTCTAAGGTTCCTAATCCTTATCATCCTTCGTCAGTCATTCTGACAATGAAGTTTTAACATCCCCAAAACTTGATATGTATAATACATGCTACTTCTAAGTACTCACGAGCACATAAGTCATTAACACATAAGCACATAAAGTCTTTTATCATTTTATCTTCAATGAATTTCCTTAATTCATTTCTTAGAACTCGATAAGAGTTAATCACCTCTATGTTTTTGATCTCGTAGAAGGTTATAGCTTAAGGTTTCCCCACCTAAGGTTCATTACCTAAGGCTTTGATACCAACTTGTGACACCCCCAAATCCGGATACTTCAATTTCACAGATTTGGTGTTCACTGTCCAAATAAATTATAACTAACTACCCATAAATAAAGGATATAATTAAACTCAAAAGCTTAAATAATAAATCTCCCATCAAGGGTTACATAATTTCAAGATAAATCCTAGGTCATCTAACCTTTATTACAATCATCAGCAAAAAATTTAAAACATGATCATAATTAAATCTATTACATAAGCTTCATAAATAGAAGATAAATTAAACGTTGTCGTCTAATCAAGCACTTTGTCATTGCCCTTGCTTGAAGAAAGCTCTTCAAACTTCTTAACTTCATCTGCATTGTTTGGTGTAAGAGTGAGCAAACAATTGCTCACAAGAAGAATAGTATACAATAACATTTTATGAATGACAATAAATGAACTTTCAATGGTAAAGTTTTCTTACCAGAATAATAAACTTTAATTCAACAACTATGAGTTCAAAGGAATAATGAACGTTAAGTTAACAATCAATATCAACATCAAAGAATACACTAAGGGTCACAAGACCACGAACTATACTCTAGGTCTCAAGTATTTCTACTTTAACAGTCTAAAAGACTATAATCATCATCTTCGTCCTAGGTTAACAGGTGTTTCTACTGTAACCTTTAACAGTCTAAACGACTACATGGACCATCATTTCGTACTCCATATGATCAGCCCTTTGCACTATGTATTGCAAAAACATTTTAACGCTATTGCGTATTTCTAAAATAATCCCCTAATAATGGGGTTGTTCATCTCAGCTTAGATCATCAGGTTCCGAACCAAATGAAATTTGGTTGGGAATTAGCTTTCAAGGAATTCTAGATCTTTAGAATGCTCATCAACCAAGTACTTGTTGAATCAGATAGAAACAAATAACTATTCAAGAGTTTGATTATAATATCTTCATGAACAAGGTATATCGATGAATCAATAAGGGCTAGAGTATTACAATTTCTAAATTGAACAAATGTTATTATCGGCGACATGCTGTCAAAATTTGTGTGAGTACATATGCAAACCAAAGGAAGTTTGGTTTGAGTTGACTTCAAGGGAAATTTAGAGTTTAGAACATTCATCAACTAAGGATTAGTAGAATTGGTAAAGAATCACTAGACAACTTAGAGTTCTGTACAATAATGTAAGATAGTACAATGATATTGGAGAACAAAGATCAAACAACAGTTATTGGTAACTGAATAAACAACATTACTGACTTTGAATAAACAAGGTAATCTCGTTTGAAATAAAGGAATAAAGATTAACTAACTTGTTCAACAATTAAATGAGAGTTAAAGAATTCGCATAACAATAAATCGTTAAATAAGAGATTAGAGTTAGAGAATTCACATAAGTATAACGTAATAGTGAAAAGTAACCTTGCTGAATAATAAAGTAGCAAAGGTTAGGAAACTTGCCTCTTGCGTAAGCTATACAATTACAATTCACGTACTCCAATATCCTACACATCCCATTAGGAATATCACATCCATTAGCTACATACATTAACCTCATAGATTTATTTCTCATCTTAGTTAAGTTATAACCTTTAGTTTAAGGTCTAACCATATAAATAAACCATATAACACAAAACTGAAACTCACTAACATATTTTACTGCAATCACAATATCTATTAGACATGTTAACATCCACTTCCAAAATAACACCCAGTTGTAGCTAAACATGTTAATTTAGTACAAGTCTTATGGTACTATATAAATATCAGAAATTTCAAGTGTTAACCTTTATAATACTTATTTACTAATCCTCATTCTCAATAAATCACAACATATCATTTTCATAGTTTACTAACTTCTTATAACTTTAGAATCACTAACCACATAACATTATGTTGTTTTAACCTTGTCGTTACATGTTTAACACATTAACATAACCTTAGACCAAGTTATAGTGGTGTTACAAAGTCTGCAAAGAAGAAGAATCTCCTTGTCTCGGGGAGATTGTATGGCCCACCACGCCATATACAAGCACAAGGCAGCAGCGCATGTTACAAGGCCGTGTTGAACAGAGCAGAGAGAAGCTAATGAATGAGAAATCGACTTTAGCCCAACAAACATAAATTTCACTCAATAGACAGTAATATCAACACGTAAAATAAATATACAACTATCATAAACATGTTTGCTAACATTTACAATCACTTAGCACAATTTAACAACTAAAACTATTTTAATTTCTCAAATTCTATATTATCATTTAAAGACTCAAATTTTGATATTCTTCACAAAAATCAACACTGTGATCTCTACACTTGGCCAAATTGCTTCATTCAAATTACGTTATGCTCGTTTCTTAATGAACTAGCATAATCCAGCCTCAATTCACAGTTTCACATACAAATTAACCACTGAAATTTGTACTTTTCACAAGCCATATGGGAATTATAAACACTGTAATTACTTTCTTTCTTTTAAACGTAATTAGCATAAAAATTCTTATCTAAACACTAGTTCTAATCATCACAAACATATACAATAACAAGTAATCAATTGTATATCAATAATTCCAAAAAGATGAAATCACAGAACTTGAAGTTATATGTTGTACCATTCATATATATACATATATATAAATATATAAAATTAGGGTTATGAGTAATACCTTCTATTAGCTTGGTAATCACTGAAATTGTTGTGAATAACAGACTTTCTGTCAATTCTCTCCCTAGTTTCTCAGTATTTTCTTCCTTGTTCTCTTCTTAGGCTTAAGCTAATTTTCTTTTACGTAAAATACACTAAGCCTAACGCACAAAATCAAACGTCTATAACCGACGTTGTAATAAAAACAATAATACGTTATCAGTTATAAATATATTTTATATTAGTTTATTTATTTTATTTATGATTCAAATATTAAAAGAAATCCAAAAGCCATAAGGCTTTGTTTGGCAAAAAGCCTTTAAAATAAAGACTTAATATATTTAAGTATTGTTTGGTCAAAATAAATTAAACTACTTTAATTTTATTTTAATAAACAATTTAGTTTATAATTTATCATTACATATTATTTATTTGGATTTCCATATCCAACATTAATCAAATAAAATAATTATACATACTATATTTTAAATAAATACTTCACTAAAACAAACATCACAAAATTATAACTTTATTAAAATTTACTTAATAATATAATAGACCATCTTAATTTATCACATCACAACAACAATATAACATCTCATGCTATCTTACAACAAAATAACTATAAATTAAATTAATTTAGAATATTATCTAATAAATATAATTTATAAATATTTACTAACAAAAATCACATATTCATTTATTCTATGAAATATTTTAAATTCCAAAACAACAACTTCATCAATAAAATATTTGTGACAACCCCAAAATAGTTCCATTCCATCCAAACCATTCTGAGTCGCCAAATACATGGTACAGAAAATAACTACAACTTTATTACAACAATTGTCGTGCAAAATAAAACAACTCGTGTGCTGTGAGTTTTGATACAAATATATACCAACTGTGACTCTCATCCCAACCTTGGATAGCATGTCACAATGGCACCTTACATAAAGGTATAGTCAAAAATTGTTTTAGAAATTAAAATCTTTGGGAAGTGCTCAAGGAAACCTTCGTACAAGGGAGGCCATGCGTCTAGGTTATTATAGATATCATATGTCCACAGAATTATGCTTGCTTGGTTGACCCAATAGACCCCAAAGAAAAACGAGAACATTACTATCCTATTCTTTCCAATGGTGAGTCTTCTCTTGACATATCATTATCTCCACTGTCTCTAATTGAGAATTATACTTCAAAAAAACACCAAGATTATATAGGTAGTTCTCGTAGATATACTCAACAAGTGGATGCGCACAACCCTGTCTTATGATAACATGAGTTTGTATGTCATTAGACATCTTGTATGATAGTGGCAAAACACCCTTCGAAAGTTGAGTTCACCTTACCCTATTCAGTTCACCAAAATTAAATATCAAATGACGTATATAATACGACACACTTATCTAAAGTCTCAATAAAATTATTTTAATACTATTTAGGAGAACCTCAACAACTATAGACCATCGCTTCTATTCCCCTCATTATCCCCGGCCAATTCCAAATACACTCTTATTACACGAAAGGAATTTTGAAACATAAGGGTGAGAACAACTATCTCAAAGAAGAATATCGCGACTAAAGATAAATAAATTATCAATAGCCTTCAACAGTAATAAATCAGAGATTTAGAACATATGGTAGATGATAAAAGTTTTCAACCATAGTTGCAGCGGAACGAGCAATCCATTAGAAGATTCAAATAGACCATAACGTCTATTATCTTCTCCATGTTAAAAGTCCATAAATAATGCTTTATCCCTGTAACATCAATCAACAATTCCTGTCCACAATCACATGTATAACTCATAATCGTAATTTTAGTTCTAAATTCCTTTTCTCATCCAGACAAAGATATTTTCATCACCAAAACATCAAAGATCATGGTTATACCAAATCACAGATTCGTGTTCATAATCATACTAATAAATTTATCTTTTGCACTATGGGCCAAAGATATTCATCAACAAGTCATCTTTGCACTACTGAGCCAAAGATATTCAACAACAGGTCATCTTTGCAATACATGCCAAATATATTAATATCTCAAAGAAATATATAATCATTTCAAAATCTATATAAACCATAATTATAACCATGTTGATCAATTCACCTTTGCACTTAAGCTAAAAATATTCAATTGTAAATTCAATGGTCATGATCATACCAGTCAACGATTCAACTTTGCACTACTGGCCAAAGAGAACCCATAGTCATGATCATATCAATAATCTACCCATCTTTACACTCAAGTCAAATAGAAATTTCAACACCATGATTATAAAAATGTTATTTATGATAATAAAAACAATATGATCAACAACTGTATTTAATTTCAAGAGTAAGATTCATAAATCAACGATAATTTGGTCAGAAAAAGAAACCAATTTTTGTCGTGAATAGTACCCGTGAATAGTAACTCGTGAATAGTAACTCATGAATAGTAACTCGTGAATAGTAACTCATGAATAGTAACTCGTGAATAGTACTCCGTATTCGTACATAGTACCGTATACGTAAATAATGTCATATAATACGTAAATAAAGCCATATACATGAATAAGTGTCGATATCGTGAATAGTCTTAATACGTGAATAGTAACCCCGACTCAAAAAGGTAGAAATTCCATAATAAGATCTATACCAATATGTCAGTATAATGATTTTGAAAGAATAACATCATTATGAAGAATATAACATCCCTTAATATCCCTTACTATCCCTTACCTCAAAGAGCAGTATTTCTGATTGGATATCGGATATGACGTTGAAGGAAACTTGCACTGATGAATAACAACTCACCAAGTATCTAAATACTCACAAAATATACTCGATAATCTAGAGGGAGAAAGAGAAAAAACTTATGGATTCTGGTGTGTTTTTCAATTCTAACATAGCCCTCTATTTATAGGAAAATGTTAGCACGCCGAAGCAGACTTGACCTGCTACCTGATGGCTTTACCTGCTACTATTCCACCCACCAAAAATCAGCCATCTTCCCCAACAACCAAAAGTGGGGCCCACCCATTTCTAGAATTTTCCACCAAAATCATTTATAAACCTAATTTCCGAATTAGTCACCTCTTAAAATTCATAACAAATCATTCGTTCATTTTTAACAGTTCAAAATTTGTGAACATATACTCAACTTATATATGTATAACATATCCAAAAATTACAACGATCCAACGGTCAGATTAAAAATTATAACTCAAACAATAAAGCCGGAAGAACACTAATTTGATCTTTTAATACCTCCAATCCGGCAAAATAATCGATAAAATGCCTCAACATTAATTCCTTCATTTTTAACCACAATAAATATATCCAACATTTATATCCACATAAAATAAATATTTCCTTATCATATGAATCAATAATTAATTATTAACAAATAATATTACAGAATCACATTTATGACAACCAGTCGCTTCTCCGGAAGAGGGGCTTTCCAATAAGAATTTCTCCTTCTTCGGCGCCGCAATTAGGTGACCAAAACTCTCCTCGATGTAACTTTCTAGACATTGCCAATAATGCTATCTAATAATATTATTCAAATAATATGAATTATTGATCCGATAATGGAGATGATGTGCGTGACAATTATTGAGCAACAATAATATAAAATATCAACGCAAAGAATTATTGAATCAATAAAATAAAATATTGAATAAAGAACTCATCGTGAATAATTATTGAGTAGTGCCTTCTTCACGTAAGGATCAATAATTCAACAATATTGTGTAATATCGTAGCTATCGCGGCAACGACGCCAGACATCAGATTTTTAACCACCGTGTATTCCAACAAATGTTAATTAGCAGTAATAACTACGCCATTATTCAATTTTGTCATTTTCTTCATCCGAAGCGGCTTATTCTCATTATGGAGCCCACAAATGGTCATACTACCATATTTAATATTCCCTAACGGAAAGAATATTCCACGACCAAACGAATATTCCCCGACAACAATGAATATTTTATAACCACTTGTGTATTTTGAAAAAAATTCATATATCACCCTTAACTTTAAACTTTTATCAATTTAACCATTTACTAAATAGAAAAATTGAATACTTTTATTTCTTAAAATTCGGGGTCTTACAATCTCCACTCCTTATGAAATTTTTTCCCCGAAATATACGTACCTGGTATTTCAAAGAGTTGAGAATACCTTGCTTTCATTTCACATTTCAGATTCCATCTTCCCTGTCATCATGATTTCTCCATTTCTCATCTTCTGTATTTTAGATATCATTCTAGAATACAGCTTCAAAACAAATGTTAATTGACATATCACAATTTGTCAACTTAAGTAAGAAAATTCAGCTTAGGTAGGACACACACTAGCGAATGATATTACTCGTCTCTCCATTCCTAGTTCTAATCCCAGATCTCCGCCAGAGACCATATCCCTAAGCTCTGATACCAACTGTGACAACCCCAAAATAGTTCTATTCCATCCAACCAATTCTGAGTCGCCAAATACATGGTACAGAAAACAACTACAACTCTATTGCAACAATTGTCGTGTAAAATATAATAACTCGTGTGCTGTGAGTTTTGATACAAATATATACCAACTGTGACTCTCATCCCAGCCTTAGATAGCATGTCACAATGGCACCTTACATAAAGGTATAGTCAAAAACTGTTTTAGAAATTAAAATCTTTAGGAAGTGCTCAAGGAAACCTTCGTACATGGGAGGCCATGCGTCTAGGTTATTATAGATATCATATGTCCACAGAATTATCCTTGGTTGACCCAATAGACCCCAAAGAAAAACGAGAACATTACTATCATATTCTTTCCAATGGTGAGTCTTCTCTTGACATATCATTATCTCCACTGTCTCAAATTGAGAATTATACTTCAAAAAAACACCAAGATTATATAGGTAGTTCTCGTAGATATACTCAACAAGTGGATGTGCACAACCCTGTCTTATGATAACATGAGTTTGTATGTCATTAGACATCTTGTATGATAGTGGCAAAACACCCTTCGAAAGTTGAGTTCACCTCACCCTATTCGGTTCACCAAAATTAAATATCAAATGATGTATATAATACGACACACATATCTAAAGTCTCAATAAAATTATTTTCATACTATTTAGGGAGAACCTCAACAGCTATAGACCACCATTCTATTCCCCTGTTATCCCCGCTCGACCCAGCTACACTCTTATTACCTGAAAGGAATTTTGAAACATAAGGGTGAGAACAACTATCTCAGTAAAGAATATAATGACTAAAGATAAATAAATTATCAATAGCCTTCAACAGTAATAAATCAGAGATTTAGAACATATGGTAGATGATAAAAGTTTTCAACCATAGTTGCAGCGGAACGAGCAATCCATTAGAAGAGTCAAATAGACCATAACGTCTATTATCTTCTCCATGTTAAAAGTCCACAAACAATGCTTTATCCCTGTAACATCAATCAACAATTCCTGTCCACAATCACATGTATAACTCATAATCATAATTTTAGTTCTAAATTCCTTTTCTCATCCAGGACAAAGATATTTTTCATCACCTGAAACATCAAAGATCATGGTTATACCAAATCACAGTTCGTGTTCATAATCATACTAATAAATTTATCTTTGCACTATGGGCCAAAGATATTCATCAACAAGTCATCTTTGCACTACAGGCCAAAGATATTCAACAACAGGTCATCTTTGCAATACATGCCAAATATATTAATATCTCAAAGAAATATATAATCATTTCAAAATCTATATAAACCATAATTATAACCATGTTGATCAATTCACCTTTGCACTTAAGCTAAAAATATTCAATTGTAAATTCAATGGTCATGATCATACCAGTCAACGATTCAACTTTGCACTACTGGCCAAAGAGAACCCATAGTCATGATCATACCAATAATCTACCCATCTTTACACTCAAGTCAAAGAGAAATTTCATCACCATGATTATAAAAATGTTATTTATGATAATAAAAACAATATGATCAACAACTGTATTTAATTTCAAGAGTAAGATTCATAAATCAACGATAATTTGGTCAGAAAAAGAAACCAATTTTTGTCGTGAAAAGTACCCGTGAATAGTAACTCGTGAATAGTAACTCATGAATAGTAACTCGTGAATAGTAACTTATGAATAGTAACTCGCGAATAGTACTCCGTATTCGTACATAGTACCGTATACGTAAATAATGTCATATACGTAAATAGTGCCATATACATGAATAGTGTAATATAAGTGAATAGTGCCGTATACGTGAATAGTAACCCCGACTCAAAAAGGTAGAAATTCCATAATAAGATCCATACCAATAAGTCAGTATAATGATATTGAAAGAATAACATCATTATGAAGAATATAACATCCCTTAATATCCCTTACTATCCCTTACCTCAAAGAGCAATATTTCTGATTGGATATCGGATATGACGTTGAAGGAAACTTGCACTGATGAATAAAAACTCACCAAGTATCTAAATACTCACAAAATATACTCGATAATCTAGAGGGAGAAAGAGAAAAAACTTATGAATTCTGGTGTGTTTTTCAATTCTAACATAGCCCTCTATTTATAGGAAAATGTTAAGACATCAAGCAGACTTTGACTCAAGCTACCGATGGCTTTACTGCTACTATTCCACCCACCAAAAATCAGCCATCTTCCCCAACAACCAAAAGTGGGGCCCACCCACTTCTAGAATTTTCCACCAAAATCATTTATAAACCTAATTTCCGAATTAGTCACCTCTTAAAATTCATAACAAATCATTCGTTCATTTCTAACGGTTCAAAATTTGTTAACATATACTCAACTTATATATGTATAACATATCCAAAAATTACAACGATCCAACGGTCAGATTAAAAATTATAACTCAAACAATAAAGCTGTAAGAACACTAATTTGATCTTTTAATACCTCCAATCCGACAAAATACTGATAAAATGCCTCAACATTAATTCCTTCATTTTTAACCACAATAAATATATCCAACATTTATATCCACATAAAATAAATATTTCCTTATCATATGAATCAATAATTAATTATTCACAAATAATATTACGAATCACATTTATGACAACCAGTACATTCTCAGGAAGAGGGGCTTTCAATAAGAATTTCTCCTTCTTGGCGCGCAATTAGGTGACCAAACCTCTCCTCGATGTAACTTTCTAGACATTGCCAATAATGCTATCTAATAATATTATTCAAATAATATGAATTATTGATCCGATAATGGAGATGATGTCGCAAGGACAATTATTGAGCAACAATAATATAAAATATCAACGCAAAGAATTATTGAATCAATAAAATAAAATATTGAATAGTAACTCATGTAATAATTATTGAGTAGTGCCTTCTTACGTAAGGATCAATAATTCAACAATATTGTGTAATATCGCAGGCTATCTTCAAACGACGGCGTACATCAGTATTTTAACCACCGTATTCCAACAAAGTTAATTAGCAATAACCACGCCAGTTATTCAATTTTGTCATTTTCTTCATCCGATGCGCTTATTACATTATGGGGCCCATTAAATGGCTACGTCGTCGTCATTTAATATTCCACGACAGAAAGAATATTCCACGACCAAACGAATATTCCCCGACAACAATGAATATTTTATAACCACTTGTGTATTTTGAAAAAAATTCATATATCACCCTTAACTTTAAACTTTTATCAATTTAACCATTTACTAAATAGAAAAATTGAATACTTTTATTTCATAAAATTCGGGGTCTTACAATCTCCACTCCTTATGAAATTTCTTCCCCGAAATTTACGTACCTGGTATTTCAAAGAGTTGAGAATACCTTGCTTTCATTTCACATTTCAGATTCCATCTTCCCTGTCATCATGATTTCTCCATTTCTCATCTCCTGTATTTTAGATATCATTCTAGAATACAGCTTCAAAACAAATGTTAATTGACATATCACAATTTGTCAACTTAAGTAAGAAAATTCAGCTTAGGTAGGACACACACTAGCGAATGATATTACTCGTCTCTCCATTCCGAGTTCTAATCCCAGATCTCCGCCAGAGACCATATCCCTAAGCTCTGATACCAACTGTGACAACCCCAAAATAGTTCCATTCCATCCAAACCATTCTGAGTCGCCAAATACATGGTACAGAAAATAACTACAACTTTATTACAACAATTGTCGTGCAAAATAAAACAACTCGTGTGCTGTGAGTTTTGATACAAATATATACCAACTGTGACTCTCATCCCAACCTTGGATAGCATGTCACAATGGCACCTTACATAAAGGTATAGTCAAAAATTGTTTTAGAAATTAAAATCTTTGGGAAGTGCTCAAGGAAACCTTCGTACAAGGGAGGCCATGCGTCTAGGTTATTATAGATATCACATGTCCACAGAATTATGCTTGGTTGACCCAATAGACCCCAAAGAAAAACGAGAACATTACTATCATATTCTTTCCCATGGTGAGTCTTCTCTTGACATATCATTATCTCCACTGTCTCTAATTGAGAATTATACTTCAAAAAAACACCAAGATTATATAGGTAGTTCTCGTAGATATACTCAACAAGTGGATGCGCACAACCCTGTCTTATGATAATATGAGTTTGTATGTCATTAGACATCTTGTATGATAGTGGCAAAACACCCTTCGAAAGTTGAGTTCACCTCACCCTATTCGGTTCACCAAAATTAAATATCAAATGACGTATATAATACGACACACTTATCTAAAGTCTCAATAAAATTATTTTAATACTATTTAGGAGAACCTCAACAAATATAGACCACCGCTTATTTCCCCTGTTATCCCCGGGCCGAATTCAACTACACTCTTATTACCTGAAAGGAATTTTGAAACATAAGGGTGAGAACAACTATCTCAGTAAAGAATATCATGACTAAAGATAAATAAATTATCAATAGCCTTCAACAGTAATAAATCAGAGATTTAGAACATATGGTAGATGATAAAAGTTTTCAACCATAGTTGCAGCGGAACGAGCAATCCATTAGAAGATTCAAATAGACCATAACGTCTATTATCTTCTCCATGTTAAAAGTCCACAAATAATGCTTTATCCCTGTAACATCAATCAACAATTCCTGTCCACAATCACATGTATAACTCATAATCGTAATTTTAGTTCTAAATTCCTTTTCTCATCCAGGACAAAGATATTTTTCATCACCTGAAACATCAAAGATCATGGTTATACCAAATCACAGTTCGTGTTCATAATCATACTAATAAATTTATCTTTGCACTATGGGCCAAAGATATTCATCAACAAGTCATCTTTGCACTACAGGCCAAAGATATTCAACAACAGGTCATCTTTGCAATACATGCCAAATATATTAATATCTCAAAGAAATATATAATCATTTCAAAATCTATATAAACCATAATTATAACCATGTTGATCAATTCACCTTAGTACTTCCAGGATGGATTGCAAATGGTGTATTGTGTGCCTCCATCATAATCTTGTACTTCAAATTAGAGTCGTTAGGAACACAAAGTCTAGAGTGGACTCGAAGTATTCCTTCTTCATCAATTCTCGCCCTAATAGCTCCTTCTTGTACTTTCTTCTTCATACGCATCGCCTCCTGCCCATGGCTCGAAGCAACCTTAACTTTTTCTATTAAAGTTGGCTCTGTCGCGATACTTGACATCATCGCACTTTCGTTCCTACATATGATCTTCTACTCAATGCGCCGCCACCACGTTCGCTTTACCGGGATGGTATTGAATAGTGTGGTCGTAGTCTTTTAATAGTTCGAGCCAACGTCATTTGCCGCATGTTGAGTTCTTTTTTGAGTGAAGAAATATTTAAGGCTTTTATGGTCCGAATATATCTCCACTTTCTCCCCATATAGATAGTGCCTCCATATCTTTAGCGTGAAAAACGATCACCGCTAACTCTAGATCATGAGTAGGATAATTCCTCTCATACTCTTTAAGTTGTCGCGAGGCATAGGCTATGACTTTCCCACGTTGCATGAGAACACATCCTAACCCTTTGCACTCAAGCATCATCAGAGATAACAAATCCATCCCAACCGGATGGTATTGTTAGAAACAGTCTTAAATAAGTCTCCTCTTAAGCTCTTGGAAACTCTTCTCGTATTCTTCATTCCAAACGAATTTTGTATCCTTCCGAGTTAGTGAAGTTAATGGAGTAGCGATTCGAGAAAACCCTTCCACGAATCTCCGATAATAACCAAATAAGCCCAAAAGCTACGTGCTTCATCCACCGACTTTCGTTGTCTTCAACTTTGTATTGCTTCAATCTTTGCCGGATCAACAGATACTCCATGTTTTGACACCACATGCCCAAGAAATGCTACTTCCTCAAGCCGAACTCACATTTCTTCAATTTGGCATATAGTTTGTTTTCACAAAGCCTTTGAGTACCAAACTTCAAATGGTGCTCATGATCTTCATGACTTTTGGAATATATAAGGATGTCATCAATAAAGACAACAACAAACCGATCTAAATATTCCTTGAATACTTGGTTCATCATATCCATGAAAGTCAAGAGAGCATTAGTCATCCGAACGACATGACTAAAAATTCATAATGCCCGCATCGAGTTCTAAAGGCGCTTTTGAATATCCTCGCCTAATCTTCACCGATGATATCCGCGAAGATCAATTTTTGAAAAGAATTGTGCCCTTACTACCGGTCAAACAAGTCATCAATACGAGGTAGAGGATACCTATTCTTGATGGTGACATGGTTCAATTCCCCGATAGTCAATACAAAGTCGCAAACTCCCCGCTCTTTCTTCTTTACAAATAAAACAGAGCACCCCAAGGAGATGTACTAGGACGAATGAAACCGATGTCCAACAATTCCTCAGTAGTTGGACCTTTAACTCCCAAGTTCAATAGGAGCCATTCGATATGGGGTTTTAGAAATGGGCTTTACTGTGTTCAAGATCAATAAAGAATTCAACTTCACGCTCGGGGTAGACCGGGAAGTTCTTCAGAAATACGTCGGAAAGTCAATAACAACATGAATATTATTCAAATTTGACGTGTCTTTATTCAAATCCATAACATGGGCTAAGAAAGCTTGACATCCGCTTTTCAATAAACGAATAGCTTTATGATTAGATATGACAAAGATTGATTTTAATGGTTTAGTTGTTTGAATTCGCATAACAGTCAGTTGGTTAGGAATATGAAAACTAACAACCTTACGAAAACAATCAATTTTGGCATGATGAGTAGTTAATCAATCAATCCCTAAAATCACATCAAAAGCAAGTATCTTTAAAGAGATAAGGTCAATAGGTAAGGTAATGGTGCCAACTTGAATCAAACAAGATTTATAAATAGTGGATGTGATGAAAGTTTCTCCTAACGGAGTTTCCACAGATAGATCAAAGTCTAATTTCTCCTGAGTCAAGTTTAAACGTTGAGCACATGCGGAGAGATAAATGAATGGGTAGCACCGTATCAAGTAAGGTATAAACTTCGCAAGAATTTATAAATAGCTTACCCGTGATCACCTCGTTTGGGTTCCTCGCATTATGACCAAATCACAACAAACGCTCTTCCGGAATCGCTTGACTTTGACTTTTCTCGGGACGATTTTTTGAGTCACCGTCCCCATTGAACTAGGTTTCGCTATCGTCTAATCTCGAAGCGATATGTCCTTCCTTTCCACAACTATAGCATACCTTGAACTGTTGTGGGCGCTTGACCGAGATATGTCCCTCTTTTCCGCATTTGTAGCATATGACCGGGTGATCGTTCTCCTCCCTTAGAACCCGATTCTTCGCAAGACCTTTGTCGTCTTCACATAGTCGTTGTTAAATCTCCTCTTTTTAAAATCTCCTCCTGACTCGCTTCTTCTGTTTTCATGACCATGATTACCACCAGAGTGGTAACCATTTTTGTCCGTCTGTTTCTTTCTCCGCTGGTTATCATTATTCTGTTGACTGCTATCTCTGGTACGATCCTGGTTGGTGATTAGAGGTATATCCACGGTCTCATTCACTCCATTGTTGACATTTTCAGCTGCCATCTTAAATACTGCCATAAAACAAGGGTTAATTAAGGAAATCAATATATCACATAATATCCCTATATACTGACCAACTAACAAATAAGCTTAGGTAGGACACACTAGCGAAGGATTTACTCGTCTCTACCCTCCTAGTTTTATTCCCCGATCTCCGCCAGAGATCATATCCCTAAGCTCTGATACCAACTGTGACGCCCCCAAAATAGGTATACATCACCCATTCTGAGTTGTCAATACATGGCATGTAAGCGACTACAACTTTATTATTACAACAGTAAAACTGTGAGTTTAAATACAAATATTATCTTCTAGACAATATCTATACTCAAATAAATCCTCATCACATTTATTGATACATTATTTTACAAAAATGGTGAGGACTACTAAACAATCCTTTCTAAAACCTTCATTCCATACCCCAGGCTCGCACTCGCTTATATTCTCGCCTCCCGAGAAGAATGGAACAAAAAGGGAAAAGGGTGAGCTCAACTAGCTCAATAAAGAATATTATGACTAAGATAATATACAACAAATTATCGTTAGTCTTCAACAGGAAAAATTTAATAGAATACAATAGACAACAAATTTTAAATCAATATTCGCAATGAAATAATAATTCATTAGAAGAGTTAAGTAGAGAATGCAAACTACTATCTTCTATGTATGAATTTAAAAGTTCATCGCTCATCTTTTATCCCCGTAACAACAATCCATAAACATCTGAATCAAATATTCATCTTTTGCACTACAAAGCCAAAGATATTCATCGATTGGTCATGTTCATTTAAACACTGCTTCATCTTTTGCACACTACAGCCAAAGATATTCTTCAGAATCATTCATCTTTTACACTACAAAGCCAAAGATATTCAATAATATCATCATTTAAGATCGAGGATGATGAAAAATATTTTTAAAGAAACGAATCCAAAGGAAACAAAATGACAAGGATTAAGGATTAAGGATTCGTACTTTGTTTTATCCATGTTCAAAAATACCTCAAAATAATCATAGTGGTGTAAAATTCAAGAATGATCAAAACATGAATACAATCAAAGCTAGTATCCGAATAGATATTTTGGACGAAAAGAAGAAATTTTATTTTTCGATGAATAGTGCCAGATATCGTGAATAGTGTCAGATATCGTGAATAGTCTTAATATCGTGAATAGTAACTCACACCAAAAGATAGAAATTCCACAAAAAAAACATTTTCACGCTTCATGAATAGTACTCGTGAATAGTAACTCGTGAATAGTAACTCATGAATAGTAACTCGTGAATAGTAACTCATGAATAGTAACCCCACATGAAAAAGTTCCAAATTTGATAAAAAGTTCCAACTAATATTTCAAAGATAATGATATTGAAGAAATAATATCATTTGAGAAGAAAATAACATCCCTTACCTCAAAGAATCAAGATTTTAAGGAAAGATCGGAAGTGATGTTTGAATGAAACTTATCTTGAATAAAGAACTCTCAAAGTATCTAAATACTCACAAAATACGCTCAATAATATAGAGAGAAAGAGAAAACTTTTTTTCGGTGTGATTTTCAATTCTAACTTAGCCCTCTATTTATAGGAAAATGTTAGCCCACCAAGCGGCACTTGACTCGCTACCGATGGCTTTACTCGCTACTATTTCCACCCACCACATTTGAAATAAAATTCAGCACATTTTTTCACCAACCACAAGTGGGGCCCACTCAATTCTAGAATTTTCCACCAAAATCAATTATAACCCTACTTTCCGAATCAAACACCTCTTAAAATTTATAACAAATCATTCGTTCATTTTTAACGGTTCAAAATTTGTAGACATATACTCAACTTATATATGTATAACATATCCAAAAATCACAACGATCCAACGGTCAGATTAAAAATTATAACTCACGCAATATATCGTAAAAATACTGATTTGATTTTTAATACCTCCATTCGACAAAAATACTGATAAAACACCTCAACATTAAATCCTTCAATTATAACCACATATAATAAATCCATCATTTATATCCATATCAAATAAATATTTTCTTATCATATAAATCAATAATTAATTATTCCCAAATAATATTACAGAATCACAATTATGACAACCAAGGTAGCCTCCTGAAAGAGGGGCTTTCCAATAAGGATCTCTCTCTTCTTGGGCGCAAGAATTAGGTGACCAAACCTCTCCTGTATGTAACTTTCTAGACATTGCCAATAATGTTATCTAATAATATTATTCAAATAATATGAATTATTGATCCGATAATGGGAAATATCTTGTGCGGTGACAATTATTGAAACAACAATAATATAAAATACCAACGCAAAGAAATTATTGAATTAATAAAATAAAATATTGAATAAGAATTATCGTAATAATTATTGAGTAGTGCCTTCTTACGTAAGGATCAATAATTGATGCAATACTGGTGTCTTCTTGTTCAACAACGCGCGTATTAGTGTGTTTTAACCAACGGGTATTCCAACAAGATTAATCGGTAACAATTACACGCTATTTTTAAACAACTTATATTTATCGTTTTCTCTCATCCAATCGCTTTTCAGTTATGGGGCCCACACATGGTCAAGCTGCCGTCATTTAATATTCCCCAACAATACTGAATATTCCACGACCAAACGAATATTCCCAAAACAATGAATATATTTATAACCACTTGCTTATTTTGAAATATTTATGTATTTTACCCCTAACTATCCACATTAATCAAATCAACCCTTACTATTTCAAAATAATAAATAAAGGAAATTCCTTTTTATTTTAAAAAAAATTTCGGGGTCTTACAGTGAATAGTACCCGTGAATAGTAACTCGTGAATAGTAACTCATAAATAGTAACTCGTGAATAGTAACTCATGAATAGTAACTCGCGAATAGTACTCAAGTATTCAGATATATAATCAGTATATCGTAAATAATATCATATACGTAAATAGTGCCACATACATGAATAATTCGATATCGTGAATAGTCCGATATCGTGAATAGTAACCCCGACTCAAAAAGGTAGAAATTCCATAATAAGATCTATACCAATATGTCAGTATAATGATATTGAAAGAATAACATCATTATGAAGAATATAACATCCCTTAATATTCCTTACTATCCCTTACTATCCCTTACCTCAAAGAGCAGTATTTCTGATTGGATATCGGATATGACGTTGAAGGAAACTTGCACTGATGAATAACAACTCACCAAGTATCTAAATACTCACAAAATATACTCGATAATCTAAAGGGAGAAAGAGAAAAAACTTATGAATTCTGGTGTGTTTTTCAATTCTAACATAGCCCTCTATTTATAGGAAAATGTTAGCACGCCGAAGCAGACTTGACCTACTACCTGATAGCTTTACCTGCTACTATTCCACCCACCAAAAATCAGCCATCTTCCCCAACAACCAAAAGTGGGGCCCACCCATTTCTAGAATTTTTCACCAAAATCATTTATAAACCTAATTTCCGAATTAGTCACCTCTTAAAATTCATAACAAATCATTCGTTCATTTTTAACTGTTCAAAATTTGTGAACATATACTCAACTTATATATGTATAACATATCCAAAAATTACAACGATCCAACTATTGATTAAAAATTATAACTCAAACAATAAAGCTGTAAGAACACTAATTTGATCTTTTAATACCTCCAATCCGACAAAATACTGATAAAATGCCTCAACATTAATTCCTTCATTTTTAACCACAATAAATATATCCAACATTTATATCCACATAAAATAAATATTTCTTTATCATATGAATCAATAATTTATTATTCACAAATAATATTACGAATCACATTTATGACAACCAGTTGCTCCTCGTGAAAGAGGGGCTTTCCAATAAAAATTTCTCCTTCTTGGCCGCGAATTAGGTGACCAAACCTCTCCTTGATGTAACTTTCTAGACATTGCCAATAATGCTATCTAATAATATTATTCAAATAATATGAATTATTGATCCGATAATGGAGATGATGTGCGTGACAATTATTGAGCAACAATAATATAAAATATCAACGCAAAATTATTGAATCAATAAAATAAAATATTGAATAAGAATTTCATGTAACAATTATTGAGTAGTGCCTTCTTACGTAAGGATCAATAATTCAACAATATTGTGTAATATCGTAATGCTATCGCGGCAACGACGCCAGACATCGTATTTTAACCACCGGTATTCCAACGTTTATTAGTAACAACTACGCCAGTTATTCAATTTTGTCATTTTCTTCATCCGGCGATTTATTCTCATTATGGGGCCCACAAATGGTCAGCGCTGATCATTTAATATTCCCAAGCGTAAAGAATATTCCACGACCAAACGAATATTCCCCGACAACAATGAATATTTTATAACCACTTGTGTATTTTGAAAAAAATTCATATATCACCCTTAACTTTAAACTTTTATCAATTTAACCATTTACTAAATAGAAAAATTGAATACTTTTATTTCATAAAATTTGTGGTCTTACAATCTCCACTCCTTATGAAATTTCTACCTCGAAATATACGTACCTGGTATTTCAAAGAGTTGAGAAAACCTTGCTTTCATTTCACATTTCAGATTCCATCTTCCCTGTCATCATGATTTCTCCATTTCTCATCTTCTGTATTTTAGATATCATTCTAGAATACAGCTTCAAAACAAATGTTAATTGACATATCACAATTTGTCAACTTAAGTAAGAAAATTCAGCTTAGGTAGGACACACACTAGCGAATGATATTACTCGTCTCTCCATTCCTAGTTCTAATCCCAGATCTCTGCCAGAGACCATATCCCTAAGCTCTGATACCAACTGTGACAACCCCAAAATAGTTCCATTCCATCCAACCAATTCTGAGTCACCAAATATATGGTACAGAAAATAACTACAACTTTATTACAACAATTATCGTGCAAAATATAATAACTCGTGTGCTGTGAGTTTTGATACAAATATATACCAACTGTGACTCTCATCCCAACCTTGGATAGCATGTCACAATGGCACCTTACATAAAGGTATAGTCAAAAACTGTTTTAGAAATTAAAATCTTTGGGAAGTGCTCAAGTAAACCTTCGTACATGGGAGGCCATGCGTCTAGGTTATTATAGATATCATATGTCTTCAGAATTATCCTTGTTTGACCCAATAGACCCCAAAGAAAAAAGAGAAGATTACTATCATATTCTTTCCAATGGTGAGTCTTCTCTTGATATAACATTATCTCCACTGTCTCTAATTTAGAATTATACTTCGAACAAACACCAAGATTATATAGGCAGTGCTCGTAGATATACTCAGCAAGTGAATGTGCACAACCCTGTCTTATGATAACACGAGTTTGTATGTCATTAGACATCTTGTATGACGTATATAATAAGACACACTTATCTAAAGTCTCAATAAAATTATTTTCATACTATTTAGGGAGAACCGCAACAGCTATAGACCACCGTTCTATTCCCCTGTTATTCCCGATCGACCCAGCTACACTCTTATTACCTGAAAGGAATTTTAAAACATAAGGGTGTGAACAACTAGCTCAGTAAAGAATATCATGACTAAAGATAAATAAATTATCAATAGCCTTCAACAGTAATAAATCAGAGATTTAGAACATATGGTAGATGATAAAACTTTTCAACCATAGTTGCAACGGAACGAGCAATCCATTAGAAGAGTCAAATAGACCATAACTTCTATTATCTTCTCCATGTTAAAAGTCTACCAACAATGTTTTATCCCTGTAACATCAATCAACAATTCCTGTCCACAATCACATGTATAACTCATAATCGTAATTGTAGTTCTAAATTCATTTTCTCATCCAGGACAAAGATATTTTTCATCACCTGAAACATCAAAGATCATGGTTATACCAAATCACAGTTCATGTTTTTAATCATACTAATAAATTTATCTTTGCACTACGGGCCAAAGATATTCATCAACAAGTCATCTTTCCACTACAGGCCAAAGATATTCAACAACAGGTCATTTTTACAATACATGCCAAATATATTAATATCTCAAAGAAATATATAATCATTTCAAAATCTATATAAACTATAATTATAACCATGTTGATCAATTCACCCTTGCACTTAAGCTAAAAATATTCAATTGTAAATTCAATGGTCATGATCATACCAGTCAACGATTCAACTTTGCACTACTGGCCAAAGAGAACCCATAGTCATGATCATACCAATAATCTACCCATCTTTACACTCAAGTCAAAGAGAAATTTCATCACCATGATTATAAAAATGTTATATATGATAATAAAAACAATATGATCAACAACTATATTTAATTTCAAGAGTAAGATTCATAAATCAACGATAATTTGGTAAGAAAAAGAAACAAATTTTTGTCGTGAATAGTACCCGTGAATAGTAACTCGTGAATAGTAACTCGTGAATAGTAACTCATGAATAGTACATCTTGAATAGTAACTCATGAATAGTAACTCATGAATAGTACTCCGTATTCGTACATAGTACCGTATACGTAAATAATGTCATATACGTAAATAGTGGCATATACATGAATAGTGCCATATACGTGAATAGTAACCCCGACTCAAAAAGGTAGAAATTCCACAATAAGATCCATACCAATATGTCAGTATAATGATATTGAAAGAATAACATCATTATGAAGAATATAACATCCCTTAATATCCCTTACTATCCCTTACCTCAAAGAGTAGTATTTCTGATTGGATATCAGATATGACGATGAAGGAAACTTGCACTGATGAATAGCAACTCACCAAGTATCTAAATACTAACAAAATATGCTCGATAATCTAGAGAGAGAAAGAGAAAAAACTTATGAATTCTGGTGTGTTTATCAATTCTAACTTAGCCCTCTATTTATAGGAAAATGTTAACACGCCGAAGCAGACTTGACCTGCTACCTGATGGCTTTACCTGCTACTATTCCACCCACCAAAATCAGTCATCTTCCCCAATAACCAAAAGTAGGGCCCACCCATTTCCGAATCAGTCACCTCTTAAAATTCATAACAAATCATTCGTTCAGTTTTAACGGTTCTAAATTTGTGAACATATACGCAACTTATATATGAACATATCCAAAAATTACAACGATCCAACGGTCAGATTAAAAATTATAACTCACACAATAAAGCTGTAAGAACACTGATTTGATCTTTTAATACCTCCAATCCGACAAAATACTGATAAAATGCCTCAACATTAATTCCTTCATTTTTAACCACAATAAATATATCCAACATTTATATCCACATAAAATAAATATTTCCTTATCATATGAATCAATAATTAATTATTCACAAATAATATTACAGAATCATATTTATGACAACCAGGCCGTTCCCAGGAAAGAGGGGGCTTTTCAATAAGAATTTCTCCTTCTTGGCCGCAAGAATTAGGTGACCAAACCTCTCCTCGATGTAACTTTCTAGACATTGCCAATAATGCTATCTAATAATATTATTCAAATAATATGAATTATTGATCTGATAATGGAGATGATGTGCAGTGACAATTATTGAGCAACAATAATATAAAATATCAACACAGCAATTATTGAATCAATAAAATAAAATATTGAATAAGAATTCTTCAGTAATAATTATTGAGTAGTGCCTTCTTCTACGTAAGGATCAATAATTCAACAATATTGTGCAATACCGTGTACTCTTGCATGCACCACGCAGTATTCTCGTATTTTAACCACCGTGTATTCCAACAAAGTTAATGGTAACAACTACGCCATTATTCAATTTTGTCATTTTCTTTATCCGACAGTTATTCTGCTATGGGGCCCTCAAATGGGCTGTAAGGCCGTTGCATTTAATATTCCCCCAAGCGGAAAAAAATATTCCACGACCAAACGAATATTCCCCGACAACAATGAAAATTTTATAACCATTTGTGTATTTTGAAAAAAATTCATATATCACCCTTAACTTTAAACTTTTATCAATTTAACCATTTACTAAATAGAAAAATTGAATACTTTTATTTCATAAAATTCGGGGTCATACAATATTTATTTAATTTAATAAATATTTGAAATTACAAATAAAATCTTGGATTGTTACAATCTCTGCTTCTAAAGTCTGTCAAACTCTACCATTTGATAGAAATTAAAAAAATTATGACTTTTTGAATACCAAAATACTTTTATAGACTTTGTAAAAGTCTCAATTCAATATCACCTAACTTTTAAAGACATTACAAAAGTTGTAATTGAATACCAGTAAAAAATTTTAAACTCTTTAAATGTCTTGATTGAATACAACCAAACTTTTAAAGTCTTTAAAAATCTTAATTGAATACACCCTCCTTATAGTTTTAAAGGAAATTTTCACAAAAATGTTGGTGCACATCCTGAAGCTATAAAGGTTCAAAAAGAACAGACAATATCTTTACCTGATACTCAGAACCAATTGGAGAAATTGGAAGCAAAGGGATATACTCAATCAGAGGGAATCGACTATCATGAAACCTTCTCCCCTGTTGCTAAAATGGTGACAGTAAGAACATTTCTACCTATTACTGCTGCACATAAATGGTCTGCATACCAAATGGATGTAAATAATGCCTTTTTGTATAGGGATTTATATGAGGAAGTTTACATGGACTTACCACTTGGTTACAAACAACATGATAATACTAATTTTGTTTGTAGACTTACCTAATCATTATATGGTGTCAAACAAGCCAGTAGACAGTGGTTTTATAAGCTAACTTTAGCTATGTTATCCCTTGGATATACTCGGCCTGATGCAAATTACTCCTTGTTTACTCTCACACATAGTAATCATTTTACTGTTGTTTTAGTTTATGTGGATGATATATTGGTCACCGGTACAAATGCTTCTCATGTTCAAGCTTTAAAATTGTTCTTGGATGAAATATTTAGTATCAAAGATCTTGGAATTATCAAGTATTATTTAGGATTTGAGGTTTTGCATAATGAAGATGGTTTGTTTTTAAACCAAAGAAAATATTCACTTGATTTAGTTCAAGATGCTGGTTTGTTGGAAGTTAAACCATTGTTCATTCCTATGGACACAAATAAAAGGCTTAAACCAGATGAGGGTGATCTTCTTGAAGATGCCTCCTTCTATAGAAGAATTGTTGGCAAACTCATGTATCTTACTATCACAAAGCTAGATCTCAGTTTTGTTGCCTATCACTTGAGTCAATTTGTTTTAGCTCTAAGGTTTCCTCATTTAGCTGCTCTATTAAAAGTCATCACATATGCTAAGATCTTAGTTGGTCAAAGTTTACATTTTCCTTCAGATACTGCACTTACATTAAGTACCTAATATAACAGTGATTGGGGCACATGTAAGGCTTCAAGAAGGTCAATTACAGGTTATTGTTTTTTGGGATCTTCTTTGATATCCGGGCAATCCAAGAAATAAACAATAGTTTCCAGATCCTCAGCTGAAGCTGAGTATAGATCTCTAGCCATGGCAACCTATGAATTACTTTGGTTACATGGTCTGCTAAAGTATTTTTGCATTCCTGTTTCTTTACCCACTTTGGTGATGGTAGATAATGAAGCTGCCATTAGCTTGGCTTCTAATCTAGTCAAACATGCTAGGACTAATATAAACACATTGAATTGGACTGTTATTTTGTAAGAGATAAAGTTCTAGAAGGTGTTATATAAATTATACCGGAACGTGTTATTGCATAGAATAAAATAAAATCAATAATCATAATATTAAGTACTTACATGAATTGAGAGAAGGCATCTTGTATGTATCAGGATTCTACTGCGCGTAAGAGTAAAGGTCTTCAATTGTCTCTCTCAATCTTAGGATGGATGCATATGTGTGTATAAAATTCTTAAAACGACAATTGAGACCAAACCCTAACTGTTTTATTTATAGACTAGTTAAGGGTCAAAATCGTCCATCAAGATTATGAAACCCTAGGGCCCATTATGCCAAATACTATTAGGAATATTATTTATAGGCCACATAATTAATTACCAAACCCATAAATAAAGTGATTAAATTGATACAATATGTAAGCCCAATAATTACATAAATAGTAGAGGCCACATAAGGAATGAAATATTCCAACATTCTCCCACTTGGCCTAAATACTATTTATATACAAAATATAATGCTTACAATCATTAATTTGGCCAAGTATTAATTTAATGTCTACACCCTGTTCAAATAAAAGCACCAATTCAAATTAATATAATCTTTGTGTCACTATTAACACAAGATCCCCATTAGTTACACAATTAGTACTTTTCTTAGAACAAAGATTAACATTAAGCATAACATGTATAAATAGAGTTTACATAAGTGGTAATAGATTAAACTCATTCATATGGTCCAAAACATAACCGTACCATTTGATCACAAGTTCTCAAGTGTGCACAATAAAGAGAATAGCAAACCATAAACATAATGTAAAGTTCAAAACAACGAGCTCAAAAATGTTGTCTTACATCAAAATAACTCACTAATTAAGACTACCAGTTAAACTCATACTGACAACATGCTCTAAAAAGAGCTTGGGTGGTAAGCCTTTCGTAAGTGGATCCGCTAATATATCATGCATACTAATATACTTAATGACAACACTTTGATCTTTAACTCTTTCCCTGACAAATAAGTACTTAGTGTCGATGTATAGTCCATCATCACTCGAACTAGTGTTGTTGGAAAAACTAACAGCATAATCATTATCACAAAATACTTTCAATGACCTTGAAATGGAATCAATAAACTTAAGTCCTGAAATAAGATTCCTCAGCAATACAGCGTGATAAGTAGCATGATAACAAGCCACATATTCTGCCATCATCGTGGAAGTGGTAGTTAACTATTGCTTATGACTTCTCCATGAAATAGGGCCTCCTGAAAGCATAAAAATGTACCCTGATGTAGATTTCTTTTCTTCTTTACACTTAGCAAAATCAGAATCAGAATAACCAACAACTTCAAGGTTATCTATTTTTCTGAATGTAAGCATAAAATCCTTAGTACCCTGTAAGTAGCGTAAAACCTTTTTGGCTGCTTTCTAGTGATCCAAACCTAGAATTGACTGGTAACGTCCAAGCATGCCAGTTACACATGCTATATCTGGATGTGTACAAACTTGAGCGTACATAAGACTCCCAACCACAGAAGCATAAGGAATAAGATTCATTTGATCACGTTCAAGTTGATTCTTAGGGCATTGATATGAGCCAAATTTGTCACCCTTAACAACAGGTGCAACAATAGGGGAGAAATTTTGCATGTTGTATTTGTTAAGAACTTTGTCAATATAAGATCTTTGGGACAATCCTAATATCCCGCGAGGCCTATCTCGATGAATTTCAATACCTATAACATAAGAGGCTTCACTGAGATCCTTCATATCAAAATTTCCAGAAAAGGAAATGTTTGGTCTCATGCAACATGTCTAAGTTATTACTTGCAAGTAATATATCATCAACATACAAAACAAGAATAACAAATTTACTCCCACTGACCTTCAAGTATATACATTGATCCACTATATTTTTCTTAAAATCAAAATTACTCATCACCTCGTGAAACTTAAGATACCATTGTCGAGAAGCCTGTTTTAATCCATATATGGAATTCTTAAGTCTACATACCATATGTTCCTTTCCTTTAACCAAAAAACCTTCTAGTTGTGCCATATAGACATTGTCATGCAAGTTACCATTAAGAAATACAGTTTTAACATCCATCTGATGTAACTCTAAATCATAATGAGCTACTAAAGCCATGACTATTCTAAATGAATTGGAGAGAAAGTTTCATTATAACTCACACCTTCCTTTTGAGTGAAATCCTTAGTAATGAATCGAGCTTTATACCTTTCAACGTTCCCTTTAGGATCTAATTTGGTCTTATAGACCCACTTGCAATCTACAGGTTTAAAACCTTTTGGTAATTCTTCAAGATCCCAAATATGACACCCCCAAAATAGGTATACATCACCTATTCTGAGTCGCCAAATACATGGTACATAATACAAATACAATCTTAAATATACAACATAAGCTGTGAGTTTTAATACAAATATTGTCCTCTAGACAGTATTCAAACTCAAAATAAGTCCTCAATACATTTTTTATCACACTATTTCATAGAATAGTGAGGACTACTAATGCTATCATCTGGACCGTCACTTTGTACCACGACTAGTCCCTGCTACGTTCTCATTTCCTGAAGAGAACAATGAAAGCAAAAGGGTGAACTCAACTAGCCCAGTAAAAAATATTATGACTAAGATAATGCAGAATAAATTATCGTTAGCCTTCAACAGTATTAAACTGATACAATATAACAAACATCAAGTTTAATCTGAGCGCGAAAAAGCAATCCATTAGAAGAGTCAAGTAGAGAATAAAATCTACTATCTTCTATGATTTAAAAGGTTTTTCAATACTTTTATCACTGAGACTCAGCTTAATAAATAATCCACATCATCCCTGCACTACGGCCAAGGATATTCATTAGTATCACAACCACAAATTATCCATGCACTACGAGCCAAGGATATTCGTGTTTTCATCAATGGTCATGATCATGCCAACAACTGTCCATCAACGCACTACGGGCCAATGAGGACTTTTACCACATCATTTGTAACATTACGGTTATGATTATACCGAATGATCCCTGGTCATAATCATACCAAGTCCATCTATGCACTACAGGCCACAGATGACTTTCAATAGAATATAAACATGAGGATGATGACAATGATATAGGAATTCAATAAAATAAGTTCAAGAATTAATTTATCCAGGAACCAATAACGTCTAAATTGTCAACATAATACTGCTTTGTGGTGTAAAATTCAAGAATGCTCAGAAGAATATTTCCATGAAAAGATACTGGATGAAACACAAATATCAAGGATATTCCACTAATTTCATGGAGTATAGAAGTCAAAGCTTTAATCAACTGAGTATAATAACGAATGGAATAACAAAAGAATTCACCAAGCATGCGATAGACCGCACAGACAGGTTATTCTAACAGAATAATAAATAATGGAACGGTGTCACGCGTAACGCACGCATGTGATATATTCAATGTAATAATAAATAATGGAACTAGGTCATGCGTAAAGCCCAGACAGGATGTTCCAATAGAATGATAAATAATGGAACCAGGTCATGCGTAAAACACATACATGATGTTCCAACAGAATGATAAATAATGGAACCAGGTCATGCGTACAACACAGACAGGATGTTCCAACAGAATGATAAAGAATGGAATAGTAGAAGAATTTCACCAAGTATAGGGTAGTCCGCGTGTACAGGTTATTCCAACAGAATAATAAAGAATGGAATAACATAAGTTCTCTTCATGAATACAAAAGAAATAACACCCCTTACTTTAGTAGGAGATTAAATACTGCAGTAGTGTAGTAATAGAATACTCTTCTTCTTTCTCTCTTATTCTCTCTATACTTTCTCTCTCTATAGCTTGAATGAATTCGTGAAAAATAATGAAGAACTAGGCCTCTATTTATAGAAGATTTCTAGCTTAGCCCTTGCAATGTGAAAAGGCAAGCGGCTTGACGACTGGTGATGTGAAAAAAAAAGTGGTTTGACACCTGTAATGTGATACACCAAGTGGTTTGACGCCTGTAATGTGAAACAACAAGTGGTTTAACGCCTGTAATGTGAAACAATGAGTGGTTTGACGCCTGTAATGTGAAACGACATTTGGTTCGACGCCTGTAATATGAAACGGCAAGTGGTTTGACGTCTGGTAAAGGTAATTACTATTGGCGAAAGAGACTCTTAGATGATGACATATGGGCCCCCATAGAATAACCAAACTTACCACAAGCGTCTCATTATAGACTTCTTATATACATCAAGGATTGAATAAATATTACCACAAATCATTTTATTTTTAATCAACACATATTTAATCTTTCAACAATTATTCATCATTAATATTATAACACTTGTCGTCCCAATTATTGATTTAATAATATAACATATTATACAGATGATAGTGTGACAATAATTGAATCAATAATATAAGAGATATGATGCAGCAATTACTATAGTAATAATTGAGTATAACTGAGTGACTTCTCACGTAAGCATCAATAATCAATATCGTGTGCTACTATGCAACCACGCGTAATACTGTACCTTTATTACCGGGTATTTCAACAGTTAACGGTAAAACTTCCACCGTTATTTTTATAAAAAGATAATTTTGTCGTTTTTTTTTCCGACAATAATTTCATTATAAATCCACCATTGATTGTGTCGTCGTACGAATATTCCCCGACAAAAAGAATATTCCCCGACTAAACGAATATTTTATAACAACTTGCTTACTTTGCAAAATTTATAAATATTACCCACAACTATAACATTATATCAAATCCACACCATAATATTAAAAAAATATTTTGAGAAAATTAAATCTTTATTCATAAAATCTGGGGTCTCACACCAAACATTATTAAGCTCCATTGATTTCAACTCATCATTCATGGCTTCAAGCTATTGAATTGATTGAGCACTCATAATGACCTTTTTAAAGGAAATAAGATCATTAATCTTACTTGAATCATAGTCAATCTCATTAAGATAGGTTATAAAATCATCAAAATTAATAGGCTTTCTAGGTCTTTCGGACCTACGTAAAGGCTGCACAATTTTAGGAATATAATTTTCAATAATGTGGGGTTCAACATTAGGTGGTGGCTCAACTATCTCATGGGAATCATTCGCCTCAATAGGAGGTTGTTGTGCCTCACCCTCTTGAATGACATGACTAGAAACATAAATCCTATTTTCTTCAAGATCAATTTTTTTAGGCTGACCACTCCCACTTAAATCACTATTCTCTAAAAACTCAGCATGCCTAGTCTCAACAATTCTAGTGGTATATGAGGGACATTAAAATTGAAAACCCTTAGATCTCTCAGGATATCCAATGAAATTGCAACTAATGATTTTAGAGTCAAGTATCTTTATTTGTGGATTAAAAATCTTAGCATCAGCTGGACAGCCCCACACCCATAAGTATTTTAAACTAGGTTTCCTACATGTCCAAATTTTATAAGGAGTGTTAGGGATAGATTTACTAGGAAACTGGTTTAAAATATGAGCATATGTCTTTAATGCCCCAGTCCACAAAAACACAGGTAAGCTAAAATTGCATAGCATACTACGTACTATATCCATAAGAGTACGATTTTGCCTCTCAGCTACACCATTCTGTTGCGGTGTACCAAACATTGTATAATGAGTGACGATTCCATTTTCTTGATAAAATAAGGCAAATGGGCCAGGACTATGACCTGTATCGGAGTGTTTACCATAATACTCTTCGCCTCTATCTGATCTCACTACTTTAATTTTTCGATCAAGTTGATTTTTAACTTTAGCCTTAGAAACTTTAAATATATTTAGTGATTCAGATTTTTCATTAATTAGGTAGACATAAGTATAACGAGAATAGTCATCAATGAATGTAATGAAAGATTTGTGTCCACCAATTCCTGGAGAAAATGGTCCACATATATCTGTGTGAATCACCTCAAGCAGTGCACTACTTCTATTTGTTCCTTTCCTATTACCTTTCATAAATTTTCCTTTTATACATTCAATACAATGGTCAAGATCAGAAAAATCTAGTTAATAAAGAATTTCATCCTTTATAAGACGTTGCATTCTGTCTTTTGAAATATGGCCTAAGCGTTGATGCCACAATTTTGAAGAATTCTCATTATCTAGTTTTTTCTTATTTCCACTTTTAGAGGTATTTTCTGTCACATTCATTATTAACAAGGATTCAACAAAGACATTATCCAAATTTATCTTATAGAGTTTTCCCTCTAAAGAGCCAGAACCAATAACATGAGAGTAATGATAAATAATTATTTTATTATTTCCAAACTTAAACGAAAATCCATCAACGTCAAGTTTAGATACAGAAATTAAATTCCGTGTCATACTGGGAACATAAAGAGTATCATATAAATACAAGGTGAAATCACTCTCCAAAACTAAAAGAAGAGTTCCTACAGCTTCAACTTGTATAGACTCTCAATTGCCAACTTTAATGGTTCTTTCCCCCTTTTGGAGTGTCTTCTTTGAAAAGAATCCCTGCAATAAATTAGTAATGTGAATCATAACACCAGTGTCAAGCCATCATGTATTAGAAGGAACATCAATTAGAAAGGATTCATAATTCACATAATTGAAGGACTATATACCTTTCTTTTCAAGCCATTCTCTAAATTTAGGGCATTCTTTCTGAATATATCATTGCTTCTTATAGAAGTGACATTTAGGACCTGCCTCAGAGTTGTTACCTGAATAATTTGCCTTATTTGTTTTGGTAGAAATTTGCTTATCCTTATTCTTAAAACCTTTGCCATTTTTATGAGTCTTCTTCTTATGAGATCTAGTGGTAGTCAAATGAGCAACATTAGGTTTTTCATTCTTGAGCCTTTCTTCTTCTTGGACGCACATGGCAATTAACTCGCTCATCTTCCATTTTTCTTTTTGCGTGTTATAATTGATCTTAAATGGATTAAACTGTATAGGAAGAGAAGTCATAATGAAGTGAACAAGAAAACCCTCAGAAATCGCCATGTCTATACCCTTTAATTTAAAGGCCATGTCGTTCATCATCATAATGTGCTCGCGCACTCCACTAACCCTATCATACCTGCTAGTGAGCATTTTTAAAATAAGGGTACTTGCATGAGTTTTAGAAGAACCCTTAAATTGTTCTTCGATCAAAGTTAAGTACTCTTTAGCATTCTCAGAGTCAGGAATGGCTCCTCGAATGGCTGTCGTGATAGAGTTTTTCATAATCATAAGGGACATGCGATTGGATCGCTCCTACTTTTCATAAATAGATTTTTTCTCAATTGAGCTTGTATTCGTAAGTGGAGCAAGAAGAACAACTCATAATGCACTGTCCAAATCTATAACGCTTAGAACAATTTTTACTTGCTCTTTTCAAACAGTAAAATTAGTTCCATTCAGGGCTTCAATTCTAGAGAGATACCCAGAAATACTAGTTGGAGTCAATGCTAAAATACAATCAAGCTCATAAGCATGCTTGCAAAAAATTGAAAGAAATCCACAATGTACAACAATAATTAATAATTAATCATAATAAAACCAACTGTAGGGCAACCATTTAGTTACATAAAATCTATTTACAACACCCAAAAATAGATTTTAATGAGATGTTGGTGCATAATTATTAATCTTTCGTTGGTCTAATTAATAATATACTAATAACATCCCCATAAAATAATGCATAACACATTTATCCACGCATCACCGTTGAGCAGAAAATGAAATAAACATGTTACTTATGCAATAAAATTCCATTTAATAAATTCTAATTCTAATTTTTCGTTGGGTAAAATTAAAATATTCATTTATTAAATGTAACATTATGTGACTTTTCTTAATCTTTAATTGTTTCAATTAGTAACCCTCCGTTGGGTTGATTATGAATTTTAACAATAAAAGAGTCACGCATACATGTAAATTATTCTGATCAAACTCAATTCTCCTTAAACAATATATATTAATTAAATTTGAAAATTAACATTATTTATAATTTACATGTAACAACTTAAAAACCCTAATAATCATGTTCTAAAATCTTAAATTAAGATATATAGTTATGAACATGAATCAATTATAAAATATTTAAATTAATTTAAACCCATCATGAAAAAATAAAATCTTCAGCAGCAGGCCCAAGCCTAATCTGACAGCTTATGTCAAAAGGTTTTAAGGTACAAATAATGACTATCAACACTAAACTCACAGAAATCTAATCAATAACTGATCAATTAACTCACAATGAACAATCTTACCATTTCATCAATGAACTTCATTACACCAACCTGTAACCACATAAGAAACTTTCCTATAATCCACATACTTACTCAACTTGGTTATTATGGAACAAAAACCGTGCATACTGACTCACAATCAAGAACAAATTTTCTTTACTTTTTAATTTTTTCATAGATCCTTTTCTTTAGCACAAATGAATGTATTTTCATGCTCTTCTCGTATTCTTTCTTTTCTTGACATGTGTAATGTCTCATTTTCTTAGGCTTTTCAGAGTTACCCATGTAGTGAACTTTCCAACAGCGACTCCCAAACCAAATTATCTTAGGGCGCTGGGTGTAGAGACACCCCTAAGACTTACTTATCCAAGTAACAAAGGCCACAAAAGTCGACTAGTCAAGCTGCTTTTATCCATCACACTTTTTAGCATGAATATCGATGCTTCCCGAGGCTTAGATACCCAATTATTTCGCACAATGGACATTGAAGCATATTTTTAATTATCAATTTTTTTCTCGTTTCTCTTTTCCCTTTTCTTTATTAATTATTTTTTTCAACTTTTCTCCACATGGTTCTGCAATAAGCATAAGCAAGTTAAACAGTTCCAAGTCATGAAATCAATGAACACAGACAACTCCATAAATAACTTAGCCAAATAAACATGCTTCTCATATTTAAGTACTCATGTATCACAAATTCAATTTAAATCAATTACTATAGATCATGGCTTATGTAACGATCCAGAATTTTTGTAAGTAATCTAAAATATTTATTGAATTACATAAATATTTTAGTTGATGTGGTTATTGTTAAAAAATATTTATTTAATTTGATTATTTATTAGTTAAATAAATAATTCACGAGTTTTGGGGAATTAACTTAGTTAAGGTAATTATGTTAATTAAGTTGATAATTAGTAATGTGGTATTTTTAAGTTAATTAAATTAAATGAGTGTTGAATTAATTATTATGTTACATAGTGATAATATTCTAATTTAATTTAATAATTAAATTAGAGAGTTGATAAGAATTAAATGAATTGTTATAATATGGTTTTAATTTAATTTATTAATTTATGTGATGTACTAAGTTGTTGTTAGTTTTAATTTAATTGAATTTGAATATTAGAATTTAATCAAATAGAGTGTGACATTAAACTATAAGTGAGTTATTAAAATAAATTAAAATGAAGTTTTAATTTTGTTTTACCAAACAATGTATAAGGATTTTAAGTTCTTATTTTTAATTGGTTTTGCCAAATAAGTCTTAGTGGCTTTTAATTTTCAAAATTCTATAACTGATAAATATTAAGTATACGTATTATATTGTATTAGGTATATATTAGTTAAAGTTTTACGTTAAGTTTGTAAGCCTAAGCCTAATTCTAAAGAAAACAAAACAGAGAGAAGAAAGAAGAAAGAAAAAAAAAAGGAGAGAGCTCTAAAGAGTTTAAGAGAGAGAAAAGTATTCTCTGTGATTTTGAAGCTATGTTTTGAGGAGAAGAAGGGGTCAAAACAATTCTCATAATCTAATAGAGCATAATCAAGGATTAAGGTAGAATTCTTAGTTTTAAAGTTTTGTTTTTATTTTCTAAAAAGTTCTCTGTAATTGATGTTTGTGGATAATTGTTGAAAATATGAGTTTGTATGTGTTAATGGATGTTATAACATGTTTTATACCATTCATTCATGAGTTAGAGTAATCAATTTTATGGAAATATGTTTAGTATTGAAGAATTTGAATTATAGTGGTATATATATGATATGGCTTATTTTAGAATTAAAATTGATGTTCAATTCATGTAATAAACTAGAAATTGTTTGTTGATTGTGAAAATACATGAAGAAACGAAAATAATATGATTTAAACGGACTATTTTGGTTATAAAACGAATTCACAGTGATTAATTTAGCTAAGAATGTTAAAAAGTGAAGAAATAGTAAAAACAGTGAATTTAGAGCTTGTAATTTTGATGTTTATGTTGTTTATATGGTTAAAAACGTGTTAGAAACATTAGTTTATGTTTATGTAAACATATTACAACTTGGGTAAGTTGGAATGGTTGTTAGAAAGGAACTTTTAGGCCTAATTTGTCTTTCTGCTATGTTAATTCGCAAACTGCAGAAGCAGATACTTTGTAACCCTGCACCGACGGGTGTTACCAGTGTTTTTTAGTCCCGACCCAGCGGGCTTTTTGTGACGCCCCCAAAATAGGTATACATCACCCATCTTGAGTCGCCAAATACATGGTACAAAATTCAAATACAACTTAATTATACAACAGTTGTGTAAAATACGACAAAACATAATCTAAGAGTTTTAATAAGAATATTGTCATCTAGACAATATCCACACTCAATGGAGTCCTCATTACATTTATTATCACACTATTTTATAGAATAGTGAAGACTACTAAAACAACCATCCGGACCGGTCAATACTTTCCCACTCGTCCCAATTTATATTCTCATTTCACAAGAGAACAAAGAAAGAAAGGGTGAGCTCAACTAGCCCAATAAGAAATATTATGACTAAGATAATGCGAGAATAAATTATCCTTAGCCTTAAAACAAAGATAATAGCAACCGATAGAATATAATAGACAACAAGTTTTAGATCAACAACTGCGGTGGAATAAGCAATCCATTAGAAGAGTCAAGTAGGGCATAAAATCTACTATCTTCATGATTTAAAAGTTTTTCATCAACTTTATTCACGAGACTCGACAATAAATAAAATCGAATCATCCCTGTATCACGGCCAAGAATATTCATGTAATCATCAATGGTCATGATTATACCAAATAATCTCTGGTCATAATCATACCAACAACTGTCCGTCAATGAACTACAGGCCAATGAGGACTTTCACCACATCATTCGTCACATTACTGGGTCAAGTGATTATCTTAGAATAATCCTCGGTCATAATCATACCTAGTCCATCTATGCACGTAAGCTGAGATGACTTTCATCACAATATAAGCATGATGATGATGACAATGACATAATAATTCAATAAAACAAGTTTAAGATATATTTTAAAGATTTATAATTTAATTTATCCGAAATCAATAACGTCCAAATTGTCGACATGATCTTTGCTTTGTGGAGTAAAATTCAAGAATGCTCGAAGAATATTTCCATGAAAAGATCTTTGGATGAAGCGCAAATATCCGGGATATTTTACTAATTTCATGGAGTATAGAAGCCAAAATTTAACCCGAATGAGTATAATAGAATATATGAAATCGCAAATGGATTTTTGCTTCGCTATGCGGTAATCCACGTAGATGCATCATTTCCACCATTTAATAAGGAATGAATACGAAGGATCATTCACCATGCATGTGGTAGTCCACATAGACAAGTTATTACAATGTAATAATAAAGAATGGAATAATGAAGAATTCACCGTGCATGCGATAGACCATACGTGAGAAAGTTATTCCAATGAATAATAAAGAATGGAATAACAAAAGAATTCACCGTGGCATGCGATAGACCGCATACAGATAGGTTATTCCGATGTAAATAATAAAGAATGGAATAACAAAAGAATTCACCGAGCATCGATAGACCGCACATACAATTTATTCCAACAGAATAATAAAGAATGGAATAACAAAAGAATTCACTAGACATGCGATAGACCGCACAAACAGGTTATTCCAACAGAATAATAAAGAATGGAATAACAAAAGAATTCACCAGGCATGCGATAATTGATCTTGTGAGACTTAGTGAGGTAGGAGACTTCTCTTCTTCTTTCTCTCTATAATTTCGCTCTATAATAATTGATCTTGAGAGACATAGTGAATTGGTGAGAATGAACGAAGAATGAGCTTCTATTTATAGGAAAATATAGTTTCGATAATTGCACATTTTGGGGCTCAAAATATTACAGTATACTACCTTTTTCTTTTTTTTCATTTTTAATTTAGTCCTGCAAGTATTATCAAACTTGCACCACCTCCCCTAATAGTAAATAATGTGAATTAATAGTTCATTCATGTGACTTAATAGTATAATCATGTGAAAAAACTAATTACAGTATAGTACCTTCATCTATACCTCCATTTTTAATTTAGTCATGCAAGTATTATCAATCTTGCACCACCTCCCCTAATAGTACATGAATGTGAATCAATAGTACACACATGTGAACAAATAGTTATAAGCATGTGAAATAATAGCAATTAATTGCTCATTTATCCGATTAATTACCCGATTGGTCAATATAACCTCCAAACATCAATTATTATCGAAATAAATATCGATTTCCACTAACACTAATAATCCCAACACAATGGAACTATCAATTTCATCTTTAATCAACACAAACTTATTCATCATTAATATTATAACTCATAATATTTAACAACCAGATCGTTCCCAGGAAAGATGGGGCTTTCTGATAAGGATTTCTCCTCATTGGCACGCAATTAGGTGACCAAACCTCTCCTTGACAGAACTTCTAGACATTGAATATTGCAAATAATAATATGAATTACTTTGTTATCTCAATTATTGATTTAATAATATAAAATATTATGCAGATGATACTGTGACAATAATTGAATCAATAATATGAGAGATATTATGCGTGAATTATCGTAGCAATAATTGAGTATAATCGAGTGACTTCTCACGTAAGCATCAATAATCAATACTGGTGTGCTACTTATGCAACCACGCGTATTCTTCGTACTTTTACCACCGGGTAGTTCAACAATTTAATTCAAGTAAAACTTTCGTATTTTTTTTATAAAAGATAATTCTATCATTTTCTAACTACGACAATACTTTCGTTGTGGGGTCCACTGATGATTGTCTTGAGTCGTGCGAATATTCCCCTGCTCAAATGAATATTCCCCGACCAATCGAATATTATATAATCACTTGCTTACTTTGCAAAATTTGTAAATAATACCCACATCTATAACATTATATCAAATCCACACTATAATATTCAAAAATATATTTCGAGAAAAATTAATCTTTATTCATAAAAGTTGGGGTCTTACAACCTCCCTTTCTTATGAAATTTTGTCCTCGAAATTAGGGTGTATACCTGGTATGTCGAAGAGGTGAGGATACCTTGACTTCATTTCAGATTCTAACTCCCAGGTAATTTCCTCAATATCGTGGTTTCTCCATAAAACTTTGACTTGAGGTATAACCTTGGAGCGTAGAATATGATCCTTCTTATCCAAGATTTTAACAGGTACCTCTTCATATGTTAAATCTTCCGCTATCTCGTTCGGTTCTAATTCAATAATGTGGTTCGGGTCTTTCACATATTTACGTAACATAGATATTTGAAAAACATTATGAACACGAGACATACTTGGCGGTAAGGCGAGTCTATAGGCCACAGTTCCTACACGATCGAGGATTAAAAATGGGCCAATAAATCGAGGATTGAGCTTTCCTCTCTTTCCAAATCTTGTAACTCCTTTCCATGGAGCAATACGTAACAACACATGATCTCCAATATTGAATTCCACGTCCTTTCGGTGAAGATCAACATAACTCTTTTGTCGATCTTGTGAGGTTTTTATACGTTGTCGGATCGTTTAAATATTTTCCATAGTCATATGTACCAACTCCGGTCCCAACAACGTTGCTTCACCCACCTCATCCCAGCATACTGGAGAACGACACTTTCTTCTATACAACGCCTCAAATGGAGCCATTCCAATACTTGCTTGATAACTGTTGTTGTAGGAAAACTCCACCAATGGTAAGAACTTGTCCCAACTTCCCTTGAAGTCAAGGACACAGAGTCTTAATAGATCTTCAAGAGTTTGAATAGTCCTCTCCGACTGCCCGTCCGTTTGAGGATGATATGTCGAACTAAATCGTAAATCCGTGCCCATAGCTTTTTGTAGACTAACCCAAAATCTTGAAGTGAATCTTGGGTCTCGATCAAAAACTATGGATACTAGCATACCATGCAATCTTATAACCTCGTTTATGTATATACGAGCAAGACGTTCAAGTGTATAAGTTTCTCGTATAGCTAAGAAAGGAGTAGACTTGGTCAATCTATCAACAATGACCCAAATTGCATCTATGCCTTGAGAAACCTTGGGAAGACCAGTAATGAAATCCATGGTAATGTGCTCCCACTTCCATTCTGGAATTTCAAGTGGTTGCAATGGACCTTTTGGCACTTGATGCTCCGCCTTGACTCGTTGACAAGTTAGACACCTTGAGATAAATTCTGCGATCTCTCTCTTCATATTGCTCCACCAAAATGTATGTCGAAGATCACGATACATTTTGGTACTCCCAGGATGGATTGCAAACGGTGTGTTGTGCGCCTCCATCATGATTTTATACTTTAAACAAGGGTCGTTAGGAACATAAAGTCTGGAGTTGACTCGAAGAATTCCTTCTTCATCGATTCTTATTTCTGACATAGACCTTCTTGCACTTTCTTCCTCATATGCAGCAGCTCCAGGTCTATAGCTTGGCAACTTTAACTTTATCGATTAAAGTCAGTTCAACTTGTATGTTAGCCATCATCACATGGATCCCTGGAGTCTTTAACTCTATCTCCATCCTTTGCAAGTCATACAAAATGGGCCTTTGCGTTGATAATATCTCACTCGTACCCGCATATGATCTTCTACTCAATGCATCAGCTACTACGTTCGCTTTTCCAGGATGGTATTGAATGGTATGATCGTAATCTTTTAATAGCTCAAGCCATCGTCGTTGCCGCATGTTGAGTTTCTTTTGAGTGAAGAAATATTTGAGGCTCTTATGATCTATATAGATCTCTACCTTTTCTCCACACATGTAATGCCTCCAAATCTTAAGCGCAAAAACGACTGCTGCCAACTCTAGATCATGAGTTGGATAATTCCTCTCATATTCTTTGAGTTGTCATGAGGCATAGGCTATAAATTTCCCATGTTGCATGAGAACACATCCTAACCCTTTGCCTGAAGCATCACTGTAGATGACAAATCCCTCTGAGCCAGATGGTATTGCCAGAACAGGTGCTGAAATGAGTCTTCTCTTGAGTTCTTGAAAACTCTTGTCATATTCCTCGCTCCAACCTAACTTTGTATCTTTTTGAGTTAGCTGAGTTAATGGAGTAGCGATTCGAGAAAATCCTTCCACAAATCTCTGATAATAACCAGCTAAGCCGAGAAATCTACGTACTTCGGTCACTGACTTTGGTTGCTCCCAGCTTTAAATTGCTTCAAACTTCGCTAGGTCAACAAATATTCCATGATTTGATATCACATGCCCAAGGAATGCAACTTCCTCAAGCCAAAACTCACATTTCTTCAACTTGGCATAAAGCTTGTTTTCATGAAGCTTTTGAAGTATTAGCCTCAAGTGTTGCTCATGGTCTTCATGGCTTTTGGAGTATATGAGAATGTCATCAATAAAGACAACCACAAAGTGATCCAAATATTCCTTGAATACTCAGTTCATTATGTCCATGAAGGCAGCAGGAGCATTAGTCAATCCAAAAGACATGACTAGGAATTCATAAAGCCTGTACCGAGTTCTGAAAGCAGTCTTTGGAATGTCATCAGTTATAATCTTCAACTGATGATATTCAGAATGAAGATCAATCTTTGAAAAGAATTTGGCTCCTTGCAACTGGTCAAATAGGTCATCAATGCGAGGCAACGAGTACCTATTTTTGATGGTGACATGATTCAACTCCCGATAATCAATACAAAGTCGCATACTTCCATCTTTTTTCTTTACGAATAGAACAGGAGCACCCCAAGGAGACGTACTAGGTTGATGAAACCGATGTCTAACAATTCATGCAATTAGGTTTTCAACTCCTGAAGTTCAATAGGAACCATTCGATATGGGGCTTTGGAAATGGGTTTTGTTCTGGGTTCAAGGTCGATACCAAACTCGATTTCACGCTCCGGGGGTAGGCCAGGAAGTTCTTCGAGGAATACGTCAGGAAATTTATTAACAATAGAAATATCATTCAAATCTGATGTATTTTTGTTTAAATCTGTGACATGAGCTAAGAAAGCTTGACATCTGTTTTTCAATAAACGAATAACTTTATGGCTTGAGATGTCTGTGATTGATTTTAATGGTTTGGTCGCTTGAATTCGCATAATAGGTTGATTAGGAATATGAAAGCTAACAACCTTACGAAAATAATCAATTTTAGCATGATGAGTAGTTAACCAATTAATCCTTAGAATCACGTCAAATGCAAGTATTTTAAGGAGATAAGATAGACAGGTAACGTGCGATTACCGATTTGAATCAAACAAGACTTATAAATAGTGGATGTAATGAAGATTTCTCCTAACGGAGTTTCAATAGATAAGTAAAAGTCTAATTTCTCTGGAGTCAAATTTAAACGTTGAGCGCAAGTAGGAGAAATAAAAGAATGGGTAACACCGGTATCAAATAAGGTATATACTTCGCTAGAGTTTATGATTAGATTACCCGTGATCACCTCGTTCGGATTTCTCGCTTTTTGGGAGGTTACAACAAATGCTCTCCCTTGAACTACCGGTTTTGTCTTGTCTGGGATGACCTTTGATGCCTCCATCCCAGCTGGACTTGACTTTGGTGCACGACAAAATCGGGCAAGGTGACCTTCTCTTCCGCAATTATAACACGCTTTGGATTGCTGCGTATAGTTTGGACTGATATGTCCCTCCCCTCCGCATTTGTAACATACGATTGGCTGTCGTTCCCCTTCCTTAACAACAGGTGTTGGTGATGACGTCTTCCCATCATTGTTGAATCTCCTCTTCTTGAAATTTCCACTTCTATTATCTTGGCCATGATTACCACCGAAGTGGTTACCATTTCTGGCATGTTGATTCCCTTCACGTTTGTTATCACCGCTTCGATGACTGCTACCACTGGTATTATCATTTTATCGGCTACTCTCTCTTGGTTGATTTAACTCGTTATCGCGCTCCAATAACGGAGCCCTATTTACAACATCTGAATACAAACACAGTTTGTGAGAAATTAAGTATTAACGTATCTCGGGTTTCAAACCTCTTAGAAACATCCGCGTCATTCTCTCCTAATTATCAACCAAGTTGGATGCAAACCGGGACAACTCGGCAAACTTAGCTTCGTACTGTGACACGATCATATTGTTCTGCTCCAGCTTGATGAACTCTACCTCCTTCATGTGAGAAATACTTTCGGAAAAGTACTTATCATTGAACAGTTCTTGGAATTTCTCCCAAGACATCTTCAGTGCGGCATGTTGAGTATGCTTTACCAATTTCCACCAGTAATCTGCCACTCCTCGCAACATAAAGGTGGCAAAGGGAACCTTTTGCTCCTCAGAGCATCCCAAAACATCAAATATCTTGGTGATCTGCTTTATCCACGTCTCCGCTATAAGTGGTTTTGGCTCTCCAATAAACTCCGGTGGTCCCAACTCCATGAACTGTTTAGCGGTGACCGTCAAGAGAGTTGCCGTTGTTTCCACCATATTTTGAATGAGGCCGCCGCTCTCACTTTGATGTTGTATAAATTGCATAAAGCCTCCGAACATCCCATCGTTCACCATTTCATCAGTGTTATTGTTTACCTGAGGATTGTTGTCTTCCTGTTGCACATTATCCTGGGTATTGATCGTTGGTGACTCAACGGTCTCATGTACTTCATTGCTTATCTCAACATTTTTGGATGCCATTTTCAAATACTTCCACAAAACAAGGGTTAATTAACATATCACATATTATCCCTATACTCTGACCGACCAATTAAATACCAAATAAACTTATGTAGGTCATACTAGCGAAGGAATTCCCCGTCTCTCCCCTCCTAGTTCTTGTCTCACATCTCAGCCAGGGATCATATCCCTAAGCTTTGATACCAACTGTGACGGCTCCAAAATAGGTATACATCACCCATCTTGAGTCGCCAAATACATGGAACAAAATTCAAATACAACTTAATTATACAACAGTCGTGTAAAATACGACAAAACATAATCTAAGAGTTTTAATAAGAATATTGTCATCTGGACAATATCCACACTCAATGGAGTCCTCATTACATTTATTGTCAGACTATTTTATAGAATAGTGAAGACTACTAAAACAACCGCTTGGACCGTCAATCCGTTCCCTGACTCGTCCCAGCTATATTCTCATTTCCTGAAGAGAACAATGAAAGAAAGGGTGAGCTCAACTAGCCCAGTAAGAAATATTATGACTAAGATAATGCAGAATAAATTATCCTTAGCCTTCAACAAATATAACAACCGATAGAATACAATAGACAACAAGTTTTAGATCAACAATCTGCAATGAAATAAGCAATCAATTAGAAGAGTCAAGTAGAGCATAAAATCTACTATCTTCTATGATTTAAAAAGTTTTTCATCAACTTTATCGCTGAGACTCAGCTTAATAAATAAACCACATCATCGAATCATCCCTGCACCATGGCCAAGGATATTCATGTAATCATACCAACAACTGTCCATCAATGAACTACAGGCCAATGAGGACTTTTACCACCTCATTCGTTACATTACGGTCATGATTATACCGAATAATCCCTAGTCATAATCATACCAATTCCATCTATGCACGTAAGCCAAAGATGACTTTCATCACAATACAAACATGAGGATGATGACAATGACATAATAATTCAATAAAACAAGTTCAAGGATAAATTTTAAAGATTTATAATTTAATTTATCCAGAAATCAATAACGTCCAAATTGTCAACATGATACTGCTTTGTGGAGTAAAATTCAAGAATGTTCAGAAGAATATTTCCAAGAATAGATACTGGATGAAGCGCAAATATCCAGGATATTCTACTAATTTCATGGAGTATAGAAGCCAAAACTTTAACCAACTAAGTATAATAGAATATATGAAACTGCAAATGGATTTTTGCCCGCCATGCGGTAATCCACGTAGACAGATTGTTTCCATAATTTAATAAGGAATGAATACAAAGGATCATTCACCATGCATGCGGTAGTCCACATAGACAAGTTATTACAACAGAATAATAAAGAATGGAATAATAGAAGAATTCACCAGGCATGTGATAGACCGCACATACATGTTATTTCAACAGAATAATAAAGAATGGAATAACAAAAGAATTCACCAGGCATGCGATAGACCGCACAGACAGGTTATTCCAATAGAATAATAAAGAATGGAATAACAAAAGAATTCACTAGGCATGCGATAGACCGCACAGACAGGTTATTCCAACAGAATAATAAAGAATGGAATAACAACCCTTACGAGTATTGAAAGAAAATAACTCTCTTCATGAATACGAAATAAATAATACCCCTTACCTTAGAAGAAACTAGATACTGGAATAGTGAGGTAGCAGACTTCTCTTCTTCCTTCTCTCTATAATTTCTCTCTATAATAATTGCTCTTGTGAGACTTAGTAAATTGGTGAGAATGAAAGAAGAATGAGCTTCTATTTATAGGAAAATATAGTTTTGATAATTGCACGTTTTGGGGCTCGAAATATTACAGTATAATAACTTCCTATTTTTCTTCATTTTTAATTTAGTCCTGCAAGTATTATCAAACTTTCACCACCTCCCCTAATAGTAAATAATGTGAATTAATAGTTCATTCATGTGACTTAATAGTATAATCATGTGAAAAAACCAATTACAGTATAGTACCTTCATCTATACCTCCATTTTTAATTTAGTCATGCAAGTATTATCAATCTTGCACCACCTCCCCTAATAGTACATGAATGTGAATCAATAGTACACACATGTGAACAAATAGTTATAAGCATGTGAAATAATAGTAATTAATTGCTTATTTATCCGATTAATTACCCGATTGGTCAATATAACCTCCAGACATCAATTATTATCGAAATAAATGTCGATTTCTACTAACACTAATAATCCCAACACAATGGAACTATCAATTTCATCTTTAATCAACACGAACTTATTCATCATTAATATTATAACTCACAGTATTAAACAACCAGGTCATTCCCAGGAAAGAGGGGTCGTTCCCAGGAAAGAGGGGGCTTTCCGATAAGAATTTCTCCTTATTGGCACGCAATTAGGTGATCAAATCTCTCCTTAACAGAACTTCTAGACATTGTCAATATTGCAAATAATAATATGAATAACTTTATCGTCTCAATTATTGATTTAATAATATAAAATATTATGCAGATGATACTGTGACAATAATTGAATCAATAATATGAGATATATTATGCAGCGATTACTGTAGCAATAATTGAGTATAACTGAGTGACTTATCACGTAAGCATCAATAATAATTACTGTGTGCTACTATGCAACCATGTATTCATCGTACTTTTACTACCGGTAGTTCAACAGGTTTAATGGTAAAACTTTCGCCGTTATTTTTATAAAAGATAATTACATCATTTTCTAACTACGACAATACTTTTGTTGTGGGGTCCACTAATGATTGTCTTGTCATCATATTTAATATTCCCTGCTCAAATGAATATTCCCAGACCAATCGAATATTATATAACCACTTGCTTACTTCGCAAAATTTGTAAATAATATCCACAACTATAACATTATATCAAATCTACACCATAATATTCAAAAATATATTTCAAGAAAAATTAATCTTTATTCATAAAAGTTGGGGTCTGACCGAACATGTTTTACTAAAATGGACATAACCATTTCATATGAACTCCGATTGTTGAAATTCAAGATGATCCGGAACGAGGACGAGTAAACCTACAACCTTTATTTTTTAGGGTTTTCAATTTGATGTCGTTAGTAGGGGTCAAAATAGAAATCTTTAGGACTGTTGTGCACTCAGAGGTAATCGGAGGGAGTCAGGCATGCACATATGCAAGTGTAGTGCTTCTGACGATAACAAATGTTGTTGTTAGTTATAATACATGAATATTATTAAATATAATGATACTTAATATTAATAAATGATGTATTCGATAAGTTGTGTAAGCATATACAAGAGAGACGATTCGGGCAAGTGATGAATGAACGTCGAAACACCTTGATAAATGTTTATGAACTTAAAAAGTATTTCAATTCAATTGAAGTGAACATTATAAGATATGGAATGGGGTTAATATAAAACTAATAAGGAGTCCTCATAAGACTTAAACACTTGAATGAATTTTGAGTATGACTAAGAAGAAATATAGAATTGATTAATAAGTTATATTAGATTGAAACTCAACGTTGTAAGAGTTGAGAATGTGATTTGGATGCTAAAAGTATTATGTTATATTTTAGTGAGTTTTCAGGTTCGTGTTATGTGGTTGATTAATATGGTTAAACCTTAAGTTAAAGGTTATAACTTAACTAAGATGATAATTGAATCTATGAGGGTAATGTGTATGTAGCTAATTGATGTGATAATTCTAATGGTATGTGTAGGATATTAGAATATGTGAGTTGTAATTATATAGCTTACGTAAGAGACAAGTTCCCTAACCTTTGCTACTTTATTATTCAGCAAGGATTACTTTTCGCTGTCATGTTGTACTTATGCAAGTTCTCTATCTCTAAACTCTTATTAAGCAGTTAAGTTGTTATTGTTACGCAAGTTTATAAACCCTAATTTTACTATCAGGTAAGTCTTGAAGTTATTATTCAATTGAGCAAGTTCTCTAACTTTAATCTTACATTATGCAAGTTCTTGTTCCTAACTTGTTATTGTTATGCATATTCTTTAACTCTGAATTATTGTTGAGTAAGTCTCTAAACTACACTTTTCATTGAGCTAGTTAATTAATCTTTACTCCTTCATTACAAGCAAGGTTGTTTTGTTTATTCAAAGTCTGTACTATTGTTTAGAACTTGATCTTGTTGAAAAACATTTGTTCAGCTAAAATTAAATGTTGTTCAATCTCTGATCACCAATGTCATTGCACTATCTTATATTGTTATACCGAACTCTTAGTTGATTAGAGATTCTGTATTGATTCAACTAATCCTTAGTTGATGTATGTTCTAAACTCTAAATTACCCTTAAAGTCAGTCCAAACCAAACTTCTTTTGGTTTTCTTATGAATCTGTTTGCTTATGAATCTGTATAGTTTTAAGAGCGTATAGTTAATGACTAATACTTGTTCAACAGATAAACCATTGGTATCCTATCTCTTATTGATACATTGGCATAATTCAATTGTAACCATACTCTTTAATAGTTATTGATCCCTATCTGATTCAACCAGTACTTGGTTGATGAGCGTTATAAAGGTCTAGAATTCCTTTGAAGTTAATTCCAAACCAAATTTCCTTTGGTACGGAACCTGACGATCTAAGATGAGATGAACAACCCTATATCAGGGGATTATTTTAGAGCTACACAATAATGTTAAAATGTTTACGCAGTACATAGTACAAAGGGCTGATCACTTGGAGTACGAGACGATGGTCCATATAGTCGTTTGGACTGTTAAAGGTTAAAATAGAAATGATTGTTAACCTAGGACATATATGATGATTATGGTCTTTTAGACCATTAAAGGGTAAAGTAGAAATACTTGACAACCTATAACATAGTTCGTGGTCTTGTGACCCTCAGTGTATTACTTTGATATTGATATTTGTTATTTGATTTTAAAGTTCGTTATTCCTTGAATTTATAGTATTCAAACTAGAACTTATTGTTTTCGGTAAAGATACTTTACCATTGAAAGCTCAGTTAATTGTCATTCATAGAATGCTATTGTATACTACCCTTCTTGTGGGCAATTGTTTGTTCACTCTTGCACAAAACAATGTAGATGAAGTTAAGAAGTTTGAAGAGCTTTCTACAAGCAAGGGCTGGGGTAAAGTGCTTGATTAGACAACATTTAATTTACCTTCTATTTATGAAGCATATGTAATAGATATGACACCCCCAAATCTGGGTACTTCGATTCTACGGGATTTGGTGTTCACTGTACAAATATCATCTATCTATCTACCCATAATAAATGCAAACCATGCAATAGATAGAAATAAATCTTCCCCTTATGGGGTTACAACATCTGAATAATAAACATAATCCCAGGTCATACTAATCTTAAACATCTGTGCGGAAACATAAACAAATAAGTCTTAAACAACATCATTAACTTAATACATAAATTCAACATCTCAATAAATAACAAGTCTTCATCACTTGTTAACCTTTCCCTTGCCTTTACTAGTGGAAGGTTCGTCGGTTCTTTCATTCTTAACTTCAATGTTATTATTACACAAGAGTGAGCACTATTGCCCACAAGTAGAATAATGAAATAACAATGTATAATAACATGCGAGTGAATCAAAGACTTCTGGAGCGGTGCTTTCGATATTGGAGCGGTTCCTGGCGCCAAATCGATCACAAAATTAACTTCTCTGTCTGACGGAAGTCCTGGCAAATTGTTTGGAAAGACATCGACGAAGTCTCTCACTACCGGTATCTCCTCTATTTTTGGATTCTCTTTACGTTTGTCGACTATGTAAGCTAAATATCCTACACAGCCCTGTCTTAACAACTTCTTGCCCTGCATCATCATCAGATAACTCGCTTGTCTAGGCGACTTGCTACCATAAAACACAGCCTTTGACGGAGTCATAAGGTTAATACGCTTCTTTTGGCAATCAATTACAGCCCCATAATTGAATAACCAGTCTATTCCTAAAATAACATCAAATTACCCAAGTCGAATATGGATAAGATCTACGTTCATGATATTACCCTTAATATCCACTCTACAGTTCTTATGTATGTACTTAATAGTGATTATTTCTCTATTCGCAATTTCTATGTTCATGGGGTATTCCAACTCATCCTTAGGCAAATCTAAATTCTTAGCAAAGTCATCGGATATAAAGGAACAAGTAGCACCCAAATCAAATAAAACATAAGCATTAATTTTATTGATCGGAATGATACCTGACACCGCATCACGAGATTGAACTGCATCCTGCACCGTCATGTTGAAAGTCCTGGCAGTCGGTCGGTTGGTTGCGATTGGTCCTATGATAGTAAAGGCATTTCCACTGCTATTTCCCTTGTTTCCTCCTTATCCTTCCCCTCCAGATCCCTTCTTAGGATAGTCTCTTGCCAAATGATCTTTTGAACCACAAGTGAAGCAGGTACCCTTCTTTAGGTTAGGACAGTTAGGTGCTATGTGGCCCTCCTGACCACAATTGTAGCACACTCACTTTCCTTTCATACAAACCCCCTGATGAGCTTTCCCGCAGGTCGGGCATGCTTTAATCTTCTTCTTCTGACCTCCTTGCTGATTCCCCGATGATGAGTTGTCATTCCACCTCTTCTTCTGATTAAAATTACCACCTCCTGTGCCACTTCCACTAGCTTTGTTATTTTCTTCACTTTTAGTCTTCTTCTTCTTCTGATCTTGATTGTACTTGGTCACCGCATCACTTCCACCTTCAGCGAGGATGGCCTTTTCCAGTACTCCAGCAAAAGTGTTCAGCTGAAACATTGATACTTTGCTATAAACCTAGGTCTTTAGACCTTGTTCAAACCGTCTCACCTTTCTCTCATCCGTGTGAACTTGATACGAGGCGAACCTAGCTAGCTCATTGAATTTAGCCGCATAATCAGGTACGGACATATTCCCCTGCTTCAACTCCAGAAACTGAACCTCCATTTGGTTCTGCGAGCTTATCGGGAAATACATCTCGAAAAACATCCCTTTGAATCTCTCCCAAGTAATAACGCCTTCACCTCCACGGACCTTGTTTGTTTGCCACCAGTAACTGGCCTCAGACTTCAGCATAAACATTGCGAAAGCGGTCTTCTGGTCTTCTCTAACTCTAGCAACATCAAAAACTTTTTCCATTTCCATAAACCACGTTTGAGCCTCAATTGGGTTCATGGAACCTTTAAATTCTGGAGGTCCTATCGCTTTGAAATCTTTAAATGTTGTATTTGGTGGAGCTTGAGGTTGATTATTCATTGCTCTAGCTAGCAAGTTAACCAATTGCTGAACAGGATTAGCATTAGCGTTTTTGTTGTTATTTGTAGATCCTTCTTGAGCTGGTTGTCGTTGTTGTCTTCTTCTTGGCGGAATATTTCTGTTAAAATATATGCTTATTAGATCTTTGTTTATTTCTCTAAATAGTTAAGGCATTACTCAACAATTTAACATAATTATTTAACACATTATCTCAAACAACTTGATATATATTCATTTAAATCAAAAGTTTTACAGCAAATGATAGCATCACTGCTATTTACTTCAACTATCCTGAGATAAAGAATCCACAGGATTTAAACATTAAAATATTCCTTTTTTCATAACTACATCAGAATTTATATCTAAATACTAGACAAGTTTATCACATAAGTAAACAAATTCCATCGTTAATACGCTGGCGCGCCGAATAGCCTTGGTACGCCTCTTCCACGATGCGAGACATCGTCTCCGGATCCAAGATGTATTTACGATGGAAGTCCTTCAACCGGATGGGGTACCTCAAAACTCGATCGTGGGCCTCATCCATCGCATGATTAAGTGTAGATTATGTCTCCCAAGCTTCGCCTTCTTTGCACGACCATCCTCTTCTCGCAAGATCAAGACGACGTGACTCTCTTACCCAAACCTTCCCTCTCGCTATGATCACCTTTTCGAACTTTCCTTCGCCTTCTTCAACTTCTCTATCTCCTGGTCTTATATTGGTTTGACCTTCTCGTGGACCAAATCTTATTCTACATTTCCCGGTCGTGAGTGAAGAGTCGAAATCTCCTCTCCTTCTCTTTCGAGTAATCATCATTGAATAATCGCCTGCTTCTACGTCGGATCCTCAGACCTCATCTCGTAATCTCTACGTTACTTGTCAGATAACGCGACGTACATCTCAGCATCAATGTAGTGCTGTGGAAACTCCTCTTCTTCCTCTTCCTCTTCAAATTCCTCCTCAGGATCCTCCTCTGGATCAGTCTCAGGCTCATGCTCCTGACCAACAATAGTGATCAAAGAAGATGGCTCTCTCAGACTAACCGCTCCCTAACGACATACGAATGTCCCGGCTCCCTCCTCTCAGGGCATCTTGTAGGTACTCGGGGTTCCTCCTCCCCAGTTCGACTAGTTCCTCCAACATCTGACATCCTAACAACAAAATTTTGAGTTTTTAGTTACTAAGTCATACTAGTGAGCACATAATTTAACACATAAGCATATAAAGTCTTTTATTATCTAATGAATTACAAAAATTCATTTCCTAGAACTCGATAAGAGTTTTCAATCACTATGTTCTTTGTAAGACCCCAACTTATTATAAATAAAATCGAATTTCCTCTAATTATTATTGTGAATAATAAGGTGTTAAATTGATATAATATTTTGGTTATGGGTGAAATGTGCAAATTTTGCAAAATAAGCAAGTGGTTATAAAATAATCATTGTTGTTTGGAATATTCGTTTGGTCGTGGACTATTCTTGTTGTTTTCGGGAATATTCGTGATTTACTTGCCCAGCTCATTTTGGGCCCCATAATGTAATGATTGTTTAATGAAGAAAATGACAAGTTTGAGTTTTATAAATAACGACGTAGTTATTACCGCTAACACTGTTGGAATACCCTTGTGGTTAAAGTAAAGTAATACACGTTGTTGCCGCAAGAGCATACCAGATTGCACAAAGATTGTTGAATTATTGATCCTTACGTAAGAAGGCACTACTCAATAATTGTCACATGAGTTACTTGCTCAATATTTTATTTTATTGATTCAATAATTGCTTTGCATTGATATTTTATATTATTGTTGTTTCAATTATCGTCATCGCACAAAGATCTCCTTTATCGGATCAAGAATTCAGATTATTTGGAATAATATTATTAGATAACATTATTGGCAATGTCTAGAAAGTTTTGTCGAGGAGAGGTTTGGTCACCTAATTGCGCGCCAAAGAAGGAGAAATCCTTATCGAAAGCCCCTCTTCCTCAGGAAATGTACTGGTTGTTATAAATGTGATTACAGAATATTATTTGTGAATAATTAATCATTGATTCATATGATAAGGAAATATTTATTTTATGTGGATATAAATGATGGATTTATTTATGTGGTTATAAATGAAGGAATTAATGTTGAGGTGTTTTATTAGTATTTTGTCTGGATTGAAGGTATTAAAAATCAAACCAAAGTGTTTTTTGAGATATATATCATGGAGTTATAATTTTTAATCCGACCGCTGATCGTTGTAATTTTTGGATATGTTATACATATATAAGTTGAGTATATGTCCACAAATTTTGAACCGTTAAAAATGAGCGATGATTTGTTATGAATTTTTAAGAGGTGGTTGATTCTTAAATCAAAGTTATAAATCATTTTGGTGGAAAATTCTAGAATTGGTGGGCCCCACTCTTAGTTGGTGAAGAAATGTGCTGAGATTTTTATTCAAATGTGGTGGTGGGAATAGTGGTAGGTAAAGCCATCGTCAGTTGCGGTGTTAAGTCCGCTTTGCTGCTAACATTTTCCTATAAATAGAGGGCTAAGTTAGAATTGAAAATCACACCGTAAACAAGTTTTCTTTCTCTCTAGATTATTGAGTTTATTTTGTGAGTATTTAGATACTTTGTGAGTTTCTTAATCGCTGCAAGTTTCCTTCAAATTTATACCGATATTTCGATCAGAAGTACTGATATTTTGAGGTAAGGGATATTATCTTCTTAAATGATATTTTCTTCAATATCATTATCCAAATATTGGTATGAACTTTTTATCAAATTTAGAACTTTTTGTGTCTGGATTACTATTCACGATACAAAGACTATTCACGAATACTAAGACTATTCATCAAAAATGAAATTTTCTTCTTTTGTCCAAGTTGTCTATTATGGTTACTATCTTTGATCAGTATCCATGTTTTGATCATTATTTTTGAATTCTCGCTTCAAAATTGGTTATTTCGAATATTATTGAACTTGGATAAACCGTAATACTTAATCCTTAATATTTGATCTATTATCTCACCGGATTCGCTTTTCTTTAAAATATTTTTCATCATCCTCACCCTAAATGATGATATAAATGAATATCTTTGGCCCATAGTGCAAAGATGAATGATTACCTAATGAATATCTTTGGCCCATAGTACAAAGATGAATGTGTTAGATGATGAACATGACCAACCGGTGATACAAAATGAATATCTTTGGCCTATAAAGTGCAAAGATGAATATTTGATTCAAGATGTATATCGATTGATGTTACAGGATAAAATATTGATGATGCACTTTTAAATCTTAGAAGATAGTAGAATTCTTTCTACTTGACTCTTCTAATGGATTACCGCTTTTCACCGCAATGTTGATCTAAAACTTGTTGTCTATTATATTTTATCGATTATTCCTCAACAAGACTAATGATAATTTGTTGTATACTATCTTAGTCATAATATTCTTTATCGGGCTAGTTGAGCTCACCCTTTTGTTCCATTTTTCTTCTCGTGAGGTGAGAACATAAAGCAGAACTAGCCTGGGTACGGAGTGATGGTTCTAGAAAGTTGTTTTAGCAAATCCTCAATATTTTTAAAATAGTGTATCAATAATTGTAATGAGGACTCCTTTTGAGTTTTTATACTCTCTTTTTGTATTTAAACTCACGCTTTAATGAAGTTGTATTTGTTTACATCATGTATTTGGCGACTCGTAATAGGTGATGTATACCTATTTTGGGGCGTTACATTCTTCCTATAAGGCTACTACCTAAGGTTGTTCCCCCACCTAAGGTTAATAACCCACACTACCGATACCATTAATTTAGACACCCCAAATCCGGTACTTCGATTCTACGGGATTTGGTGTTCACTTCTCTGAAATATCATCTATCTATCTACCCATAATAAATGCAAACCATGCAATAGATAGAAATAAATCTTCCCCTTACAAGTTACAACATCCTAATAATAAACATAATCCCAGTGTCATACTAACCTTAAACATCCGTATGGAAACATAAACAAATAAGTCTTAAACAACATCATTAACTTAATACATAAATTCAACATCTCAACAAATAACAAGTCTTCATCACTTGTTAACCTTGCCCTTGCCTTTACTAGTGGAAGGTTCGTCGGTTCTTTCGTTCTTAACTGCAATGTTATTATTACTCAAGAGTGAGCACTATTGCCCATAAGTAGAATAATGAAATAACAATTTATAATAACATACGAGTGAATCAAAGACTTCTGAAATAAAAGTTCAACTTTTGAACCAAGAATGAATAACAAGAATCAAAAGATTTCTGAGGGTCATAAGACCTTGAACTATGTCCTAGGTTATCAAGGGTTATACTTGAAACCTTTAACAGTTATAAGACTATGGACTCTTCTTCTCGTACTTAGGGGGATCAGCCCTTAGTACCATACTGTGCACAATATCTTAACGTTAACGCATAAGAAATCCCTATACAGGGTTGTTCATCTCAGTTTGACATTCGAGTCCGCACAAAAGGAAGTTTGGTTTAGATAATTCATCAAGGGTTTTGAAATTTAGAACGCTCATCAACTATGAACTAGTCGAATCAAAAAGGGTTCGCTAGTCTAACAAGGTTTAACAGTAATTGAATATTTAACTTGAATAAAATCTCAAAAGGTATACAATAGAATAAGTATTGTATAACAGCATCATGCTTGAAAGATTAATAGGCTTTAATATAATAAAACAGACTTGATCAATAATAATGAGAACTTGCTCAATGTAGAAAGGTGAATTCATCACTTATATAACGATAACAAGTAGGGTTAGAAAACTTGCCTCGTGCGTAGATTACACTTTAATAAACACGTTCCTTGAATTTAATCCTACATATCATTTCCATTCACAACTCTAGTTAATTATAATGTAATTAGTCATCACAAGTTCATTCTCTTTGTCTAACTTGATTATGACCATACTTAGTCAAATTACTACATTCATTGTCACATAATTTACACTCCACGAATAACAAGCTAATTATGTATTCAATAATTCAATCCACATGCAATTATGTTATTTACATGTTAAGCATCTATTTTAACATCTCATTATACTTCTAACATATTTCTACGTTCATTAAATTAGGTTAACATCACATTTCAAAGACTTGAACACTTTGAAAATTTTGCTTCTGAACATTCTCGCAGAGGGCGCTTACTACCCCACTTTTTTATACTTGTTCTCAAGGCCATGCATGATGATGGTATGTTGATCGTGTGTCTTTATGTCATGCACATGAAGTCACAAGGCTCGAGTCGCACCATGAGCCATGAGACTCGCTTTCAGATTCTGCATTCGCGAAAATTGTAGAACATGGCCAAAAAACTCCAATTAAATTATTACTACACGAATTTAATCATACCCACATATTAGAATTCGTATATAATCATTACTCAACATTTATAGAGTTATTTTAACCAATTAAAACACATAATTACGGAATTAAAATATGTAAATTTCACTGTTCTTGATGTTCTTGAAGGTTTTGAAAATAAAACATGAAAATTACCACTACGGATTCGTTATAACACCGAATTCATTCATTTATAGTTTGTTCTCTTCGTATCAACATGCATAACAACATACAAGTGTAAATTTTATAAAACAATTTATGTTTGACATATTAAAATCACGTATAAGGGCCATATGGCCATATCCCATACTCTGTAATTTTTGTAGTAACCATATACGATGTATTTTCATGAAACTGATGATATGGTTTGTATAATATATATATATATAATCAAATACGATATGATACATCTTAATACATACACAACCCATAACCATACCCCTTTCCCATTCACAGAGTTTTTAACAAAACTTGAAGCCATTTTCCAAAAAACTTAAACAACGTAACTTATTATTTGGGAAGAAGAAGATTACCCTGAGTGTGAATGAGTAGAGATAAAAACCCTTTTTTCAAAAGCTTCTTCAATCACAGAGTTTCTCACAAAATCCTCTGAGTTCTCTCTCTGAATTTCTCAAATTCTCTCTAACTATATTTCAGACTTAGAAAAATGAATTAAAGAAGACGTATAAAATAAAGAACTGACGCGCATTAAGGTCAGTTAACCCAATCATGGGTAACTGCTATCAACTCCCCTTAGGGCCTTGTTTGGCTAGCAACATGAATAAATTTTCTAATTATTTTAATTAATCTCATATACTTTAGTTTAATCATGTCACACCCACTTGCACAATAAATCAAATATCTTATTTAATTTAATTTAAATGAAATATAGTAATTTCTCATTAATTCACATAGTCAAATAATTAAATTCTTATTTATTAATAATGTCAAATTATTACATCTCTAATTAATTATTAAATTAATTAAAATAAAATTAGGCTTATTAAATATTTCTTTTAATTCAATAAGCTCACATAATTACCGTGAGAGACCCCGTGATTTTATCAATAAAGATTTAAATTTTGATTTAAATAATTTTTAATATTATGGTGTGAATTTGAGATAATATTATAGTTGTGGGTAGTATTTATAAATTTTGCAAAGTATGCAAGTGGTTATATTATATTCGATTGGCTCTGGGAATATTCGGTTTAGCAGGAATATTCGCATAACTACTCAATCATTGGTGGACCCCACAAATGTAATTATTGTTGGATCGAGAAAACGACAAAAATATTTTATTAAAATAACTACGGAAGTTTTACCGCTGATATCGTTGAACTACTCTTAAGTAGTAAAAGTACAAAAGAATACGTGTGGTTGCATAAGAAGCACACCAGTATTGATTATCGATGCTTATGTGAGAAGTCACTCACTTTGATTCCATTATCACGATTAATAATATGAATTATTATTGCGATAATGACGCTTTTGTTTTATTCAGATTATTAACGTAATAAAATGTAAAACATCTTTTATATAAAATAGAATACTTTATTAAAGTTATTCTATAAATAGAATATATTATATTTTATTATGCATAGTGTTGCATAGTATTTTTATATAGTGTTTTGCATAGTAGTAAGATTGCATAGTAAAATGTTTTTATATAAATAGAATATATTATATTTTATTTAAAAGATTTTTCTTTAAATATGGACCGTCCGATTAAAGTAAATCAATCTGGACCGCTCATGGATTAGTTACTATGCATTCCATTTTCCTATAAATAAAGCTCATTCCTTCATTATTTTCTTTTAATTCATTGAAACTCTAGAGAGAAAATTATAGAGAGAAGCTATAGAGAGAAAAGTATAGAAAGAAGAAGAGTATTCTCTACTTCACTACTTCTATATTCATTTTTTTACTAGTGGGTGTTATTCTTTCTTCTTCAAGAGAACTTCATTATTCCATTCACTATTATTCTCGCTGAATAACCTCGTAAAAGTGGCATACCCTATACATAACCTCAGATACGCCAGATACCCTATACTTGGTGAAATCCTTATGTTATTCCATTGCTTATTATTCTTGCTGAATAACTCAGATACGCTGGCTTTACCCTATACTTGGTGACATTCTTCTATTATTCTCGTTGAAACATCCTCGTCTGTGTGTTTTACACCGACCCGGTTCCGCTTTTTATTATTCTGCTGGAACATCCTGTCTCGTGTGTTTTACACCTCGACCGGTTCCGCTTTTATCATTCTCGTTGAATATCCTATCTCGTGTGTTTTACACCGATCCGTTCCATCTTTATTATTCTCGTTGAACATCCTCGCTTGCGGTGTGAATTTCACCCACCCGGTTCCGTTATTATTATTCTCGCTGAATAACCTCGCCTATGTGAAGTACCGCATGCACGGTGATTTCTTTTGTTATTCCATTCTTTATTATACCCAAATAGTTAAAACTTTGACTTCTATACTCCATGAAATTAGTAGAATATCCTTGATATTTGCGTTTCATCCAAAGATCTTTTCATGGAAATATTCTTCCGATCATTCTTGAATTTAACTCTACGAAAACAAAAGATTATGTTTGATAATTTGGACGTTAATAATTCATCGATTAAATAATTCTTGAACTTGTTTTATTGAATTATTATGTCATTGTCATCATCCTCATGTTATATTATGTTATCTTTGCTTACGTGCATAGATGAACTTAGTATGATTATGACCGTGGATCATTCTTGTATAATCATGACTTGATATAAATGATGTGACAAAAGTCCTTAGTGGCCTGTAATGCAAATGATGGATAGTTTTTGGTATGATTATGACCGTGGGTGATTCTATAGTCATGACCATTGATAATTTGATGAAAATCCTCGACCGTGGTACGTGGATGATTAGATGTGGTGGTTTATTTATTGTCGAGTCTCAAATGATAAAAATTGATGAAAACCTTTTAAAACCTAAAAGATAGTAGACTTTATTCTCTACTGACTCTTTTAATGGGTTGCTTATTCCACCGCAGCTTAAACCGGTTGTCTATTGTATTTTATCGCTTTAACATCGTTGAAGGCTAATGATAATTTATTCTCATTATCTTAGTCATAATATTTCTTCATCGGGCTAGTTGAGCTCACCCTTTCTTTCACCGTTCTCTTCGTGAAAATGAGAACATAGTCGACGAGTCGGGGAACGAGTAATGGTCCGTAGGATAGCATTAGTAGTCCTCACTATTCTTCGTGAAATAGTGTGATAATAGTTGTAATAAGGACTCCTTTTGAGTTTGTATAATATCTAGTAGACAATATTTGTATTCAAACTCATACTTTATGTCGTATTTGCACACGGCGCTTATATTAGTAAGTTGTATTTGAATTTATGTACCATGTAAGTGGCGACCCAAGATGGGTGACGATACCTAATTTTGGGGGCGCCACGCTTAGTATCGTCGAGCTTAGGATATGATCCTGCTAAGATGTGAGATAAGAACTAGGAGGGGAGAGACGGGAAATTCTTCGCTAGTATGACCTACCTAAGTTTATTTGGTATTTAATTGGCTCACGTAGTATAGGATAATATGTTGCATGTTAATTAACCCTTGTTTTGTGACAAGGTTTTGTATTTAGATGTTGTGAATAGGGCTCTCGTTATTGAGCGCGCGATAATGAGTCACCAACCAAAAGGTAACGACCAACAACACGATAATAATCATACCCCGTGAATCGACCATCGAACAATGATGACCATCGTGGGAGAAATTATCATGCCAAGAATGGTAACCACTTCTTGGTGGTAATCATGGCCAAGATAATAGAAGTGGAAATTTCAAGAAGAGAAGGTCATTTAGCTCGATTTTGTCATGCACCAAAGTCAAGTCCACCGGGACTATGGCACCAAAGGCGATACGGATAAAACAAAGTCGGGTGGTTTCATGAAGAGCGTTTTTCATGACTTCTTAAAAAGCAAGTGACTCGAACGAAGTTAGCACGAGTTAGTTAATTATAAATTCTTGCAAGTCTATACTTTATAAGATACCGGTTCTACCCATTCTTTTATCTCGCTTGCTTATGCTCAACATTTAAATTTGACTCTAGAAGTTAGACTTTAACTTATTGGTTGAAACTTCGTTGGGAGAAACCTTCGTTACCTCCAATCGCTTATTAATCTTGTTGTTTCAAATAAACACTTTCACGCTACTTCGTCGATATTATCTCTTTGAAAATATTTGCCTTTGATGGTATTTTAGGAATCAATTGGTTAACTACTCATCATTCTTTTCGTAAGGTTGTTAGCTTTTATATTCATAACCAAACTACTAAAGTCAATTATTGTCATATCAAGCCATAAGTAAAGAGCCCCAACCTTTTCGTTGTTGACTTCCTTGTGTGGAATGCAATCGGCCGGACTTTCAGAGGCGCGACGCCGTGGATGAAGATGGCAAGTTGATAGGTATCATTGTGAGGTGCTATCTGTGTTAAGGGATAGAAGTCACAGCTGGTATTAATGTGACGTACTATCCAAGTCTTGGACGAGAGTAATGATTTTGAATGATATTTCTATCATTAATAAATTTCTTGGCGTATTCTTGAAGACTTCTTAGCCTACCCTAGAGCGTGAAATCGAATTTTGTATTGACCCCAAAGATAAAACCCATTTCTTAAACCTCAAATATTTCTTCAACTAAAAGGATCAGCTTTTACGTGATTTATGATGAAAGTCATAATAAAAGCATTGGACTAATGAAAATCATGGGTATTCGTGGTATTAGTAAGTTTTATGATGAGTTATGTTGGTTAGTATGTAAAAACATGAAAGTTTCTTAAAAATCACAAAGAGTTGAAAATCGATTTTGGTGAAAACGTAATATGAAATTCAATAGACCATATCTCCTATTATATTTTGAATTTTTGAATGTGGTCAAGTCCTAGAGTTAGATCTATGAGTTACCTAACTAATCCAAGTGGAATTACAGGAAAAGGTGTTGTAGATTTTTGTGTGGACTGATTTTAGCAAAGGAGGCCAAAGCTGTAAATTTCAAAAATGCTACTGCCCAGAAACTTTAAGGGGCTGTTTCGGCCACTTAAATTATGAGAAAAATTCTGGCCTTTTGGGACATGAAGGTATATGGTATAAAGTATCTCCTGTCCAAAAATGAGCTCATTCTGACTTAAAATGAGCAAGTTATGACTATTTCAATATTTAGGTTTTTCCGATTTAAAACGCTATAACCGAAAGTTCTATAACTCCGATGACCATGAAATTTAAACTAGAAGCTCACGTTAACATGTGTAAGGTCCTGCCAAGATTTGAGAATTTTGGAGTTAAACTTGAGGTAGCTAATTTCTTAAGGAATTAATTAGAAATTGATTTTTGAAAATAGTAAATGAATTTTAAAAATTCCGAGAAAAATATATTTTCATCATGGGACTATATTATGCTAAATCCCAGAAAAGAAATATTTTTGGGACTGATTTGGTATTTTTCATGAAAATAGTTTAGTTACGAACATATGAGTTAAATATGTTATTTGAAGTAACAAAGTTGAAAATAGGATATTATGGCTAGAGAATCCTATATAGAGTATATGTATATTTTTTGAGAGATTTGATAATTGGTGATGATATCTTATGAGTATGGCATTTTGAATGATTAAATGCATTATATGGTAAAACGTAAACAATTAAGATAAATTATTTATAAATTTAAGAAATGATTAAAATATTGTTATAATATTAATGATATTAGATTATGAGATTATTAAGTGATTGATAACATGGGGATATTCTTGAATCTCGGATAAATTATATTATAAATGTTTAATATTTATCCTTTATCTCATTTGATTGATTCTTTATATCATTATCCTCATGCTTATATTATGTTGAAAGTCATTTGTGGCATCGTAGAAGTGCATAGATGGACTTGGTATGATTATGACCGTGGATTGTTCTAATTAATCATAACAGTAATTGAAAACACAATTATCTTTGGCCGTAGTGCATGGATAATTTGTGGTCGTGATACTAATGAATACACAATTATCTTTCGTCAGAAGTGCATGGATAATTTGTGGTCGTGATATTAATGAATACACAATTATCTTCGGTAGTAGTGCATGGATAATTTGTGGTCGTGATATTAATGAATACACAATTATCTTTGGCCGTAGTGCATGGATAATTTGTGGTCGTGATACTAATGAATACACGATTATCTTTTGCCGTAGTGCATGGATAATTTGTGGTCGTGATACTAATGAATACACAATTATCTTTGGTAGTAGTGCATGGATAATTTGTGGTCGTGATACTAATGAATACACGATTATCTTTTGCCGTAGTGCATGGATAATTTGTGGTCGTGATACTAATGAATACACAATTATCTTCGGTCGTAGTGTATGGATAATTTGTGGTCGTGATACTAATGAATACACGATTATCTTTTCCGTAGTGCATGGATAATTTATGGTCGTGATACTAATGAATACACAATTATCTTTGGTAGTAGTGCATGGATAATTTGTGGTCGTGATACTAATGAATACACGATTATCTTTGGCAGTAGTGTATGGATAATTTGTGGTCGTGATACTAATGAATACACGATTATCTTTGGTCGTAGTGTATGGATAATTCGTGGTCGTGATACTAATGAATATCCTCGGCCGTAGGCGTGGATGATTCGATGATATGGATTAATTATCGAAATGAGTCTCAAAGAATGAAATATTAATTCATGGATGTGGTAAAAGTCATCTTTAGTAGTAGTGCATTGATAGACTTGGTATGATTACGACCACGGATTATTCGGTATAATCATGACCATCAGATTGAAAACACGAATATCCTTAGCCAAAGAAGTGCATGGATAATTCATGGTTGTGATACTATTAAGCTAAGTCTCAAAGATTATTGGTTTTACGAGCTTATATATCTTTGGCCCAGTAGTGCAAAGATGAATTGTTAATAAATATCTTTGGCAGAAGGCAAAGATGAATTGTTAATGAATATCTTTGGCCGGATTGCAAAGATAAACTTAATATTTTCAACGATAAAGGTATTCAAGGTATCCTCACCTCTTTATCATATCAGGTACGTACCCTAATTTCGAGGGCAAAATTCCATAAGGAGGGGAGATTGTGAGACCCCAGATTTTATCAATAAAGATTTAAATTTTGTTTAAATAATTTTTAATATTATGGTGTGAATTTGAGATAATATTATAGTTGTGGGTAGTATTTATAAATTTTGCAAAGTATGCAAGTGGTTATATTATATTCGATTGGCTGGGGAATATTCTGCTTTAGCAGGAAATATTCGTATAACTACTCAATCATCGGTGGACCCTACAATGTAATTATTGTTGGATCGAGAAAACGACAAAAATATTTTATTAAAATAACGGCGGAAGTTTTACCGCTGGATATCGCTGAACTACTCTAGTAGTAAAAAGTACAAAGAATACGTGGTGGTCGCATAGTAGCATTACACTGTATTGATTATCGATGCCTATGTGAGAAGTCACCATTGATTCCATTATCACGATTAATAATATGAATTATTATAATGATAATGACGCTTTTGTTTTATTCAGATTATTAACGTAATAAAATGTAAACATCTTTTATATAAAATAGAATACTTTATTAAAGTTATTCTATAAATAATATATTATATTTTATTATGCATAGTGTTGCATAAGTATTTTGCATAGTGTTTTGCATAGTATTGCATAGTAAAATATAGTAAAATGTTTTTATATAAATAGAATATATTATATTTTATTTAAAAGATTTTTCTTTAAATATGGACCGTCGATTAAAGTAAATCAATCTGACCGCTTCATGGATTAGTTACTATGCATTCCATTTTCTTATAAATAGAAGCTCATTCCTTCATTATTTTCTTACGAATTCATTGAAACTCTAGAGAGAGAAATTATAGAGAGAAGCTATAGAGAGAAAATTATAGAGAAAGAAGAAGAGTATTCTCGCTACTTCACTACTTCTATATTCAGCCTTTTTACTAGTAGGGGTGTTATTCTTTCTTCTTCAAAGAGAACTTCATTATTCCATTCACTATTATTCTCGCTGAATAACTCGTAAAAGTGGCATACCCTATACATAACCTCAGATACGCCAGATACCCTATACTTGGTGAAATCCTTATGTTATTCCATTGCTTATTATTCTCATTGGAATAACTCAGATAACGCCATTTACCCTATACTTGGTGACATTCTTCTACTATTCTCATTGAAACATCCTGTCATGTGTTTTACACCCGACCGGTTCCGCTTTTTTATTATTCTCGCTGGAACATCCTGTCTGTGGTGTTTTACACCGGACCGGTTCCGCTTTTATCATTCTCATTGAATATCCTATCTCATGTTTTTACACCGGATCCGGTTCCATCTTTATTATTCTCGTTTGAACATCCCGCTTGCAGGTGAATTTCACCCGACCGGTTCCGTTATTATTATTCTTCGCTGAATAACTCGCCTATGTGAAGTACCGCATGCATGGTGATTTCTTTTGTTATTCCATTCTTTATTATACCCAAATTGGTTAAAACTTTTGACTTCTATACTCCATGAAATTAGTAGAATATCCTCGATATTTGCGTTTCATCCAAAGATCTTTTCATGGAAATATTCTTCCGATCATTCTTGAATTTAACTCTCACTTAAACAAAGATTCATGTTGATAATTTGGACGTTAATAATTCATCGATTAAATAATTCTTGAACTTGTTTTATTGAATTATTATGTCATTGTCATCATCCTCATGTTATATTATGTTATCTTTGGCTTACGCAAGCATAGATGAACTTAGTATGATTATGACCAGTGGATCATTCTAAGATAATCACGACTTGATATAAATGATGTGACAAAAGTCCTTAGTGGCTCGTAATGCAAGATGATGGATAGTTTTTGGTATGATTATGACCAGGGGTGATTCTAGATATAGTCACGACCATTGATAATTTGATGAAAATCCTCGACCGTGGTACGTGGATGATTAGATGTGGTGGTTTATTTATTGTCGAGTCTCAAATATAAAAATTGATGAAAACCTTTAAAACCTAAAAGATAGTAGACTTTATTCTCTACTCGACTCTTTTAATGGGTCATTATTCCGCATAGCTTAAACCGGTTGTCTATTGTATTTTATCGCTTTAACACTCATTGAAGGCTAATGATAATTTATTCGCATTATCTTAGTCATAATATTTCTTCATCGGGCTAGTTGAGCTCACCTTTTCTTTCACCGTTTCTTCGTGAAATGAGAACATAGCCGGGACGAGCCGGGAACGGAGTAATGGTCCGAGGATAGCATTAGTAGTCCTCACTATTCTCGTGAAATAGTGTGATAATAGTTGTAATAAGGACTCCTTTTGAGTTTGTATAATATCTAGTAGACAATATTTGTATTCAAACTCACATGCTTTATGTCGATTTGTACACGCACAGCTTATATTAGTAAGTTGTATTTGAATTTATGTACCATGTAAGTGGCGACCCAAGATGGGTGACGTATACCTAATTTTGGGGGCGTCACAATTACATACTTCGAATAATAAAATTCTCCACATTAATTTAATAAGTATAACACATATAATTAAATTAATCTATCATAATTGCATCAATTAATTATTTAATCTAATAATTAAATCATCGAAAATATTTATTTAATTCAATAAATATTAAAATTAAATTACAAAAATCTCGTTCGTCACAATAGACTTGATTATGATTATATTTTAATAATATTCTGGTGATAATTGTAATAATAAAGGTTAGATGACTTGGGATTTATCTTGAGATTATGTAACCCTTTAATGAGAGATTTATTATTTAAACTTTTGAGTTTAATTATATCTTTTGTTTATGGGTAATTAGTTATGATTTAATTGGACAATGAACACCAAATCTGTGGGATTGAAGTACCCGGATTTGGGGGTGTCATAAGTTGGTATCAAAGTTTTTGGTTATGAACCTTAGGTGGGGAAACATTAGGCTATAACCTTCTAGGAGATCGAAAATATAGAGGTGATAAACTCTCATCGAGTTCTAAGGAATGAATTAAGGAAATTCATTGTAGATAAAATGATAAAAGACTTTAAGTGCTTATGTGTTAGCAACCTATGTGATCGTGTGTATTATGCGTAATAAGTGGTATGAGTAGTAAATAAAACTTTGTTGTCAGAATGACTGATGAAGGAGGATAGGGATTAGGAGCCCTGAGAAGTTCATACAGTCTGAGTATGGTTGGTATTGGGAAAGCCATACCCGTTGATTTCTGTTGTAGAACTTGGGTATGAGCTTGAGTTTGATCTTGAAAATGAATTTGAGAAGGTAAAGATGAAGTATGAGTAAGAGGAGCTAGGAAAGCCATAGAGCGCCATGCCAAGCTAGCACAAAAGATGTCGCAACTCAAGACTTTACCGTACGACTTACAGATGTAGAGTAGAGATTATCTAAGTTATAGTATTAAAGATGATAGTTATTAACGAGATTGCGTAGGAATAACTTGGGAAATGAGTTAGCAAAGCGGATGAGAGTTGAAGATGCATGGGTGAAGGCATTTGCATAGATCGTGTTAAAGACAAGTTAAAGAGGGCCAAACAAATGATGAAACTTAGAATTTAGACTTCCACTTTCCTGTACAAGTTGAGGTTGTTTGAGGGTACACAATGGATCATAGGACGATGATTCGTATCGTGGAGAAAGAGCGCAATGAAGCTGTACAACATAGAATGTTCTGGTAGATTGCGAGAAAAAATAATAAGATGATATATAAATCATGATGAAAATTAATAAGATGTAAATCCTGATTTTTGAAATAAATAGTGGGATATGATGAAGTAATCCTAGAATTTTATTATTACAGGATAAATGATATATATAGCAGTGGGGCTATTTTTCTATGTGGTGAAGTAATAAATGAATAAAAATACCATTGTTTATTAAGATATATCATGTGTTGTTTATAAGTGGTTGAGATAAGCTTAAAAGTTTTAATGCGTGATAATGATCTAATAGTGCAAATTTTAAACAGTAAGATGTCGCCTAAAAAAAGACAGCAGCGTCAACAGACCCTCGAGCAATATACATACAATAATGAAACTGACGCCAACCCGGTGACGCAGTTGGTGAATTTTCTGGTTGGAGCACTTGCAAATCAACTGAATTCCTGGCTGTATAGTCAAATCTCTATGTTTCAATCGAATTCGTTCACAACAGGACTGGAGAGGACGATTGTCGTAGACGGGGAAAGTAATACGTTGTCATATAATCAAGAGCATAGGGGAAAGAAGAGTGAAGATGATAAGGTGGGTGATAGTCATACCGGTAACGCTCAGAAAAGTAAGTGGAACAATAGTATTACCGCTAAAAATCAGCAAGGGAATGAGAAGAAGAAAGTGGGGACGTGTAGCAACTGCAAAAAGAGATACGTGGGTGTTTGCTTGAAGGGAAAGAGGGTGTGTTTTAATTGTGGCTTGAAGGGCCACATTGCACCAAAATGTTCAAGACTGAGGAAGGGAGCCTGCTTCACATGTGGATCGAAGGAGCACTTGGCTCGAGGTTGCCCAAAGAAAGCGGCAGGAAGAGCAAGAGGAAGCAAGGGGGTAGTGGCAAGCTGGTTATTGTAGAATCAGCTCCACCGAGTTGACCAACCGAACAATCATCCAACATGACGATGTAGGACGCAATGCAAGGTATGGTTCTGATAAATTATCTATACGCCTGCATGATATTTAATTCAAGTGCTACTTGTTAATTTATGTCTGACGAATTTGCTAAGAAATTAGATTTGCTTCAGGAGGAGTTAGACTATTCCTTAAATATAGAAATTATCGGGTAAATATTAAAGGTCATGTGAGGATTAATTCCAGACCAACTTGGAAAAAATCTGAGGTTATCCTAAGATTTAATGGGTTGTTGAACCATGAGGCGATAAGTGATTGCCAAAGAAAGTTCGTAAACCTTATGACTCTGAGGAAGTCAAAGGTAGTATTTTATTTTTCTAGTTGTAGGTCGCCTATACGGTAGAGTTATCTATCGATGTTGCAAGTCAAGAAGTTGTTAAGAAAATAGTGTGTGGGATATGCGAAGTTCAAGATAGCCACTTCGTTAGCTAACTTGATGAGGAAATCAGTTGAATTTACATGGGTAAGAAATTATGAAGCGAATTTTCAAGAATTAAAGAAGAAGTTTAGTATGCCACCTGTGTTGTCTTTACCAGATAATACAAGAAATTTTGTGATGTATAGTGACGCATCGTATAATGGATTAGGCTATGTGTTAAAGCAGAATGACATGGTCATTGTATACACATCGCGTTAGTTAATTTTTTAAGAAAGGGAATCCGACTCAGGATCCAGAGTTAGCGGTAGTAGTGGTTGCCCTGAGGATTTAGAGGTGTTATTTTTGGGAAGTAGTGTGAGATATAAACATACCATAAGTGTCAAAAGTATATCCTTGAATAAAGATATTTAAACTTGCGTCAGAAGTGATAATTGAAATTAATTAAGGATTATGATTGCAAAATCCTAAATGAATATGGTTGCCGACGTCTTAAAAAAAATGTAGAAGTTTTTTTTTATTAACTGCGCAAGATGGGTTCATAATAGAAATGGTTAAGTTGTGGTGAGAGGTAGGATATCCGAAGAAGTTAGAGGGGAAGTTGTTCAGATGGAAATCCGTACAACTTTGCTGGACAGAGTAAATGAAGAGTAACTCCAAGATGAAGGTGTCAAATTCAAGATCGTTACTAAAGGATGGTTGAAAGTTGAAGGAAGAAACTAGGTTTTTCCAGTATCGAGAATCGAAGATGAAGTTGTGCATAAAAAATTATATGTTGAATCAACTAGGGAGAAAAAAAATATATTGCGCCTTCGACAATACTTTTGATGACAAGATATGGTGATAGATTTCATGTTATGTCAAAGTTAATATATTTTGTCAAAGAAATTATTTCAAGGCACGATGTAACGGTAACAATCGTGTATGACAGAGATCCACGATTAACATCGAATATCCAGAAAAGTTATAATAACGCATGGTGATGCAGTTGTGAATGAGCGCTGTTGACGTCGGGATTTTTATTTGTCCCTTTTCGTTACTTGTTCTTTGGTGTTCTCATGTTAGGTGAGGTTTGTTTGACAAAATAAGTGAAAAAGGTCTGACATGTATTATGTCGACGATGTACTGTTAAGAGTCGCCAGTTGGTTTTTTATATGGTTGTACCAACACAACCGAGAAAAGGTTTGCACATTGACCCAGTGATGTGACACTGCTAAACGGGTCGGTAAAACCAAGATTCATTAGGGTCCGAGGACTTGATTATGCAGAGGGAAGGTGTTAGGCACCCCCCGACATCTGTGTTATCACAGTGACCGCCACTTTTCAAGAAACTGTTATATGAATGTGTGTGTGTGTGTGTGGATCAATGTGCAATTATTTGGAAGTAGTGTGAGGCCTTGTTTGCACCTATATACGCATGGTTTGAATTTGTGTAAAAATTCAGTTTTAAACAAGATATGGCATTGATGTTTTAGAAAAGAGGTTTTTCAAACCCATGTGCTCAATAGTAATTGAGACCTTTTATACTCACATTTTTTATTAAGTGTTCAACTTGATTATTTTTAATTTTTCGAGATGCGAAGCATCTTCGATAAAATAATGTACAAAATTGTGCCGAACTCCTCGTGGGTATGAAAACCATCTTAGGAAATCCGAACACCGTGAATAAATTTACAAGCTGCTTACAGCTAAAAATGTCCATAACGGGAACCGAATCTAGATCCAATAGACTGAATTTGTGATCACATGATTCCTAGGCTCACATGATGTCGTAATTGATAATAAAGCAGTAAACAGGTATATATATAAAAGCTGCAAATATATATATACAGACATGATCAGCCACCACGAAGCACCTCCATAGGGGATCAGAAATGTAAATAAAGCTGTAAAAGCAATCAACCGCCACGAAGTGAACTCCAGGCGGGATGAAAAGTTAATAAAGCTGTAAAGACGGTCAACTGCCACGAAGTAAACTCCAGGCGGGACTAAATGTGAATATATATATATATATATATATAAGCGGTAAACGCACCTGATATAAAATCCAGGCTTATCGAACAAAGTCCGACAACAGTTGATATATATAAATATATATATATATATATATATATATATTAAAGCAGTAAACGCTTCGGATGTAAAATCTTGGCTCATCGAACAAAGTTCATATATAAGTATATATATATATATATATATATATATATATACGAAAGCAAATAAACGCTCCAGACCAAAGTCCACATATATATATATATATATATACAAACTGAAATAAAACCACGGACCGAAGTCAGACAAAACACACGCAACACGACTCTCAACGTGAAGAATGGTGTGTGCAAAGATGAAGAGAAAGGCTTTAAAGTGTGTGAGAAGGCTTACAGTGGGCTACCAAAGAAGACTTCTATATCTTTAAAGGGATGAACACTCGGCTCCCGCCCATAGAAAAAGTAGCTATATGTAAGCTCACAAGTGTTTAAAATGAGAAAGCACTCAGTGTAGGGTGAGTACAGAGCAAATTTGACAGGGCTTCCTCGCCTTTTTCTCTTACAAAATGGTCACCCCAAGCCCTCTATTTATAGAGGGGGGAGCCACAGGTGTACCTGCGGCTGGCCGGGTTGCCTCGGGCTTCATGGGTCCCATCATCTCAAAGTACGTGCACACATGCACTGTAATTTTTGCTCGAAATTTTAGAATTATAATCCGAGCATCCGACTGAGGTATCTAAGACCTATTTCGGACCGCCGTTGTTGATGTAGCGTCAAGGTGGCAAGATCACGACTTTGCCCCTCACCGGGGTTATCGTCGGTTTGGGCTGATAAAGCAGACGTTCCTCAGGGTTATCTCTGAGATTGGACTATTGCAAGTGTTGAAGGTCCTCAATGTCATCTCTGAGGTGTGCCTGTCTTCCTGGTGTTATCTCTGGGTCTTGTACTGAATGCCTCAGTGTGAGCACCGAGGTTGAAGCTGATTGCATTTGAATCAAGCATTTCTGGGGTTATCTTCGGAACTGAATTCCTTGGGCTTATCTCCAAGGTTGGTAACTGCTACTCCCAGTGTTGGGACTGAGATTGAATATCTCGAGGTTATCTCCGAGATGGATTGGTCTTCTCCGGTGGAATTTCTGATATTGGAACTTCATGCTTTAGGGTTATCTCTGAGGTTGGAACTTATACTCCTGGTGTGTGTTCCGGGGTTGAGACTGAACTTCCAGTAGTATCCAGAATGGATATGACCTGTCTTCCAGGGTTATCTCTGAAAGACAAATCTGCCCTCCTGCAATGTCAGTAACATGTGTGCAGAAAATTTCGAGTGTCTACAGATGCCCCTCTTTATAATATTCATGCAATGCAATGGCATGGATAGGATAAAGAATCCTAGACACTTGAAATGCAATACGATAAACATGATGCTAAGTGCAGCAACATGATGCAAATGTACGATACATGGGTGCGGGGTTGTTGCTTAACATGCTGAGGATGATTGCCGACTCCCTGTCGCTTATACTAGGGATTAGCAACGATGACCAGATTGGATGTGTGATCCAAATCTTTTAGGATGTTGACGTTGGGGTTATCACCAAAGTCATTAATCCTTGATACAGACTTAATTCCGAAGATGTGCCTCTTGTGTACAAGAGATCTGTGGGGATAATGCTTTGTCTGTTTGAGGATGTGTATAACATATTCCATCATCGATCCTCCTCGATGATGTTTATCTTCTCTGGTTTGTATCGCCAGGACATATGAATGTTTTGTTGGATTTATCGCCAATGATGTGTTATCGTGGTCGCTCGACCTTGACATACATGTCGTCACCGGATAAAAACCCCTATTGGGCATACTGCCAAGGCTGCTTGACCTTCGCTGACGTGTAAATCACCGAAACATGCGTTTTAACCCCCGCGGAGGAGTTGTTTAATCCTCGTTGACGTGTAAATCAACAGCTGAAATCATTGGATGGCTTCCAACGCTTCATTGGATTTACTTGCCAACGGTTACAATGATGTCAAGACTGCTTGACCTTCGTTGATATGTGTGTCAACGGAACATTGCGTTGTAACCCCCACCGGGGAGTTGTACTTCGACATATGCAAATACGTGATGGCCCCGCCGGGGATCTCTAATTGAGAATTAGGGTGACGACCAGGAATTGGCGGCATTGGACCTGCGAAAGGTATTGCCGAGTATGATTTATAATAGCTGAGATCATCAGCATAGTATTCCCTGTGCTCGGGTGAATACCAATGAGTGATGTGCAGACTCACGGCTTGGTCTGAGAAAACAAGGATGACAAGCTATTCCGCTCAATCGCGTAGCGTTTTTACTCCTGATTTGGCATTTTTAGCTTATGAGAACTCCGTTGCAACTCAAAATAGACTGAGACGGAGGGGTGGGACCCACATAAGGGTGCCGTAATTACACTCTACAAAGACCATAGCAGTACACTACGACGGTAGCGGTGGACTGCTGCCAACGGTATCTACTTAATGCAGACAAGTTGCTTTCATAAGTCATTTTCATATCGCGCCGCGAAGGAAATCCGAGAGCTCTTCTTCAAATCTGCTGAGTTCGGGCGACTTTTTGCAAATCTTGTCACCGTACAAGTGTTCGACACTGTCATGGTAATGTATGCATGTCTTTTTTTCCAGTTTGTATCCGTTGGAAAATGACTTATCACATAAAATGCATCTAAACACATAATAAATGTTAATATTAAACCATGCTGAACATAATGATGTGAAAAAAGTTGACTTTTGAGATAGTCAAATTGGCACCTTTTTCTGCTAGTTCTTATCCTATTTGAGGACAAATGAGCAAAAGGTAAAAATGCAAAGTAATCCTGGTAATTAAACTACCTTTATGGATTGATGACTTTGACATTTTATGAATATAGTATGTATATGACTGTGGGTAGGTGTGCTACTGAATGACCACTTAGTCATGCCTATGTGCATGTGGATAGTCCTATTTACAAAGGGGACTATGGCAAAAATTTTCAAAATATAGGCCTTGAATAGTCATGCATTTTTAACTCTACTGTACATGTATGTTAAAGTGATGCATGCATACATGTAGTCTAGAATGCATTTTGAAAAGGAAGCTCCAGGTTAACATTACCACACCCTTTCTGAGGTGATTTGGAGACTTTTGTCCAGATATTATGGATCTGGATCAGCCGAGTAGTTCTTGCAAGATCATTTCGGTATAATTTGAAAGAGGGCTTCAAAGTGCCTCGACCCTGCTTACATTAGATAGCCTCGCTTGCTTAGTGGAGGCGGTGATACGTCCTGTCCAGGTTGATGTGCCGAACGTCGAGGACGAGGAGGAGGATGTTCTGGTTGCGGACCTAGCTCCGGCTGCATATGCTCCCTGTAGGGACCTCTCGAGTATTTAGGTGGCAATCCCAGAGCTCCTATGACACCCCCAAATCCCTGTACTTCATTACCTTAAGATTTGGTGTTCACATAATCAAAACATTCATATCTAACTACCCAATTATAATAAATTAAATAATAAAAACCTGCCCATACAGGATTAATTTAATAAAAACATTATCTCCCAAGTTCTCTAACCTTTAATACAATCATTCAAGTACGGAAATAAAATTATTACATCACATCATTATTAAAAGTTTATCATCAATGGTAAAACAAAATTACAAGTCTTCATCACTTGTACATTTTTCCCTTTCCTTTTCTAGTTGTAGGTTTATCTACCTTCTCATTCATAACTGCAATAAATGTATAAATATGCAAGAGTGAGCAAACAAAGCTCACTTGAAATAAGAATAAATATCTTTACATCATTTGCTATATAACAGGCTCAATAGAACTGAATGATATATTCTATTAACATTTCAACATTTGCTAATTCATAGGCTCAATAGAACTGAATGATATGTTCTATTAACATTTCAACATTTGCCAATTCATAGGCTCAATAGAACTGGATGATTTGTTCTATTAACATTCTTAAATATACTACTGAGGGTCAAATGACCATGAACCATGTCCACAGTCATAAGTAATCTTTCAACTTTAACTTTAACGGTCATATGATTATAAGGACTCCACGTACTTAGGGGGATCAATCCTTCGTACAATGTATTGTGCACAACCATTTCAACACTAAGCGTAAACCCCTAAACATAGGGTTGTTTATCTCAGTATTTAGAGTACAGGTCCGCACTAAAGAAAGTTTGGTTTGGATAAGCTTTCAAGGGTAATTGAAGTTTAATGATCATCAACTAGGGAACTAGTTGAATCCACAATGCTTGATAATATAATAGTTGTTTAATAACAACATAGCTTAGAACGTTTGAGAATCATAGGTGAACTAACTATATTCTAGACTCATGCTTGAAATAACTAGAGAGCATAAGTATTGATCAAAATAAAGAAATGTTAAACCTTGGCTTGAACAATAATAAGCTAGGTCTATAATCTTGTCAAATTAGAATTTTAGTTACCGAACATGCATTAGTTGATAGCAAGCTGGAAACAATGCTTACTTCACATGTAATAAAATATACGAAGTGATTAAACCATTCAACACAAGGAATTAAGGTTCAAGAACATTTATTGTAAAAGCTTAAACTAAAGAAACTTGTTAAACTATAAACAAGTTAGAGTAAGTCAACAATGATTAGAATTCCAATAATTTAGAATTAAAACATGCTCAATGTAATAGATAGATTTAGAAGCTTTCTCAATCAAAAGAATGAAGTTACAAAATGTAATAATAGAACCAACTCAACGAAAGTGTAGTTAGAAATTTTGCCTCAAGCGTAAGCTAAAATATTAAACTTATGTTCACCTAAACACAGTATTAAAAACCATAACATCTATTAGACATACTAATATTCACGTTTCAATATAAAACACATTACTAGTTAAACTTGTTATTTTAATACAAGTCCTATGCTACGCTTTACATTTCAGAATTCCCAAGTGTTAATCATCATAACACTTAACTATCGTTCATTGTATAAACTATGTTATCACATAACGCGTTTTCGATTTAATAATCACTTTTGCAACTTTGATCGTACAAACCACAACTCACTATGTTATGTTAACCTTAACATTACACATTTAACATGCTAACACAATTTCAGACCATGTTGTGACACTTTTCCAAGTCTCATCAGAATAGCGAAGTTAGGATCTCAAACCGTAGGGTATGCGCAATTTCACGCCCATTTTTTTGCATTAGCACTCCGTGGCAGACTTCATTGGTGTTCGACAAAGAACATAGTCATTTATGAAAAAGGTTATCGACTTTAGCCCAACAAACACGAATTTCACCCACCAAACAGTGAAATTAAAATGTAGAATAAATATAACAATAGCATAAACATGATTGCTCACATTTACAACCAATTAGCACAATTTAACACTAACTAAAACTATTTTAATTCATCCAAATTCAAGTTTTCAAACAAAAACTCCATTTTTGAGTTCCTTCACAAAATTGAACACTGTGATTTCAATTCTTGTTCAAATTACCTCATTCAAATTACGTTATACTCATATCTCATTGAACTAACATATGCAAGCCTCAATTTACAGTTTAACATAAGAATTGGCCACTAAAATTGTTACTTTTACTCAAGCTATATGAAGAACACAAACACTGTCAAAATTTCTTCCACTGTCAAACGAATTTAGCATTCGATTTCTTGTTTGAACATAAACTCTAGCATTACAAATATGTATAACCATAATTACCAACTATATATCCACAATTCACCAATTTGATTCACAGAACATAAGCTAAAACTATGCCGTAAGTTCATATATGAAGACATATACACACATATATATATATATATATATATATATATATATTAGAGTTGTATAAGAAATACTTTCAAATTGCTTGCTAATCTCCACTACACCACTAGAATTGCTTGATAATCCTAAGCTTTCTCTCAATTCTCAAAAATTTCTCTGTAGCTTTTCTTAGGTTTAAGCCAAGACAATATACATAATACGTAAAAGAAAACTAACACCTTAATACACATACTAATGATATTAACGGTTATAACATAAACGTATATAATATAAATATATTATATTTATTATTTTATTTGTTTTATTTACATTATTTATTTTATTTAACTAGAAATCTCAAAAGCCATAAGGCTTCTTTGGCAAATCATTTAAATTTAAAGAATTAATATATTAAGCCTTGTTTGGATAAAACTAAAATAAAACTACTTTAATTTATTTTAATAACTCCTTATAATATAGTTATTTGTCGCGCACTATATTAATCAAGCTTTCATATTTATTTTAAATTAATTCAAATAACAATTAATTAAATAACTCCTCAGTAATTACATAACACAATACAAATAATTAATCATTTAAATTGAAATATCAATATAATAATCATTTCCTTAATTCATCAATTATTTATTTAACAAATAATTCTCCCAAATAATATTAAATCAATTAAACAAATATTCATTTACTGATAATTACATCCATTAAATATTTATATAACTCAATAAATATTTAAAATTACATTTAAATATTTTGGAATATTACATCATTCCCTCCTTAAAAGGATTCTGTCCTCAGAATCAGAATTCAAACAACCAAATCGTCACATTCTTCCCTACTTACAAAGATTCTGTCCCTAGAATCAAAGACATAGATTAAACAAATAACTCAGGGTAACTTTTCATCATTTCAGTTTCGAGTTTCCACGTTGCCTCTTCGACATTGTGGTTTCTCCATATTACCTTCACAGAAGGTATCACTTTATTTCTGAGCACTTATTTTTTCCTGTCGACTATCTGGATAGGAACTTCTTCATAAGACAAATCTTTATCGAATTGCAATGGTTCGTACTCGATCACGTGTTTGTAATCGAGTTTATACGGTCGTAACACCGAAATGTGAAAAACATTATGAATGTTTTCCAATTCTGGAGGTAGAGCTACCTTATAAGCCACTTCCCCACTCTTCGTAGTATCTCAAACAGTCCAATAAATCTTGGGCTGAGCTTTCCTTTCTTTCCAAAATGAATTTTCCCCTTCCAAGGAGAAACTTTTAGGAAAACGAAATTTCCTACTTTAAATTCGCGATTCTGCCTATGTTGATCGGCATACTTTTTTTTGTCGGTCTTGGGCTGCTACCAATCATGTCCTGATGAGTTTGACAACTTCAACAGTTTGTTGTACCGCTACGTCCAAACAATTTATGCTCAACCGACTTCATCCCAAAGACAAAGTGGAGTTACAGACTTTCTGCAACCGCAAATGCCTCGTAAGGTGGCATGCCAATGCTCGCATGGTAACAGTTGTTGTAGGTAAATTCTACCAACGGTAAATGTTCATCCCGGCTTCCTTTGAAATCCATGATGCATGCTCTCAGCATATCTTCCAACGTTTGGATTGTTCGTTTGCTTTGCCCGTCGGTTTGCGGGTGGTATGCTGTACTCATTCGTAACTGTGTTCCCATACATTCTTGTAGTCTCTTCCAGAAGTTTGATGCGAACCTTGGATCTCTATCTGACACAATTGACACTGGAACTCCATGTCTTGACACGATCTCTTTAACGTACAACCTCACTAGCTGATGAAGATTAAATCTAATCTTTATTGGAAAAAAGTGTGCAGATTTTGTCAATCTGTCCACTATTACCCATATCGCATCGTATCCTTTCCGAGTCTTTGGAAGTCCTACCACAAAATTCATTGTGATATGCTCCCATTTCCATTCTGGTATTTCCAACGGTTGAAGTAACCCGCTTGGTCGTTGATGTTCAGCTTTCACTTTCTGACACATTAAACATTTTGCAACGCATTCTGCAACATCTCTTTTCATATTTGGCCACCAAAAATGTCGCCGCAAATCTTGATACATCTTTGTACTTCCTGGATGAATCAAATATCTTGTGTTGTGTGCTTCGGTCAAGATTTTGTCTTTAAGCTCTGGAACTTCTGGAACCCAAATTCTTTCTTTCTAACCGTAGTAGTCCTTCGGTATCGATCTTGTGTTTTGCTTCACTACCGTCAACCACTTTCTCTTTGATCGTTTCGCATTCTTTATCTTGTAGTTGAGCACTCTTCACATTGTCCACCAAAGTTGGACTGGCATCTATCTGAAATAGTCATTCATCGTATTCTTTTGGAAATTTGATTTCCAACTCTAGTTTTGCCATTGCTGAAATAAGCTCTTCCTGCGTAGTTATCAACATCAACTTCTCCCGACCTTTCCTGCTCAAAGCATCTGCAACCACATTTGCTTTACCCGGGTGATAAACGATCTCACAATCGTAATCTTTTATCAATTCCATCCATCTCCTTTGCCGCATATTCAAGTCCTTCTGTGTGAAAATATACTTCAGACTTTTATGATCTGTGTAGATTTCACATTTCTCTCCATAAAGATAGTGTCTCCATATCTTGAGAGCAAACACTACTGCAGCCAATTCCAAATCATGAGTCGCATAACCTTTCTCATAATCCTTCAGTTGTCTTGATGCATACGCAATAACTTTGCCGTTTTGCATAAGAACACATCCTAACCCTTTATGTGAGGCATCACTATACACCACAAAGTTACCTGTACTATCTGGTAATGACAACACAGGTGCCATGCTTAATTTCTTCTTCAAATCCTGGAAACTTTCTTCACATTTCTCCGTCCAAACAAATTTCACAGCTTTCCTGGTCAAATTTGTTAATGGAGTAGCTATCTTAGAAAAATCTTGAATAAATCATCTGTAATAACCGGCCAGTCCCAAGAAACTCCTCACTTCCAACGGTGTTCTTGGTTGTTCCCAATTGATTACAGCTTCTACTTTTGATGGATCCAAGGAAATCCCATCTTTGTCAATCACGTGCCCAAGAAATTGCACACGATCTAGCCAAAATTCGCACTTAGAGAATTTCGCGTACAACTTTTCCCTTCTTAGTGTTTTCAATGTCAAACGTAAGTGTTCCACATGTTCTTCCTGAGTTTTGGAATACACTAGAATGTCATCGATGAATACCACTACAAACTTGTTTAAGAATGGTTTAAACACCCTATTCATCAAATCCATGAATGCAGCAGGTGCATTGGTTAAACCAAAAGACATCAAACAAGTCGTGGTATATCATCCTTCCTCACTTTCAACTGGTGATACCCACTTCTCAAATCTATTTTCGAGAAGTATTTAGCACCCTTTAACTGATCAAACAAGTCATCTATTCTTGGTAATGGAAATTTGTTTTTAATAGCAACTTTGTTTAATTCTCTATAATCAATACAAAGACGCATTGACCCATCCTTCTTCTTCACGAATAATACTAGCGCTCCCCACGGTGATACGCTTGGTTGAATATACTTCTTGTCCAATAATTCTTGCAACTGTACCATTAGTTCCTTTATTTCTACTGGAGCCATTCTATATGGGGCCTTCGATATCGGTGAAGTCCCCGGCACTAAGTTGATCACGAACTCAATTTCTCTGTCTGGCAGAAGTCCTGGAAAATCCTCTGGAAACACATCCTCAAATTCCCTCACCACTAGTATCTCTTCCAGTTTCACATTCTTTTTCTAAGTATCGACTATGTAAACTAAATAGCCCACACAACCTTAACTCAACAATTTCTTGGCCTGCATAATCGTCAGACATTTCATTTGTCTAGGCGATTTGCTACCATGGAATACTACCTTTGACGAAGTCATAAGGTTTACACACTTCTTTTGGCAATCAATTACCGCTCCATATTTGAACAGCCAATCCATTCCCAAAATAACTTCAAACTCTCCCAATCTAATCGGAATCAAATCTACCATTAAGATATTCTCCTTAATGTTCACCCTACAGTTCTTGTGAATGAATCTAACAGGGATTATCTCTTTATTCGTAATCTCTATGTTCAAAGGGAAATTCAGTTCTTCTCTAGGCAATTCTAACTTCTTAGCAAATTCATTAGAGATAAACGAGCAAGTAGCACCTAAATCAAATAATACATAAGCATCAATATCATTGATTGGGATAATACCTGACACGAAATCTTTTGATTGCACAACATCTTACATAGTCATGTTGAAGGTTCTAGCTATGGGTTTGTTTGATGCTGTACCTCAATTGCTTCTGATTGTCACTCCATCTTTCTTCTTAGGGCATTCACGAGCAAAGTGATCCTTGGATCCGCACGTTAAGCACACATTCTTCTTAGGTTGTGTGCAATTTGGGGCGATGTGACCCTCCTGGCCACAATTGAAGAATACTCGTTTCCCCATCAAGCATGCACCCTTGTGAAACTTACCGCGTGTAGCACATGCTTCAAACTTCTTGATCTGCTGGTTACCCTACTGGTTTCTAGCACCCACGTTTCCATTCCACTTCCTCTTCAAGTTGTTGTTTCAACCACTACCACCTCCATTCTTTATTTCCACCTCGTTCTTCTTCTTCTTCTGTTCCTGATTGAACTTTATCACTGCCTCGCCTCCACCATCAGCGAGTATTTCTTTCTCCATTACTGCTGTGAAAGTCTTCAATTGAAATAGGGAAACCCTACTATACAACCAGACTTGGGTCCTGTTCAAACCTCTCTTCGCTTGCGTTAGTCATTCTGCGACTTGATAAAGTATGCAAACCTCGCCAACTCGTTGAATTTAGCGGCATACTCAAATACCATCATCGTTCCCTGCCTTAGTTCCAGAAATTGTACTACCAGCTGACCCTTCGAACTCTCGGGAAAATAGGTCTCGAAGAATATCTCCTTAAACCTATCCCAGGTCATCATCCCTGGTCCTTCTCGATTTTTATTGGCTTGCCACCAATAACTAGCTTCAGCTTTCAACATGAATGTTGCGAAAGCAGTCTTCTGATCATCTCCTACCCTAGCAACATTGAACACCTTCTCTAATTCCATAATCCAAGTATGTGCCTCGACTGGATTCACTGACCCTCGAAATTCAGGTGGTCCAACCGCCTTGAACTCCTTAAACGTTGTTCCTTGGTTCTGTGGTTGATTATGCAACGCCTCTCATCAAGAACGCCACTAATTGTTGAACTGGGTTAGCATCACATTGTTGCTATATTGTTGGTTCCTTCGTTGGTTCTCTGTCGTGGTGGTTGGCGTCACGGGAGGCATTTTACGCTTAAAATACACCCATTAGATTATTACTCAACTCTTTTAAGTAATTTCTACTTAACTTGCTTCCAAAAAAGAAATAACCACAAATCACATAACACTTTGAATAAAATAACAACTTTTATTTATTCATAACCTCTTTGAAATCATAAAACAATAGCATTACTGCTATTTACATTACTTTCCTGAACTACAAAAGTTTCAGGACATCATCATCCTCATATCCCATAGGTTTCATAACACTTAGGATTTACAATTTATTTAACATTTTATTCATCGTACAACAACTACGATGTTCGACTAAGATACTGCTTAGCCTTACTACGTTCTTTCTCCATGACTCGGAACATTGTTCTGCGATCTAATACGTACGATGGCAGCATCTGTAACGACCCCAAAATTCATACAATTTAATTCTCGACTTCGGTCGTTAATAATACATTCAACCTCTAATTTTATATTATTAAACGATAATACAATCATTAAAATTTGCGGAATAATTAAAATTTTCTATTACAAACTATCCTCGTTCCCAAAACCTTCAACCTTTACATCTAAATATCTCAGAATCATTTTAATACTACAATAGTTTACATTCGCAAAAAAATATTACAATTCAACATTAATACATTATTCGAAACCTTAAACATGGTTCAAATAATAATAACACAACCAAAGTATATATATCTTCAAGTATCACATCTGATTCATGTCTTTCAAGTAACACATAACTTTACCTTGAATCTTGAACGTGCAAAAGTGGTTATTTACAGGGTTGAGCTCGACAGCCCAACAAATTTAACAGTCTATCATGTTTCACATAGCACACAATTCATGCATTATATATTTCTAATTTATCGAGTTACATTATAACATGCATGTGTTATCACATATCACATATAAATTGAGTTCCATAACCCAATTAACTTGGTCATATTTGGACTTCAACAATTCATAAAGCATGGTATGTAACTCACCACATAATCACATTTAATCCACAAACATAATAGAACTGAAAAACTTGCCTTGGATGTTGTTTAATGTTTATAACTTATCTGTGTTGTGATGATCCTACAAAAATTGAGGATACATACATGTACATATTAGTTTCACATACAAAATTCACGTACTCAATGTAAACTAATTTTATTTAACTATAATATTGTGTTCTTGTCTTAAAACCATTCCATGTTTCTTTAGAAACTTTTGTCCGTTATAACCTTTTTACGCCCAAAAAGGTTCTCTCAAGGATTTAGTATGTAAATACTTTACGTATCAAAACATAAACCATTTATATCCCCTTCATTTTACATTACTAGGTTCAATATAATTTCAAATAGATTTGTGCATTTCATTATGTTACATATACGTTTTACATATCATTTTCCGAATTACGCTCGCATAGTTATGAAAACTTACATTTACATTACATTTCTATCGTTTTCTTTACATTTAAAGTGAGTTTTCGCGATATATAAGCATAATATAATATCTATACATCTCTCTCGGTGTTTTGTTACATGTTAAACAGCCACAAAACCACCCAAAAGCGTTACGGAAAAATTGACATTGAATGTTCCATGGTCGTCAAGTATCTCGTCTTCTTGCCACAAAGATCCCTCACCTTTGACACCCACTCTGCGGCTTAATAGCTTGCAATCTACTTATCCAATCGTAAGTCATTTTTTAGTATATTTTTCATGGCATACAAGACTATTTTTAAGAAATACTAACCTCTCATTTCGGGTTTGTTAAGTAGTCTAAAAAGCGTGCCAAAAATTGACGTTCATAGTAGTCTTCAATTTTTTTTCCAGCTTTACCCTCTCTTGCTAAAACAGACATAACTAATTCGTTTGAAAACTTTTTTGAGCGATTCTTGAGCCCACGCGAAGCTAACTTCCGAGGCTACAACTTTCATTCTTTGACCATTTCCAAATTCAAAACACAGAATTCCGGAAAATTCGTTCAAGGTGACTGCCCCGAGTTGGTTAGACAGTTTTGACTTGACTACTTTGAATGGTCATAACTCTTTGCTTCGAAGTCGGAATTAGTCCGTTCCAATGTCTATGGAAAGCTAATTCAGTTTAATATAACATACCAAAAGCCCAGAAGTTTTTGGAAATATTAACTGATCGAAACAATATCACGAATAGCACGTCCCGCTGCTGACCTTCAGTTTGACAAATTCGACACATTTCTTTCCAATCACCGTAACTCCCTCATCCGAGGTCGGAATGAGGTCATTCCAAAGCCTATGGCTTCCTAACTCAGTACACTACAACTACCTAGAAACTCAGAATTTTTAAGGCAACATAGCTATTACATAATTTGACACTATAGTCACTGTTCATTCAGTTTTTATTTCTAGACATGGTTTACTAAAATCACCACGGATTCATTTTAACTCCGTTTTGGTTCATTCAAGTTAGAAATCTTCAGAACTTAGAGGGATATAACATACAATCATCAAATTAAGCTTTTAGACATAAATCAAAAGCACAAAAGGTCCTCAAGCTCACTCCCAAAACCGCCTAACAAGGTTCTTTGTAAATCTTTTATTTTGTGAGTTTTGGTTACACTTGGATGATGTTAAGGCTTCATATCTATAATTACAATCATTAGAACTCATTTACATAATCAATTACAAGCCAAAATAAACATAGTAAACTAACTAGTTTACTAACAAAACTAACTAAACTTCCAAAATACAAACTTTAACTAACAAACTAAATACAATATTTAAAATAATAACATTACCAAAAATTAAATAAGAAACATGCTCGAAAATACTGAATTCCACAAACCTAATAATGCTTTCAATTAAAATTTAACTAAGAAGATCTTTATAAAAAGTCCTCCCACAACAAAGCCTTTCTCAAAATTGGAGGCCTTATTGTTGGTGAATGAAACAAAGGATCAAGCCCTTCTATTTATAGGTTTAGCAAAGAGTAAAGTTCTCAATTTAGTTGATGTGAGACTTGGTTTATACTAATTCTAATTTGTTTATACTAATTTTTTCCTATTTTCAACATGATGAGTGTATTCATTCATCACAAATTCGTTTCTTAAACAATTCAATCCGTTCAAGTTGCGTTGTTTTCGTTTTATAGAGGAGAACAACAATCATCCATCAATTTAAAGTTTCCATCACGAATTCATCATCCACTTTAGTCCCAAAGTACACCAAAACACATTACAATCAAAACCCAAATTCCTCTTCTTTAGTATAAGTACATGAATTTGATTTCTGAAAATTTGTTTCTAGATGACAACTATCAAATTATAAATATCTAATAACATATAAAACATCGTAACCCATAAATTCATTAACCAAAACTCCAATTTTAAAAGAAACTCAAGAACACATAAACTAAAAATATAAACTAGATTATGTACCTTTAATTCATTAAGAAATAAAATTAACCTTATCAAGAAAAATTATAATTTCTATTCAACCATTATAATCATAACATTATTTAACAAATTCTCACTCCTCTAATTTAATTATTTAATTAAATTAGAATATCACAATTATATTCGCATAATAAAATACGATAAATCGTGATCTATTTTATCACACTTAAATAAACTATCCCATAACAATTTTCATCAAATATTTATTTAATATCATAAATATTCATTTTATTCCATAAAGTATCCAACTAAAATATTTAATGTACTTAATAAATATTTTACTCAGCATTATACTAATATTTACATTTTCATGCAACATATTACCTTCTCACTTTATTAAATCAATTATACTTGTATTAATTCACTATTTTAATTAAGTGAATTATTCACACTATTTATGAAACTTAACTCATAATAATTTCCATTGCCCACAAGGCATAATAATTAAAATTATATTATCTCATAACATAATTTCAACTTAATTAAATTAACTAATATTATTTAACTTCTTTAGTAGTTTAATTAACTATTAAATCTCACATTCTCCAATATATGAATATATAATTCTCTTCACACCAAATCATATAATTCAAAATATATAAACCTCATAATAAGAATTTTAATTATTAAATTCTTATTTTAATAACTTATGAAAATTCGGGTTGTCACAGCGTCTCAAACTAAATAGGATATCCCATGACCCGATCCTGAGCTCGATTAACCATGGTGTTGAATACTCTATTCATCTCTTCCATCTTCATTCTCTTTGTTTGTGCGTCTTTTACTGCTATCCGGGCTCGTTGAAACATTACCTCATATGCGTCCTCGGCTCTTGCCCTCTTCGTAGCTTCTTCCCTTAGTTTATTCTTCAATTCAGCGACCTCCTCGATCAGTTGTTCTTTCTCTCCTTCATGCATACTAGTTTCCCTACATTAGTCACTTGTTCTCACGATCTTGGATCTCATCATCTTTACGTATCATTACATACATTTGTTCACTCTTCTCTTTGCAATTCCTCGACTGTATCCTGAAGTTCCACGTTATGGTCGTAGACTTCATTGTACATTCGAGCAACTATCGAGGTTAGTGGAGTCTCCTCCTCCTCGTCCTCGTCATCCTCATCCTCCTGTGGCAACTCAACGGGATCCTCCTCATCTGTCTCCACATCATCATCCTCATCTTCAACCACTGTGACCAACGGGGCTGACTCCTGTGGCAGTAGTTATTCCCAACTAACATGAATGTCTCGAGGCTCGTCCTCTATAGGCATCTGAGGTCTATCCTCCCTAGCCTGATTGGATTCTCCGACATTAGTCATCCTGACAACAAAATTTTTAAGTTTTTAATCATTAATCATTACTACTCGACACTCACGAACACATAAGTATAAACACATAATCACATAAGTGTTTTATTATTTCTTCCTTAAAACTCGATAAGAGTTAATCACCAATATCTTTTCAAAGGTTACTTCCTAAGGCTTTTCCCCACCTAAGGTTCATAACCTAAAGCTTTGATACCAACTTGTGACACCCCCAAATCCCTGTACTTCGTTACCTCAAGATTTGGTGTTCACGTAATCAAAACATTCATATCTAACTACCTAATTATAATAAATTGAATAATAAAAACCTTCCCATACAGGATTAATTTAATAAAAACATTATCTCCCAGGTTCTCTAACCTTTAATACAATCATTCAAGTACGGAAATAAAATTATTACATCACATCATTATTAAAAGTCTATCATCAATGGTAAAACAAAATTACAAGTCTTCATCACTTGTACATTTTTCTCTTTCCTTTGCTAGTTGTAGGTTTATCTACTTTCTCATTCATAACTGCAATAAATGTATAAATATGCAAGAGTGAGCAAACAAAGCTCACTTGAAATAAGAATAAATATTTTAACATCATTTGCCATATAATAGGCTCAATAGAACTTGATGATATGTTCTATTAACATTTCAACATTTGCCAATTCATAGGCTCAATAGAACTGAATGATATATTCTATTAACATTTCAACATTTGCCAATTGATAGGCTCAATAGAACTAAATGATTTGTTCTATTAACATTCTTAAATATACTATTGAGGGTCAAATGACCATGAACCATGTCCACAGTTATAAGTAATCTTTCAACTTTAACTTTAACAGTTATATGACTATAAGGACTCCATGTACTTAGGGGGATCAATCCTTCGTACAATGTAGTGTGCGCAACCATTTCAACGCTAAGTGTAAACCCCTAAACATAGGGTTGTTCATCTCAGTATTTAGAGTACAAGTCCGCACCAAAGAAAGTTTGGTTTGGATAAGCTTTCAAGGGTAATTGAAGTTTAATGATCACCAACTAGGGAACTAGTTGAATCCACAATGCTTGATAATATAGTAGTTGTTTAATAACAACATAGCTTAGAACGTTTGAGAATCATAGGTGAACTAACTATATTCTAGACTCATGCTTGAAATAACTAGAGAGCATAAGTATTGATCAAAATAAAGAAATGTTAAACCTTGGCTTGAACAATAATAAGCTAGGTCTATAATCTTGTCAAATTAGAATTTTAGTTACCGAACATGCATTAGTTGATAGCAAGCTGGAAATAATGCTTACCTCACATGTAATAAATTATACGAAGTGATTGAACCATTCAACACAAGGAATTAAGGTTCAAGAACATTTATTGTAAAAGATTGAACTAAAGAAACTTGTTAAACTATAAACAAGTTAGAGTAAGTCAACAATGATTAGAATTCCAATAATTTAGAATTAAAACATGCTCAATGTAATAGATAGATTTAGAAGCTTTCTCAATCAAAAGAATGAAGTTACACAATGTAATAATAGAACCAACTCAACGAAAGTGTAGAGTTAGAAAATTTGCCTCAAGCGTAAGCTAAAATATTAAACTCATGTTCACCTAAACACAGTATTAAAAACCATAACATCTATTAGACATACTAATATTCACGTTTCAATATAAAACACATTACTAGTTAAACTTGTTATTTTAACACAAGTCCTATGCTACGCTTTACATTTCAGAATTCCCAAGTGTTAATCATCATAACACTTAACTATAGTTCATTGTATAAACTATGTTATCACATAACGCGTTTTCGATTTAATAATCATTTTTGCAACTTTGATCGTACTAACCACAACTCACTATGTTATGTTAACCTTAACATTACACATTTAACATGCTAACACAATTTCAGACCATGTTGTGATACTTTCCCAAGTCTGCTGTAATAGCAGAAGTTAGGATCTCAAACTGTGGTAATGGCGCAATTTACGCCATACAAAGAAAGCTTGGGGCCCAAAGAATCGCTACGCCATTTTTTCCTTAACGCCAAGATTTGCTACGTGTTGAAATTCGACAGACGCATAGTCGACTATGAACAGTAGCCGACTTTAGCCCAACAAACAAGAATTTCACCCACCAAACAGTGAAATTAACACGTAGAATAAATATAACAATATCATAAACATGATTGCTTAAATTTACAACCAATTAGCACAATTTAACACTAACTAAAACTATTTTAATTCCTCAAAATTCAAGTTTTCAAACAAAAACTCCATTTTCGAGTTCCTTTACAAAATTGAACACTGTGATTTCAATTCTTGTTCAAATTACCTCATTCAAATTACGTTATACTCATATCTCCTTGAACTAACATATGCAAGACTCAATTTACAGTTTAACATAAGAATTTGCCACTAAAATTGTTACTTTTACTCAGCCATATGAAGAACACAAACACTGTCAAAATTTCTTCCATTGTCAAACGAATTTAGCATGCGATTTCTTGTTTGAACATAAACTCTAGCATTACAAACATGTATAACCATAATTACCAACTATATATCCACACTTCACCAATTTGATTCATAGAACATAAGCCAAAACTATGTCGTAAGTTCATATATGAAGACATATACATATATATATTAGAGTTATATAAGAAATACCTTCAAATTGATTGCTAATCTCCACTAACACCACTAGAATTGCTTGATAATCCTAAGCTTTCTCTCAATTCTCTAAAATTTTCTCTGTAGCTTTTCTTAGGTTTAGGCTTAGACAATATACATAATACATAAAAAAAATCCGACACCTTAATACGCATACTAATGATATTAACGGTTATAACATAAATGTATATAATATAAATATATTATATTTATTATTTTATTTGTTTTATTTATATTATTTATTTTATTTAACTAGAAATCTCAAAAGCCATAAGGCTTGTTTGGCAAATCATTTAAATTTAAAGAATTAATATATTAAGCCTTGTTTGGATAAAACTAAATTAAAACTACTTTAATTTATTTTAATAACTCCTTATAATATAGTTATTTGTCGCACTATATTAATCAAGCTTTCATATTTATTTTAAATTAATTCAAATAACAATTAATTAAATAACTCCCGTAATCATATAACACAATACAAATAATTAATCATTTAAATTGATATATCAATATAATAATCATTTCCTTAATTCATCAATTATTTATTTAACAAATAATTCTCCCAAATAATATTTAAATCAATTAAACAAATATTCATTTACCGATAATCACATCCATTAAATATTTATATAACTCAATAAATATTTAAAATTACATTTAAATATTCTGGAATGTTACAGCTCCTAGGTGATTTGAGTCGACATCCCTCGATGTACTTGCATGCCAACGAGGTATAACATTAGATCGTAATCTTCCTTCTTTCCTATTTATGAGGAGTAAATGATTTTGATGTTGATTTGCATTTCATGTAGGTTTCCGACTTTACACAGCCTCGAGGGAACTGGTTCATCATTCACTCCATGTACCAGGCTTTGCATCCTGACTATAGAGAGATTGTGCATGACTGGGGATTTGGGGCGTTCTTTTCCATCCTTCCCCGTCGTTGTCCCTAGGGTTACCTCAGGGCATTGTATGAAATACCGGTTTGACGGACTTAGTCACCCATTCTTTGGACTATGAGGTGATGCTGACGCCGATGGATTGGCGGTTTATCACAAGTATGGAGTTTGGAGGGGCACCAGTGCCTTGCATGGCGGATATTACCCCTACTGCCGTCAGATCCTTGCTAGGAGTTTCGGCGGAGGCACTCAAGGGCAGGACTATGCGTACGGATCCTTTGAGCGTAGATGCTATGAGTGGGCTATTGAGCGAGCCCATGCCAGATGATGTCAGAGTCAGGGATCGCATTCTTCGGCGATTGTTCCTGATGATCATTAGGGGCTGCTTCATAGAAGATAACTCTTCTACTGTGTCGTTCCCTTTGATCAGCGCCACACGACATGTGGACCGTATATGAGATTATGACTGGGGTTCCTACACCTTCGCCTATTTCCTCAGGGGCATGCGTATGCGTTCGCAGGGCTTGACCGAGGCTTGGTTAGGATTCTACCCATTTCTGCTGGTGAGTTTTTCTCTTGTAGTTTGCCATATGTAGGTTAAGAGTGTTTACTGACCGCAAATGTTTGCCTTTGTGTTGGCAGTTTTGGGCCTATGAGAAGCTTCCATGTCTGCGTCCTATGTGTGTGTTAGGTTTAGATACCTATCCACGAGGACGGTGATGGCATCATTCCATACTGGCGGAGGTCCTTGTAGCTGAGGGTTTCACTCATTGCTGCCTACAACTGGAGTTGTTGATAGCTGACATTATCACATGGATTCCCTATTCTGGGGAGCACTTGACCATGGGTTTTGAGGATGGGTACCCGATTGGTGTCGAGTACTTGATTTCCACCCGTAGGGTTCCTCTCTTTACTGATGGAGGATGGGAGCTCTATTTAAGAGAGCGTGCTATTAGGAGCACTACATGAGAGATCCGTATGCCGATCTTGCCTCATGTCAAACATTATTGGCATTTGTTGCAGTCACCCGTCATTGATATCCCATTGTTGGGGGTAGACGGTTTTGCACTATCAAAGGGTCCCTACACCCATGAGATGTTCCAGCGTTGGTGGTCCCCTCGTACTATTGGAGCTTAGACCTGTGCCACTCAGTTCATTGGGGATATGGTTCTAGGATACCTGATGATGACAGATTGGCTAGCATGTGTCAGAGATCCGACTCATGTGACACAGATTAACAGTCTGACCCAGCGACTGGACCGGGCACATTTCTTTTTCCGGCACTTGGGTAGAGATCCTTCAGAGGCAGATACTTTTGATCCCTCCAGCTCTGGCGCTGGCCCCTCAGGTGACCTATATGGTTTTGCTGGTGCAGATCCTCCTTACACAGGCCTGACATCCCTGTGGATATAGATCCAGTGACTCAAGAGGAGTTACGTCAGGTGGACATGATTGATGATGTAGATATTGACACTATTGTCTTCTTCTAATGTATATTCTCGTTATTTCTTTTGATAGGCCTCTGTTTAGACATTGGGTAGCTTCGCCCCATTCTCGCTATATCTTTTGATAGGCCTCTGTTAGTTGTAGGGCAGTTTTGCCCCATTTTCCTATATTTTAGCTGTATAGAGATGTATTAGATGATGATATATTTAGGAATGTATGTACAGTTTTCCATTCCTTATATCATATTGCCATATATTGTATCATGCATGTATTATGTTATGCATATGTATGTATTTCTAGAGATATTCAGCATTGACCCTTGGATGGTCTTATGACACGGCCGTCTGTATGTCTTGTTCGACGCTTAGTCAGATTGATCATACCCCACCATTATTGGTGGTATCTGGTATGCGATCGTGGTATGATAGCATGTCACCATCAGACAGGGTGATTGTAGATCATTTGTTGTAGCATATTATGACCCTGTTGATGTTTCAGGTTCCCACAGGATTCGTGGAGGGCATGCTGGAGCACTAGGTATCAGAGAGACAAGTTTTCCGATTTGGGACCCATGAGTTGACTCCCACTCTGGAGGAGTATGCACGTTTGACGATGCTGCCCTTAGACAGACCTTACGTGCATATGGAGATTGGAGACATGAGTAGACAGTTCATGACGGATTGGCTAGCCTGTGTCTGAGATCCGACTCATTTGACAGAGATTGACAGTTTGGCCCAGCGACTGGACCGAACACATTTCTTTATTCAACATTTGGGCAGAGATCCGGCAGAGGCAGATTCGTTTGATCCTCCCAGCTCAAGAGCTGGCCCCTCAGATGGCCTATTTGGCTTTTCCGGCACAAATCCCCCTTTGTATAGGCCTGACATCCCTGTTGATAGAGATCCAGTGACCCAGGAAGAGTTACATCAGGTGGACATGATTGATGATGTAGATATTGACACCATTGTCTTCTTCTGATGTGTATTATTATTGTTATCTCTTTTGATAGGCCTCTATTAGATATTGGGTGGCTGTGCCCCATTCTCGCTATATATTTTGATAGGCCTCTGTTAGTAGTAGGCGTCTGTGCCCCATTTCCCTATATTTTTAGCTGTACAGAGATGATTTATATAGATGATGATATACTTAAGAATGTATATACTATTTTCCATTCCCTATATCATATTTCCATCTATTATCTATAATGCATGTATCATGTTAAGCATATGTATGTATGACCAAAGATATTTCAACATTGACCCCTGGATGGTCTTATGATACGGCCTACACAGATATCTTTTTCGACAGTCAGCCACATAGATCACACCCTACCAGACTTGGTAGCCTCCCGTCTGCGGTCGTGGTATGATAGTATGTCACCTCCAGATAGGGTGACCGTAGATCTGCTACTATAGCATTCCATGACCCTTTTGATGTTTTAGGTTCCCGCAAGATTTGTGGAGGGTATGTTAGAGCGTTGGATACCAGAGAGACAGGTCTTTCGGTTTGGTACCCAAGAGCTGACTCTTACATTGAAGGAGTATGAGCGGTTGACGGCTTTGCCCTTGGATAGACCTTGCGCTCATATGGCTGTCGGAGATATGCGCTTCATGACCTTCACCGGGTTACGACATAGAGTGGTAGAGGATTAGATTACATCTGGTCATGTACTATCCCAGCGTTTCCTGATAGACGGGTTTGGATCATTGGATAGCTATACACGTCATTTTGGAGATTTCACTATACTAGAGGATCAGTGGCATTTAGCCAGATTGGATGCATTCTTGATGTGCATAGTGGCGTATATGTATATGCCACGATACATGGATGAGCTAGATATCGGTGTTATTATGGTAGTGAGTCAGGGAGGGTCGTGCCATCATTCCAATGATTGTGGTGGAGAAGCTGAGGTCGGCCACGTTTTGTAGCACTTACCCTGCAGGGGTATTCACAGGTAGTTCGGTCATGTTGTACGTGTGGTTTATATCACACTTAGGACCGATTGGGACCTTCTGCCGACACGGGTATTACTTCACCCATGATATAGCTATATCTTACTCCTTTCAGCCAGCGGAGTGTACATATTCTATGTCTTGGTCTATGTTCTTGGCAGAGATCAGAGATCCATTTGGCATTTTGCCGTGCACAGGGCTTAGCTCACCCTACAGCTTTATTACTCATGCTCCAGGCATGGACTATCTCCCTCTGGCTGGTTTGAGGGGCATGGCTACCTATCACCCATTGGCCATGATGTCGCAGTTTGAGCAGTTTCAGGACTTCCATCCTTTTGAGGGGGCGCTAGGTCAGCGTTTAGCTTCTCGCCATCTATCAGTAGAGGACCGATCCCGGGTGTATGCATGTTGGGATCGGCGTGAGATAGTTGCATTCTCTATTAGCTATTCGGGCTGTTCGCCAGAGTATTCTGCAAAGATGGAGACATAGACTTCATCGGCTGCGGTAGTATCCACAGTTCTGGGTAGTGATTCAGATGATGGAGAGCCCCTGGAGGACGTTGATTCTCATATCGAGGAGAAGTAGTTTACTGGGTTTCCAGCATCTCCTTTAGATTCTCCCAATACTAGCACTGTTGTGATCCAGCATTCGGCACATTACTTTGAGCAGTCTTCATCTGATGACCTTCGAGAGAGATCAGGCCAGAGCCTTGATGTTGACTGCTATTGATGGGATAGACGCAGCTCTGTTAGTGAGAGACGAGGCATTAGCTCGTAGAGATGCCGCTGTTGTTGAGCGAGATGAGGCCAGATCAGCCAGAGATGCCGTGACAGTTGAGAGGGATAGTTCTATATCTGCCCGGGACATAGCCGTTACAGATAGTACCACAGTGAGATCCCTTACCACTGGCATGATTGCAGAGATGAGCACGTACATTGATGAGCATAGAGTCACCATGCAGATGGCTGTAGATCTGTTAGCTCGTGTGGATACCCTTGTACAGGAGACCACATCGTTACCTCCTTCTGCTGAGAGGGATGTCATGTTGGGATTGATAGCTCATATATACACTGATTTGTAGATGGACTTGTATTTTCCTGCACAGACTAGCTTAGCCATTTTGTCATGTATAGTTTACATTATATATCAAACAACATTCACTACTAAAAAAATGTTCATTTGTGATGGCAAAAATCCATCACAAAAACTAAAAAAACCATCACGAAAGGTTTACGTGATTGTTTTAATCATCACGATGGTCGTCTTGTATACGCCCATCATGAAAGGTTTTACGTGATGGTTTTGACAATCACCAAAACATTCAATCCTTTTGTGATGACTAAATCAGTCACATTAGCGAACATGTCTTTTGCGATTAGATTGTCCATCACAAAATCCCAGAAGTCTTTTGTGATGGCCAAAGTAATCTCAATAGCATAACAATTATTTGTGATGGTCGAAGCAATCACACCTTTTTGTGATGGCCAAAACAATCACCAATTATATGTGATGGCCAAAGCAATCACATCTTTTTGTGATGGTCAAAACAATCACCAATTATTTGTGATGGCCGAAGCAATCACATCTTTTTGTGATGGCCAAACCGAAGCAATTTGTGATGGCCACGAGTATCACGTACATAAGTTTCTTGTGATGGCTAAAGCAATCAAAATTGTCCCTATTTTTGTAACCTTTTTATACGTTTTGGTGATAGTAAAGCCATCACAAAATTCGTATATTAAAATATATTTAATTGCCAATTTTATATTTTAAATCTGTAAATGGCATAAATTACAATAAATTTGAAACATAAAATCATACAAATTTATTAAAATGAAGAAATCTGATCAATTTAATTAAAAATAAATTAATAACTTATAACTACTTAAATAGGTAGCTACATGTCATAGGTTCATCAAACAATTAACAAACCCAACATCTATCAAAGAATCCTAAAATAATAAAATTGATAATTAAAGGAAAGCTAAATCCTGAATTCTCCATGGAGTCCTCTTGAGAGTCGCCATCATCTTCGTTGTCATTCTCAGCATGCGTGGTTAAGTTATTCGTTGGAATATCAGCTGATGCATTTGATGAAGCAAAGAAATCATTTGGGTCTATAGGAGGATCAAGTGCAAGTGTTTCGGCCATATTCTTTGCATATTGATGAATATAAGTCATGTAGCTTTCGTTTTATTTAATTTAATGTATTTCTCATCTGCAAGCAAAGATGGACAATACGAACCACGACGAGAAATCCATTTTTCCCCTGGTCGACCAACAAGTCTACCCTTTTTGATGCCTCCAACAGTTTCCTGCCATGTCTCCAAATTTGGATCATCTAACTCATCCACAGTCTTATTTGTATCACCATGTTTAGCTAAGAGTCTTTTCTCATAATCATCCTATACAATGCATAAAATATGTATATATAAAACTAATTGTGAATAGAATGAACAACAATCTTCACTTTCACATGAGTAAACAAAGTTTATAATTTTACGAGAGAAAATCATACCAATTTCCTCTTTGCTTCATCACAAACCCACGTTTTTCATCGCTACCCTTCTCCTTCCTCATATGAGTTTGTTTATATAACTCATATTGTGTTGGCGGATGATGCAGTCTTTGTTTCTAAGATAAAACAAGAAAAATAATAATTATTTTAATTAAAAACATTAACATTAAAAATAAGCAATACATACCACATGAACACTTAAAAACTCCAAACAGAGCATCATGATATGAATCTTTTACCGTTATCATGTGCATTTATCAACTACACATATTTTTAATTTTATCAACTTATAATTTACCTCTTGTTCCCTCCTAATGGCGTACGGTATGGAGCCTTATGTGTGAATAACGTACGTAGTTATGTTTCTGTTCTTTTTTCGTAGCTCACTAGAGTCTAAAAAGTCTTTACTCAGCCAATAATCACACATCTCCTGCCACACATCAAGAGTTGTCCAACTAGGCTTTTTATCCCTTGTTTCCTCAATGGAACCAAACTTCTTAATGGCATCATCCTTCCATCTCCATAAATAGCTTGGGTAGATTTTTCGTGCATTTTCCTCCCATATGATTCGACCCCTTCCCTCTTCCTTGGATGAAGAGAATCGGAAATATTTCTATAACACCATCCACAAGTAAAAATATTAATCAATACATAATGAATAATACACTTTTTGATAAACTTTCTTATACAATTGAAATTTGTGTTCATTAAAACATACCAAATATTCTCCCCAAAGAAGTTCAATTTCATGTTTTGGCCATTGCTCGAATTTGGTTCGAGCTTCTTTAAAACATTTTTTGAAATAATATGCGAGTCTTGCTTCGAGCTTCAGGTTCAAGGAAGCTAATTACAAGATATAGTAACATAGCATGATATGATTAGTGCAACAATAATGAAAAGTAGAAACAAAGCTGTCACAAGTCACAACAGGATTAATCAAATCTTGTTAAATGGAACCCCTATTAATTGCTTTTATAGTAACATGATATTATTAGTTGTTTTTATGTTCTTTGGATTACATTGTGCTACATGGGTTACCCTGTTATAGTTAAAAACAGACGTTATATTACGTGTCAGAAAACGAATCTTAAACGTGTCAAGAATTGATTGTTTGTATCTTGAATATTGACAAACATGAGTATATTTGTAAAAACTTACTTTTGTCCAATGATATTGACAAGCATCTTTGTTTGGCCTGTTTTAGGCTTCATTATCCCTAGAGTTGGCCCCCTTTTCTTACGAGATAAGCTTTCGGCTTGTGTAGTATTCGGTGTAGCCCCATCGACACTCTCACCACTATTATGAGATACAGTAGGCTCATCTCTCATTCTCTCCATGTTAATAGTCTCGCAACTATTATGAGGAAGAGTTGATCTCCTACCGGAAACACTACTCCCGCCTCTAGTTCTCACCATAGCTGGAGAAGAAAAAAAACTTATAATTAAGTATAGGATAAATAAAAGAAATTATTAAAGATGATGTTGTAATGCAATTTCAAAATTATTCACTACTCTACTAGTTCCAAAAACAAATATAGTTTGCAACAATTTCCCATCTCAGTCATGCAAAATAAGTCAAATTTCTGCACTGCATAACAAAGTTTATAAGCAGAGAAAACCATTTCCACAACATAAAGAGTTTAGAGCCAAAATATTTAGGGGTATTTTTACCAATATATATCAAGCTAAATGAGAGATAAAGGCAGTCAGAAAAGTGCCTGTTTTTAGTCGAAAGTAAAACACAAGCCTAAGTTAACATGAGCAGATTGTATACTGTATGATTCTATAGCAAAACTTATTCATTCATGCACTTAAATTGGAAAAGGAAATATGCAAAAGCAGTATACAAAGTGCAAAGAGAAGAGGAGATTGCTGTGAGGTCACTAAGTAAAATGTTTTCTAGCAGAGTTTGATTAAGAGACTGCCAAATGTTTTCTGGACAATGCACTTTAAAACCAAGTAATAACTTATTTTGGCAAGTCTTTGAGTCAAAGCCATCAATTTTTGGATGAATTTAGTAACATCCCTTAAGACCGTTAATAGAATGAATCGATACCAGTTGAGAACTTAAGATGTTCTCTTTATGAGTTAGTAATGTTTTTTTTTCTATCTGTAACAGCAAAAACCAGGTACATTGCTTATTTCACATTAGGACCATAAGAACTTTTATAGTTATTTTTATTAAATGCAGGTATGTAAAAGGTAACACACAAAGTCGTACACAAATATCCCTTAAGTAAAGAGAGCGTGAGATTCTGCGAGGCCACCTTAAGTAAAATGTTTGCAAACAGAGTTGGATAAATGCAGAGAGACTGACAAATGGTTAGCTTGACAAAAGATTTTGAAACCTAAGAGTTTATTTCTGCAAAAAGCTGTAGAAATAATATAATCAAGCAAAATAGGAATTTCTACTAAAAGATGTTTTCTTGCCAAAGTTGACTAAGAATATATTGAAAAGAAACTGTACATGGGAATTATGAACTATAACATTACAAAATTGTGCTTCCTAGACTATTCTTGCTAGTTTTACTAATCAACAATTTCAGCTCAAGCGAGAAGCAATTTCAATAAAGATGTATTCTCTGTAAGGAATTGTGAGAACTCCCATTGGATGATGCAATCCATAATATATTAATGTTAATTTAGCTGAAGAATCAAATTTTCCACTACAAAATGTTAAATGCTGGTCCAAACTAACCAGACCCACAACAATACAAAAAACACCACTTCAACAGCCTTTAGATTGTTCAAACAACAAACAACATACATAAAGGAAATGAACATGTATAAGATAACAAATGCAGAAACTATATGAAACTATCCTAGAGCAAACTATGATAAACTACAAAGCCTACCTTCTTGCACTGCAGGGAATCTTATTTATCTTCACACGACACTGTATCCAGTAGTGTTTCTCTCCAGGTTTCTTATACGAGTAACCAACCAAAACATAATTTAAAATCAAATTCCTTTCATATACCAAATTTGTCTCTGTAGGCCCAAACAAATAAATTGAAATACAAGATTGGTATATATATTTAATATCAATCTGGTAGGATAATAATTAAAGTAAATATTAATTGAATTACAAACAAAAGAATACAAAATGAATGTCAAATTAATGAAGTAATGAGTAACCCTTCCATTCCAACAAAAGAAGAATTCCAATTTAAGTCTTTTCCTACTCAGTTTCATATTAGATTTGTTTACAAACTACACTCCATTCTCAACCAAAGTAATTAACTAACAAAGTTTCATATATAATATTCATGCATACATGTACGTACGTAATTAACATACATATATAAATCGAGGGACATATATATGTTAAATCTCCACAAACACATGAATAATCAAATTTTCAATAACAGTCCGTAAAACATCTCTATAAAAACAGGAATTGGGGCCAAATTCGAACAGAGAAAGCATAATCACAATTTTAAAATAAGAATTGGGGACAAATTAGAACAGAGAAAGGAAAGAGGGAGAGAATAAACACCCAAGTAGAGGACTTACCTTCGAAATCACAACCTTAACTGGGATCACAACTTTGGTAGAAGATGGGTGTAGGGTTTCAGTTTGCCGCCAATGGAAAAGATGGAGAAGTTTATATAATCGTACTTGAAATGAAAGATAGAAATAAAGATCCCGCCATTGCTTCAAAATGAGTGGAATATGCCACTAAATTAGCTTAGATTTTTGTTTGTTTAATTATCTTTTAATTAAATTTAATTAGCTTAGACTTCTTTTGATTTAATTATCTTTTGATATACCCTTTGTTCTACTAAAAAAAATATAATTTAATTATTATTTTATTAAATTTGTGAAATATGAATTAATTGATCCACTAGTAATTAAGTACAAATTTGTTATTCAAAAAGTAAAATAAATTAAAATAATATTAAAATTTTATATCCTTTCTTAGATTAAGCTACAAATTAAGTCTCTTTTCTTTTATTATTTTAAAATAATATTATTAATAAAAATGATGTTTTAATATCAATTATTACTCTTACAAAAAATATTGAGCTTAATGCAATAACTTATATTCTTTTTTGTTAGGCCTGAAATTTTTTTATCCAATTCTCTATATCATCCGCACTTAATACTATATTTATTATCATTATGAGTATATCATTAATTTATATACTTCGTCATTAATAAAAATTTTGTTCTAATATCAATTATTATTCCTAGTATATATATATATATATATATATATATATGTAAAATTAAAAAAAAAAACATAATTGTTTTACACAAAGATAAGTATATGAACTAATTTTTGCGAGTTCAACAAAAAAGGATTATACCTTAAGCTATTCAGATTCAACAAAATCATCAAATTCTAACTTAATTCAACTTGGAGTAATTTTACTCTTTCTCAGAGAGATAATATATTTAAAATCGATATATATTCTGAGAGAGACAATATTAATCAATTTTTACCGAAAATTAATATAATTATAATTTTTTTATAATTGTTATTATTATTGTTATTTTATTATTATTATTATTATTATTATTTTTATTTTTATTATTATAATCATGATTTTATTATTATTATTATTATTAATTAATTATTAATAATAATAAAAAATTAGAAAACCTAGATATATATATATACGTCCTGGGTTAGGTTTATACTTAGATCCATGAAAACCATGTCACTAAATCAGTTCTTAGGGTTAAACCTAGATATAAGGGTTTTACATTTATCCTAAGACAGTAACCTACTGATTCAGTTCTTCTAAAAATGAAAAATCGATTTATTTGCACATCCCTAGATATTAATATGTACAATAAATGCATTAAACTAAATATTTTTATTAAAAACTATATATCAAATATGGAACTATCTAGATGACCCTCCTAAATAATTAGAAGAAATTGCTTATCATGTGCCGATGCTGATATTTGATTCAAAAATACCTATTTATTTTAATTCTTGTGTCAATCTCTAAAACGTCATTTTAAATAGGGACGGGGGTAGTATGAAGTCCTCTCATGCACAAAACGATAAATATGTTGACACTAACACATTACACATTTTAAAAAAATAACAAACTAAATAAATAAAGTAATTAAATACACAAAACAAATCCCAATGAGGCTTGTGATTCAATAATTATTAAATTAAACAATTAATTCATATTTCAAAAATTTATTAAAAACTAATTAAATTTTACTCTTTTTGTTTTAAGAGTATATCAAAAGAATATTAAAGCAAACAAAAAAAATTCTAAGCTAATTAAATTAGTTCCCTATCCCGGTTACAGAAAACCCCTCAATCCTCCCCTTCTTCTCCAGACGGCAAACTAAACAACTCTTCCCATCTTCTCCATAGACGGCAACTAAAACCCTCTCCCTATCTTCTACCAAAGTTGTGATCCCAGTTAATTTTTGTGATTTTGAAGGTAAATCGTCTCTTCTTTGGGTGTTGATTGTTTCCCTCTTTACTTTCTCTGTTCCAATTTGGCCCCAATTCTTATTTTAGAATTTTGATTATGCTTTCTCTGTTCGAATTTGGCCCCAATTCCTGTGTAGCATGTAAAAAAATCTAATATAAAACTAATTAGGAAAATTAATTAGCCATTTAATTTGTTGTTTGATTTAATACCTTATAACCAATATTATCTTGAATTCTCCTTCTCTCTTTGGCCGACTTCAGGTAGTATATGTTGTATTCTTTAATTATAAGTTGTGACCATGTTAAGAACAGTGTGCAAATAAGTTGTAAAGTCAGTACAGTCTTTTTTTTGATGTTTTGTATTTCATAAAAGGGTTAATTATCACCATAAATGAACATTTTTTAATTATTTGAATTACAAATGGCAGATGGATGATCGAAGTTGGATGTGTGTGTTGGGAAAAAGTCTAAACATATACATGAATTTATGAGTGGGGTCAATACGTTTCTTGATTTTGCATTTTCTAATCCTGAGTGCGTAGATGATGGCATGATTCGGTGTCCTTGTGCCAAGACTGATTTCATAAACTATAAATCGCGTGAAGATGTAGAAATGTGTCTTTATAAGCATGGATTTGTACCAAACTACACTACATGGACGGAGCATGGGGAGTCACTTGAGAAAGTAGGGAATTCTGATGACGATATTGATGAGGGAAATGAAAATTGGCCTAAAGACATGTTAAGGGATATTACAAGATGCATTAACCCTGAATTTGATGAAGATCCTAATAGGAATCAAAGAAGTTCTATGACCTACTAAAGGCTGCAGATGAGCCCTTGTGGGATGGTTGTCAAAATCACACCAAGTTATAAGCCGTAACTTTGTTGTTGCACCTAAAATCCAAGTATTGTTTGTCTAATACTGGATTTGATACTTTTCTTTCAGCTTTCAAGGAAATGTTTCCTAAAAACAATAAATTACCCGAGTCATTTTATCACTGCAAGGCCTTAATGAAGGACCTTGGGCAACCTCTACAAAAAATACATGCATGTAATAATGATTGTATCTTATTTCGAGGAGAATATGAAGATTTAGACAGTTGCCCAATTTGTAATGAATCTAGATATAAAAACCATGGCAGTGTTAAAGGGAAAAAGAATAAACCAATAGCAAGGAAGGTCTTAAGTTTTTTTACCAATTATACCAAGGCTTCGAAGGCTTTATTTGTCATCAAAAACGGCCGAGCCTATGAGGTGGCACAAAGAAAAACGATGTGATATTCCAGGTGAGCTAAGGCAGCCTACTGATAGCAAAGCTTGGAAAGATTTTGACCTCAATTTCCCATCTTTTGCTGAAGATGCTCGTAGTATAAGACTTGGTTTAGCTACTGATGGATTTAATCCTTTTGGGCATTCTAGCAAACCTCATTCGACATGGCCAGTTTTCCTTGTTCCATACAATTTCCCCCCTTGGATGTGTATGAAAGAGGAGTACATGTTTATGTCACTGCTTATTCCAGGTCCACATGGACCTGGAAGAGAGATTGATGTGTATTTACGACCTCTTATAGAAGAACTAAAGACTTTGTGGGATGTTGGAGTTGATACATATGATGCTTTCTCAAAGCAAAATTTTAATATGAAAGCAGCTGTAGTATGGACAATCAGTGACTTTCCTGCGCTAGACATATTAAAGGGTTGGAGTAAAGATGGGGCCTTGTCATGTCCTTCTTGTATGGATCCAAGTTTAGCTTTTAACCTTAAACATGGGAGGAAGCCGAGTTATTTTGGATGCCATCGTCGTTGGTTGAAGCGTAATCATACATATCAAGCTGAGAAGAATAAGTTCAATAATAAAACCGAGCGGAGAAATCCCCCGCCTCGACGAACAGGTGTTGAGGTGTTAAATTTTGTATCTCAATTTAGTTCGGTCATATTTGGAAAGCATAAAAACAATAGTACCGATAAGGCTCCTAGGTTTGGAATCGAGCATTACTGGACAAAGAAAAGTATCTTCTTTGAATTGTCTTATTGGAGTATGCTTCTAATAAGACATTGCTTAGACGTGATGCATATTGAGAAAAATATTTTTGATAATTTATTTTACACTGTGATGAACATTACTGGAAAATCAAAAGACCACCTTAAAGCTCGTTTAGATTTGCAAGAGCTTGGTATAAGATTTGAATTACATCCTGAAGAGAGTGGTAATGGGAAATTTAAATTGCCAAAAGCCAAATATTCTTTAAAAAGCGAAGAAGTCAAGCAGGTTTACAAGTGGCTTAAATCGCTAAAAGTTCCAGACGGTTATGCTTCAAATATCTCTCATTGTGTTAACCTTGATAATTGCAAAATAATTTGGCTAAAGAGCCATGATTGCCATGTTCTCATGCAGAGATTCTTGCCATTAGCCTTTCGTGATTTCTTACCAAGCTCTATATGGGAACCAATAAATGCTTTGTGCAAATTCTTTCGAGACATATGCTCTAAGGTGTATAAATTAGTCGAAAGTTAGAGAAGCTTGAGCTATTTATTCTTTGAAATATTGTGCAATCTTGAGATGATTTTTCCACCATCTTTCTTTGATTCAATGGAGCATCTACCTGTTCATTTGGCATATGAAGCCAAGGTCGGAGGACCAGTACAATATCGTTGGATGTACACTTTCGAGAGGTGATGTTTTAATAATTAAATCTCTTTTCTTGCCAAGTTTATTTTATGGTTAAAGTGATTACCTAACTTTAATATAATTATAGGTGCATGTGTTCTTTGAATAAAAGGGTGCGTAACAAGGCTTGCCCTGAGGGTTCAATAGCCGAGGCATACATAATAGACGAACTAGTTTACTTTTCTTCTCGATATTTTGATCTTAGGGTGCAAACCAAGTTCAATCGAGCTGATCGAAATGACGATGGCGGTCAAGCTGAAACTAATAGAAAGTTATCAATATTTAGCCACCCTAGGCCAGGTCGTCCAATTGGAGGAAAACGAAAGCGCGAAGATCTGTCCGATAAAGAACTCGAGGTAGCAACCTTATACATCTTGTCTAATTGTGAGGAAGTCTTTGATTTCATCGAGTATGACATTTTAATTCTTATAAAGTTTATTACTTTTACATATGTAAATCATTACTCTATATCTACTAATTTATTTCATTACTTATAGGGAGCACAAGCATTTATTGAAATAATTACGTCCAAACATGTCGGATAAAGTGCTACAAAAGGAACATAATTCGACATTTATAAAATGGTTTGAAAAGAGAGTCAAGAATGACGATGTCGTTGATACGCGTTTAAAAGCGCTCGTTATGGGTCCGTCTAGAGAGGTGACATGTTATGATGGATTCATTGTCAATGGCTTTAGGTTCCATACAAAAGAATTGGAGTCAAGAAAGGTAACTCAAAATAGTGGTGTTTTAGTTCAGGGATGTACTTTTGAAGGCCAAGAACGAAACTATTACGGACAATTAATTAAAGTAGTTGAACTAGAATACTATGGAGAAGAGAATTCGGTATTTTTGTTCCAATGTGAATGGTATGATTCTGAAAAAGGGGTAGTTATTGACAAGTACGGGATAACTACAATTGATTCAAATTCAAGGCACAAGCCGTATGAGCCATTTGTTATTGCATCATAAGTTGTACAAGTGTTCTATGCTAATCCAGTGTCGACTAAAGTTAAAGGTTGGTCTACTGTCATCACAACAAAAGCAAGAAATACATATGATGTTGCTGAAAATAGTAATGAAGAGACATATCAGGAGGAAGAGTTTCATGATTTTGACTTATATAATATTGAGGAGCAAACTCAGAATTTGACATTGCTTGATGATTCTCAATTTGCTGAAGAAGTGGATCCATCGTTACCGGAAGCAGAAAATGAAGATAGAGAATGTAGTGATGAAGATGAAGATGATAATGAATATTATAATGATGATGAGTATTCCGAAGAAGATGATGATATTTAGGCCCAAGTAGCTGAGTTTTTTAGTTATGTTTTCCTATATATATAGCATTCCAGATAATTGTTAATCCTGTCTAATGTCTAAATAGGAAAGCTGATTTGAATCTTTTTAATTTAATTCGAATTTTACTTTGTTGGTTTTAGTATCAATTATTCTATAAAAACATGAATAAATATCGGGTGTACTAAACTTTTTGGAGAAATTACTAGTGTGGAAATATATGAATTTTGTTTTTCCTTTTGTTGTCAAACATGCCATGCTTTTGCACAGATCATGTATGCGTACATGTGTATATTTTATCACATTATAATTCTACTTATCGTTGATCATGTGCTACTTTCTAATCAAAAGGTTGTTTCTGCAGATTGCTATGACTAAGAGCTCTTGTAAACTGGCACTTAAAGAATTAGATCATTGGATGAGGGCACAAAAGGTGATTGCTGATGCTACCAGTCTCCTGGTTAAGAACAAAGATATATGACGCTCTTTCTGCAAGGATTCTAGAGATCACAAATTCACATTTGAAGGACGTCACTCAAGATTGGTCATGACTAATTAATGAGGCTGATTAGAAAAATGATGCTACCTACAAATTCAATAATCAGTAACTTTAATCTTATGTCCCAAAGTAAAATTTAGGTTCTGCTTCATGACTTGCTACAGTTCTGCTGCTTGCTGTTGGGATGTTTTAGTGGTTGTCTCTGTTTTGATTGGCATGGCTGGTGTCTGCTGCCTCTTAGTTTTGGGCTCTTGGTTTACTTTTTGGGCTGTTGTGCAGCTTTTGTGGTCCCTTTGTCCCTTCTAGATTGCATTGTGCCTGGGGTTTTGTCGGATATCTGGGGGCTGGTTTGGCTGCTGTGGGCAACTTTTGTGCTGGTTTTTTTGTGGCCGTGCTGTTGTCAGTTCCGCTGCTGGTTTGTCTCGGTTGTCGACTAGGCGTTCTGCATCTTGGCATCTTATTTCTTTTTGTCTTTGTCCTGGTGTTGCTGCTCATGCTCTGCTGTTGTTGCAGCTGGTGCTCTTCTGCAGCGGTTGTGGGGATATTTTGTGGGTCCATTTGGCTGCTCTGTTTGTTACTTCTACTGCATTCAGTAACATTAATTAATGTTCATTTGTGGTATATAAATTTTGTTAATGATGCTGATGTCTCTATTTGGGAGGACTGATTGCTCCTACCAATCCATTTATAGGAAGTCCTCTTGACAGAGAGAACTAAAAATCAGAATTCTCTTTTTGTAGTATATTATGTTAACTGACTACTGAAAAGATGAGTTAATTTGCCATTTTCAAACAACCGTTTGTATTGAACCAAACTCAACTATATTTGTTAGCTGCTGTACCTAATAAATAATTTATGGGGTTTCAGTTTTTACCAGAACAAGGACATTTCACTGATAGAACAAGAGGATAAAAACAAAAAAACCTAAACAGGATTGTAATGATTAATTGTAGAGATTAATGGTAGAGATCACTGATACAATTTACGCAAAAAATTCAGTGATTGTAATGATTGTCGCAAATATTCTATAATGATGGCACAACTAGATATTCAGTAACATCCATCATATATACTACTATTTTGTGATTGCTGGTAAATTCCATCACCTAATATATTTGTTGTTCATATATGCTTGTTTTTTAGTGATTGTTTTGACTGTCACAAATAGTTTATAGTGATGGAAAAATTAACTAGTATTAGGAGCCGTCATCTATATTATTATTTTGTGATTGTTGAAAAAGTCCATCATGTAATTCCATTTTTTGAGATTACTTTAACGGTAATCATAAAGGTCCGTCACACGTGGGTTTCTTTTCGTGATGGCCTTAGATGTCACCAAAGATTATTTTGAACTTTTTTCTTTGTGATGGCTTAAATGCAATCACGTTAAGGAGAAATATATAGGTGATGGTTGCATGCCATCTCGAAAATTAAAAATTAATTTTGGACAATATTTGGTGATTGAAATAGCCGTCACATATATATATATATATCCACGATGGCAAAATTAACCATCATTATAGCCATCACATATATACTATTTTGTGTGATGGCTCAAATAATCCATCACGAAATATTATCAATTGTGATTTCCTTTGAAAATCGTCTCCGGGATCCATCACGTATGCTTGATTTTCTTGTAGTGATTATATATATAGCAGGGAAATATATTTTTGATCATTTCCCTTTTAGATATGTTTGTTGCTTGCTTGATATTTGCGTGTTTCTTCAGGGCTTGTGATCTTGATATATTCTGAAATCCTCCTTGATGGATAGACATTGAGTTGTCTCTGGATAGTTCAGAATGGATCATTGGTCTGTGTGTATCCCTACCATCTTTGGTGTCTTGGGACGGGTTTCTGTATGGAAATGTGGAGAGGAGTGTGGCTTTCCTCTCTGAGATTGACCGCACCACAGATGGTCGCCAGTACTCCTATTTAAGAGGAGGCTAGTTAATTCCATCTCTTATGGATTGGTGTTGCTCTTCAAGGTACAACCGCAGCTTAAATGGTCGCCGAATCTCCTATTTGAGAGGAGCTTAAGAAATTCCATCCTTTAGTCTAAAGCCGAATGAAATGTGATGGATTGAAGTTTGATCCTAGTACCAAATGACAAGTATTTGTGTTTTGGTAGGGGGTGAGATCGAACAATAAATGACTGCCTACGTACTCCTATTGAAGAGGAGATCAGGTCTGCGTAGTTCGAACCTGGTGTAAGAGGTTCAACACTGTAAGTGGTAGAAAGGGTATAAGAATGTTTTGGTTGTTTTTGTTTTTGTAGGGAGAAGGGTGTAAGAAATGTTTTTGTTGTTTTTTGTTTTATTGCGAGCAGGCCATATAAAATGGTTGCCTACGTACTCCTATTGAAGAGGAGATCAGGTCGATGTAGTTCGCCCCTCGGGACGATTCATAACTGAAGAGAAGTATGAATCCCATGTGTGACGCCCCCAAAATTTGGTATACATCACCCATCTTGAGTCGCCAAATACATGGTACAGAATACAAATACAACTTAATAATACAACTGTCGTGTACAATACGACAAAACATAAACTGTGAGTTTGAATACAAATATTGTTTACTAGAGAGTATACAAATTCAAAAGGAGTCCTCATTACTATTATTATCACACTATTTTACAGAATAGTGATGACTACTAATGCAAACATCTAGGACCATCACTCTGTTCCCCGACTATTCCTAGCTACGTTCTCATTTCCTGAAGAGAACAATGAAAGAAAGGGTGAGCTCAACTAGCCCAGTAAGAAATATTATGACTAAGATAATGCAGAATAATTTATCGTTAGCCTTCAACAGTTGTTGGCATGATCATGACCATTGATGAATACACGGATATCATTGGCTCGTAGTGCATGGATAATTTATGGTCGTGATACTAATGAATATCCTTGGCCGTAGTGCAGGGATGATGTGGTTTATTTATTAAAATGAGTCAAATGATAAAAGTGATGAAAACCTTTTAAATCGTAGAAGATAGTAGATTTTATTCTCTACTTGACTCTTCTAATGGATTGCTTGTTCCGTACAGTAGTTAAACTTGATGTTTGTTATATTTTATCGGTTTAACACTTGTTTGAAGGCTAACGATAAATTATTCGCATTATCTTAGTCATAATATTTCTTCTTTGGGCTAGTTGAGCTCACCCTTTCTTTCACTGTTCTCTTTAGGAAATGATAATATAGCTGGGACGAGTCGGGGAACCATCGATTGGCTGGTCCGGATGGTTGTTCTAGTAGTCCTCACTATTCTATAAAATAGTGTGACAATAAATGTAATAAGGACTCCATTGAGTGTGGATATTGTCTGCAGATGACAATATTCTTATTAAAACTCTTAGATTATGTTTTGTCGTATTTTACACGATCGTTGTATAATTAAGTTGTATTTGAATTTTGTACCATGTATTTAGCGACTCAAGATGGGTGATGTATACCTATTTTGGGGGCGTCATGGTAATATCAAAGCTTAGATATGATCCCCGATCGAGATGTGAGACAAGAACTAGGAGGGAGAGACAGAAATTCCTTTGCTAGTATGACCTACCTAAGTTTATTTGGTATTTAATTGGTCACGTAGTATAGGGATAATACGTGACATGTCAATTAACCCTTGTTTTGTGACAATGATTTGAAAATGACCTCCGAGAATGTTGAGAATAGCAATGGAGCACGAGAGACCGCTGAGTCACCACGATCAACACCCGTGATAATGTGCATCAAGAAGGAAATAATCCTCGGTGAACAACAACACCGACCCAAATGGCGAATAGATTTTAATGTTTAGCGACTTTCTATAATTAAATACAACATCGTGCAAGAGAGACTCCTATCCAAAATGCAGGTGGAAACACTGGCAACTCTCCGACGGTCACCACTAAATAGTTCAAGGAGCTGGGACCAGCGAAGTTTATTAGAGAACGAAAACCACTTAAGGCGGAGATGTGGATAAAGCAGATCACCAAGATATTTGATGTCTTGGGATGCTCCGAGGAGCAAAAGATTCCCTTTGCCACCTTTATGTTGCGAGGAGAGAGGCGACATCGGTGGGAATCGATAAAGTGTACTCAACCTGCCGCACTGAAGATGTCTTGGGAGAAGTTCCAAGAACTATTCAATGATAAGTACTTTCCCGAAAGTATTCGTCACATGAAAGAGTTTGAGTTCATCAAGTTGGAGCAGAACAATATGACTGTGTCGCAGTACGAAGCTAAGTTTGCCGAGTTGTCCTGGTTTGCGTCTCACTTGGTTGACAATGAGGAATGAATGACGCAGATGTTTCTAAGAGGTTTGAAACCCGAGATACGTCAATATCTAATTTCTTATAAACTGTGTTTGTATTCAAATGTTGTAAATATGGCTTAGTTATTGGAGCGCGATAACGAGTCAACTCAACCAAGAGAAAACAGCCGGCAAAATGATAATACCAGGTAGCAGTCATCGAAGTGGTGACAACAAACGTGGAGGGAATCAACATGGCAGAAATGGTAACAACTTCGGTGGTAATCATGGCCAAGACAATAAGAATAGACATTTCAAGAAGAGGAGATTCAACAATGATGGAAAGACGTCAGTATCAGCACTCGTGGTTAAGGAAGGAGAACGACCACCTATCATATGCTTCAAATGCGGATAGGAGGGACATATCAGTCCAAACTGTCCGCAGCAGTCCAAAACACGTTATAATTGTGGAAGAGAAGGTCACCTAGCTAGATTTTGTCGTATAGGGAAGCCAAGTCTAGTTGGAACGGTGACACCAAATTCTTTCCCAGACAAGTCAAAACCAGTAGTTCAAGGGAGAGCGTTTGTTGTGACCTCCCAGAAAGCAAGGAACCCGAACGAGGTCATCACGGGTAAACTAATCATCAACTCTAGCGAAGTATATACCTTATTTGATACCGGTTCTACCCATTCTTTTATTTCTCCTACTTGCGCTCAATGTTTAAATTTGGCTCCGGAGAAATTAGACTTTGACTTATCTATTGAAACTCCGTTGGGAGAAACCTTCATTACATCCACTGTTTATAAGTCTTGGTTGGTTCAAATCGGTACCCTCACATTACCTGTCAATCTTATTTCCTTAAAAATACTTGCATTTGACATGATTCTAGGGATTGATTGATTAACTACTCATCATGCTAAAATTAATTGTTTTCATAAGGTTATTAGCTTTTATATTCCTAATCAACCTATTATGCGAATTCAAGTGACCAAACCATTAAAATCAATCACGGTCATCTCAAGCCATAAAGCTATTCGTTTATTGAAAAATGGATGTCAAGCTTTCTTAGCTCATGTCACAGATTTAAACAAAAATACGTCATATTTGAATGATATTTCTATTGTTAATAAATTTCCTGACGTATTCCCCAAAGAACTTCATGGCCTACCCCCGTAGTGTGAAATCGAGTTTGGTATCTACCTTGAACCCAATACAAAACCCATTTCCAAAGCCCATATTGAATGGCTCCTATTGAACTTCAGGAGTTAAAAACCCAACTATAGGAATTGTTAGACATCGGTTTCATTCATGCTAGTACGTCTCCTTGGGGTGCTCCTGTTCTATTCGTGAAGAAGAAAGATGGAAGTATGCGACTTTGTATTGATTATCGGGGTTGAATCATGTCACCATCAAAAATAGGTACCCGTTGCCTCGCATTGATGACCTGTTTGACCAGTTGCAAGGAGCCAAATTTTTTCAAAGATCGATCTTTGTTCCGGATATCATCAGTTAAAGATTAGAACCGATGACATTCCAAAGACGGCTTTCAGAACTCGGTACGGGCATTACGAATTCCTAGTCATGTCTTTTGGATTAACTAATGCTCCTGCTTCCTTTATGGATATGATGAACCGAGTATTCAAGGAATATTTAGATCACTTTGTGGTCGTCTTTGTTGATGACATCCTCATATATTCCAAAAGCCATGAAGATCATGATCAACACTTGAGGCTGATACTCCAAAAGCTTCGTGAAAACAAGCTTTATGCCAAGTTGAAGAAATGCGAGTTATGGCTTAAGGAAGTAGCATTCCTTGGGCACATAGTATCAAATCATGGAATATCTGTTGACCCAACAAAGATTGAAGCTATTCAAAGTTGGGAGCAACCTAAATCAGTGACCGAAGTATGTAGCTTTCTCGGCGTAGCTGGTTATTATCGGAGATTCGTAGAAGGGTTTTCTCGAATCGCTACTCCATTAACTCAGCTGACTCGAAAAGATACAAAGTTCAGTTGGAGCGAGTGTGACACCCCCAAATTTGGGTACTTCGATTCCACTAGATTTGGTGTTCACTGTACAAATATCATCTATCTATCTACCCATAATAAATGCAAACCATGCAATAGATAGAAATAAAATCTTCCCCTTAAGGGTTACAACATCCGAATAATAAAATACAATCCCAGGTTAAACTAACCTTAAACATCTGTGCGGAATCATAAACAAATAAGTCTTAAACAACATCATTAACTCAAGTCTTAAACATAAATACATCATCAAATAAAATAACAAGTCTTCATCATTTACTAACTTTGCTCTTGCCTTTACTAGTGGAAGGTTCATCTGTTCTTTCGTTCTTAACTGCAATGTTATTATCAAGCAAGAGTGAGCACTAATGCCCACAAGTATAATAATGAAATAACAGTATAATAACATGCGAGTAAATCAAAGACATCTTAATAAAAGCTCAACTTTTGAATCAAGAATGAATAACAAGAATCAAAAGAATTCTGAGGGTCATAAGACCTTGAACTATGTCCTAGGTTATCAAGGGTCATACTTGAAACCTTTAATACCATAAGACTATGGACCTTTCTACTTGCTTAGGGGGATCAGCCCTTAGTAACATACTGTGCACAATATCTTAACGCTAACGCATAAGTAAATCCCTTTGCAGGGTTGTTCATCTCAGTTTGATATTTGAGTCCGCAACAAAGGAAGTTTGGTTTGGATAATTCAATAAGGGTTATGAAATTTAGAACGTTCATCAACTAAGGACTAGTTGAATGAATAAAGTTCACTAGTCTTATAAGGATCAACAATAATGATATTCAATTCGAATAATAATCTCAAGAAGTATACAATAGAACAATTATTATATAACTGAATCATGCTTTGAAAAGATAATAAATCTTTAATATAACATTTAAACTTGAATAATAGTAATGATAATTTACTCGGGGTAAATAATAAACTTGAACAATAATGACAAGTAGGGTTAGGAAACTTGCCTCGTGCGTAGATTACACTTTAACTAAGCACGTTCTTTGAATTTAATTCTATATACCATTCACATTCACAATACCAGTTAATTATAACTTAACTAATCATCAATGATCATTCTTTTGTCTAAACTTTGGTTATGACTATACTTAGTCAAATTATCACATTATTTGTACTTCATGGATAACAAACTAATTATGTATTTAATAACTCAATCCACATGTAATTATGTTATTTACATGTTAAACATCTAATTTACATCTCATTATACTTCTAACATGTTTACATGTTTATTAAATTATTTTACTGACACATTATTAGACTTAAATATTTTAAAAATTATATTCTTGGACTTTCTGGAGAGTGGCGCTGCGGCGCCACTTTTATACATGATCTTCGTGCTGCGGTGCGATGGCGCTATGGCTCGAGACATGACGCTGTGGCGCGATGGCGCTGCGACGCGGTATTTCAGTTCTGGAGTTGGCGCCGTGGCGCGAGACTCCAGATTCTGTTTCTCAGTTTGTGAAGAACATAGAGTTCAGCGAATTACACATTTCATGATCATTAATTTCACTAATTTAACATACCCACATGTTAATATTCACATATAATCATTACCCAAGATCTATAGAGTGATTTTAACCCATTAAAACACATAATCACAGAATTAAAATCTATAATTTCTCTGACTTTGATGTTCTTGAAGGTTTTGAAAATAAAACATGAAAATTGATACTATGGATTCGTTATAACACCGAATCCGTTCGTTTAAAGTTTGGTCTCTTCGTATCAACATGTATAATAATGTACGAGTGTAAAATTTAGGGATAATATACGATCAACACATAAAATATCACGTATAAGGCCATAAGGCCAAAACCCATACTCTGTAAATTTTTGAAATAGCAATTCATAGTATTATGAAACGGATGACATGATAATTCACATAATATATATATAATCAAATACAATTTGATACATCTTAACCCAAATATAAACTCATAATCAAACCCTTTCTCAATTACAGAGATTTTACAGTATGGATGAAAGCCATTTTCATAAAACTCAAATAACGTAAAAATAGAATTTGGGAAGGAGGAGATTACCCTGTAGAGTATAAATTAGTAGGCTTAGATTTCTCACTCTCAAATCTCTTTCACAGACTCACAATATCTCTCTGACAACCCTCTCTGATTTTCTCTCTGTGAATAGTTTATAGACTTAGGAAAAGAAATGAAGAAAGAAAAGAGAATACGTCGTAATAATAAACTGGAGCATTGAGGTCAGTTACCCATCATGGGTTAACTGCCCTCAACCTCTACTAGTACCATGTTTGGGTAGCCTTAAAAGGCTTATTCTCATTTAATTTAATAACTCTTTTATCATATAGTTTAAATCAATGTCACGCTCCTTCATAAAATAAATCAATACCTTATTTAATTTATTTTAAATAAAATATAATAATTTCTCATAAATTCACATAGTCACATAATTGATTTTCTCATTAATAAATAATGTCAAATTATTAACTCTCTAATTAATAATTAAATTAATTAAATAACATCATGCTTAATTAAATATTTCATTTAATTCAATAAGCTCACATAATTACATATTTGAATAATAATTATTCTCTACATTAATTTAATAAATGTAACACATATAATTAAATTAATCTACCACAATTGCATCAAATAATTATTTAATCCAATAATTAAATCATCGAAAATATTTATTTAATCCAACAAATATTAAAATTAATTTACAAAATTCTCGTTCGTCACATCTTTCCCCTATTAAAAGGATTCTGTCCCCAGAATCACGACTCAATAAATTCGACTGTTACATTCTCCCTCTCTTACAAAGATTACATCCCCCGTAATCGCTACAAATAATTAAGTAAATAAATGAGGGTAATTCTTCATCATATTCTCTTCGAGTTCCCACGTAGCTTCTTCAGCGTTGTGGTTCCTCCAAATTACCTTAACAGAAGGTATAATTTTATTTCTGAGAACTTGTTCTTTTCGGTCGACAATTTGGACAAGGATTTCTTTGTAAGATAAGTCTTTCTCAAAATGCAGGGGTTCGTATTCAATTACATGCTTGTAATCGGCCTTGTAGGGTCATAACACAGACACATGGAAGACGTTGTGGACATTCTCGAGTGCTGGAGGTAAGGCTACCTCGTACGCGACTTCTCCGATTCTACGTAATACTTCAAATGGTCCAATAAATCTTGGGCTCAATTTTCCTTTCTTTCCGAACCTGATCTTTCCCTTCCAGGGAGAGACCTTCAAGAAAACATAACTACCTGATTCAAACTCGATATTTTTACGATGTGGATCAGCGTATTTCTTCTGTCGATCTTGAGCCGCTACCAATCGTGCTCGGATCACTTTGACTATTTCTGCCGTCTGCTGTACCAATTCTGGCCCTAGCAATTATCTTTCACCAACTTCATCCCAGGAAACCGGAGTTCTGCATTTTCTGCCGTATAACGCTTCGTAAGGTGGCATGCCTATACTAGCGTGATAACTGTTGTTATAGCCGAACTCTACTAACGGTAGGTGATCATCCCAATTTCCTTTGAAGTCCATGACACAGGCTCTTAACATATCTTCTAACGTTTGAATTGTTCGTTCGCTCTGTCCGTCTCTGCATTTTGAGGGTGATATCTCGTACTCATTCGTAATCATAGCATCTATGCATTCCTGAAGACGCTTCCAGAAATTCGATGTAAAACGCGGATCTCTATCAGAAACAATTGACACCGGCACTGTGTCTCGAAATGATTTCTTTCACATATAACCTTGCCAACTGATCTAAGTTGAATCTGATTTTGATCGAATGGAAGTGTGCATATTTCGTCAGTCGGTCAACGATAACCCATACTGCGTCGTAGCCTTTCTGAGTCGTCGGAAGGACAACCACGAAGTCCATTGTAATATGTTCCCATTTCTATTCTAGGATCTCTAACGGTTGTAGCAATCCACTCGATCTCTGATGTTCTTCTTTCACTTTCTGGCAGGTAAGACACTTGGCAACACATTCTGCAACATCTCGTTTTAAATTTGGCCACCAGAATTGTTGTCGAAGATCTTGGTACATTTTGCTACTACCAGGGTGAATCGAATATCGTGAACTATGAGCCTCGCTCAAAATTTCTTCCTTAATCCCTTGTACAGGTGGAACCCAAATTCTACTCTCAAATCTCAGTATTCCTTCCTTATCCATCTTAAATCTCGGTTCGGTTCCTTCAGAAATCTTCTTTGTCACCTTTTTACATTCATCGTCCTGAAGTTGAGCCTCCTTTACTTTATCTAGTAGAGTTGTACCAGATTGCATATGAAATAGCTTCTCATCAATCTCCATAGGATACTTCACTTCCAACTCTAGTTTCTCCATTTCTGCAATTAGCTCCTCCTGAGCAGTCAATGTGACGCCCCCAAAATTAGGTATACATCACCCATCTTGGGTCGCCACTTACATGGTACAGAATTTAAATACAACTTACTAACATAACTGTCGTGTACAATACGACATAAACTGTGAGTTTAAATACAAATATCGTCTACTAGATATTATACAAACTCAAAAAAGGAGTCCTCATTACAATTATTATCACACTATTTCACGTAATAGTGAGGACTACTAATGCTATCTTCGTGACCATCACTGCTTCCCAGACTCGTCCCAAATTATATTCTCATTTCCTCAAGAGAACAATGAAAGAAAGGGTGAGCTCAACTAGCCCAAGAAGAAATATTATGACTAAGATAATGCGTAATAAATTATCAATAGTCTTCAACAATGTTAAACCGATAAAATACAATAGACAACCAGCTTTAATCGCAAGCTGAATATGCAATCCATTAAAAGAGTCAAGTAGAAAATAAAGTCTACTATCTTTTAGGTTTTAAAAGGTTTTTCATCATCAAGTATAGCCGAGACTCACTTTTAATAAATATTCCACATCATCGAATCACCCCGCACTACTACCAAGGATATTCTTTAGTATCACGACCACAATTATTCATGCACTACGGGCCAAGAATATTTGTGTATTCATTAATGGTCATGATCATGCCAACAATCGTCCATCAATGCACTACTACCAATCGAGGATTTTTATCACATCATTTGTAACATTACTACCATGATTACAATCCGAATAGTCTCTCGTCATAATCATACCAAGTCCATTTATGCACTACGTGCCATGTATGACTTTCAAAAAATATAAACATGAGGATGATGACAATGATATAAGAATTCAATAAAACAAGTTCAAGAATTATTTTATCCAGAGTTATTAACGCCCAAATTGTCAATATGATATCTTTGTTTTGTAGAGTAAAATTCAAGAATGATCGTAAGAATATTTCCATGAAAAGATATCTTTGGATGAAACGCAAATATCAAGGATATTCCACTAATTTCATGGAGTATAGAAGTCAAAGTTTTAACCAACTAGGTATAATAAAGAATGGAATAACAAAAGAAATCACCATGCATGCGGATTGCAGATGTACAAAGTTATTCCAACAAAATAATAATAATCTAACCAGTGTCGTGAAATTCACACCGATGTGATGTTCCAACGTAATAATAAAGATGGAACCAGATCCGTGTAAAACACACGATAGGATATTCCAAATGATCGATAAAGATTTTAACCGAGTCCTGTAAAACACACGCATATGATGTTCCAATGTAATAATAATAAAGATTTTAACCAGTCCCGTAAAACACACAGACATGTGATGTTCCAACGTAATAATAGAAGAATGTCACCAAGTATAGGTAAATCCACAGATACAAAGTTATTCCAATGTAATAATAAGCAATGGAATAACAATAGCTTCTCTTCATGAATAAGAAAGAATAACACCCCTTACTTTTGGTAGGAGATTGAATATCGCAAAGAAGTGTAGTAACAAAATACTCTTCTTCTTTCTCTCTTATTCTTTCTATACTTTCTCTCTCTATAGCTTGAATGAATTCGTGAAAAATAATGAAGTCCTAGGCCTCTATTTATAGAAGATTTCTAGCTTAGCACCGCTTAGTGTGAAAAGGCAAGTGGCTTGACGACTGGTTTGACGCCTATAATGTGAAACGACAAGTGGTTCGACGCCTGTAATGTGAAACGACAAGTGGTTCGACGTCTGGTAAAGGTAATTACTATTAATGAAGGTAAATACTATTGACGAAGGTAAATACTATTCACATGGGTAATTACTATCGACGAAGGTAATTACTATCGACGAAGGTAAATACTATTCACAAGGGTAATTACTATCGATTTAAAATTACTATTGACGAAGGTAAATACTATTCACAAGGGTAATTACTATTGACGAAGAGACTCTTAGATGATGACATATAGAGCCCCCCCATAAAATAATCAAACTTACCACATATTTAATCTTTCAACAATTATTAATCATTTATAACTTGTCGCCTCAATTATTGATTTAATACTATAACATATTATACGAGATGATAATTGTGACAATAATTGAATCAATAATATAAGAGATATGATGCAAAGAATTATCGTAGCAATAATTGAGCATAAATGAGTGACTTCTCACGTAAGCATCAATAATCAATACCGTATGCTACTATGCAACCACAGCCAGACATCTTGTATTTTTACCAATTTGTAGCTCAACAGCTTTAATTCAGTAACACCTCCGCCGTTATTTTTATAAAATATTTTTGTCGCTTTCTCAATCCGACAATAATGTTGTGGGGTCCACCAATGATTGAGCCATTGTATTTAATATTCCCTAACAAAAAGAATATTCCCACCAAAACGAATATTTTATAACAACTTGCATACTTTGCAAAATTTATAAATATTACCCACAACTATAACATTATATCAAATTTATTCCATAATATTCAAAAATAATATTTATAGAAAAATTCATCTTTATTTATAAAAGTCGGGTCTTACAACCTCCCTTTCTTATGAAATTTCTCGCCCTCGAAATTAGGGTACGTACTGGTTTGTCGAAGAGGTAAGGATACCTTGATTTCATTTCGATTCTAACTCCTAAGTCATTTCCTCAACATCGTGGTTCCTCCACAAAACTTTGACTTGAGGTATAACCTTGAGCGTAGAATATGTTCCTTCTTATCTAAAATTTGAACAGAACCTCTTCATACGCCAAATCTTCCGCTATTTCGTCCCGGTTCTAACTCAATAATATGGTTCGGGTCTTTCACATATTTACGTAACATAGATATGTGAAAAACGTTATGAACACGAGACATATTTGGCAGAAAGTTTAGTCTATAGGCCACGCCTCCTACTCGATCGAGGATTAAAATGGACCGATGAATCGAGGATTAAGTTTTCCTCTCTTTCCAAATCTTGTAACTCCTTTCCATGGAGCAACTCTTAACAACACATGATCTCCTATATCAATTCCACGCCCTTTCGATGAAGATCAAGATAACTCTTTGTCGATTTTGTGAGGTTTTTATACGTTATCGGATCGTTTGAATCTTTTTCGTAGTCATACGTATCAACTCCCATCCCAACAACGTTGCTTCACCCACCTCATCCTAAAGATACCGGAGAACGACACTTTCTTCCATACAACGCTCGAATGGAGCCATGCCAATACTTGCTTGATAACCGTTGTTGTAGGGAAAACTCCACCAATGGTAAGAACTTGTCCCAACTCCCTTGAAATCAAGGACACAGAGTCTTAATAGATCTTCAAGAGTTTGAATAGTCCTCCGAATTGTCCGTCCGTCTCGAGGATGATATGCCGAAAGCTAAATCGTAAGTCTGTGCCCATAGCTTTTTACAAACTAACCCAAAATCGTGAAGTGAATCTTGGGTCTCGATCGAAACTATGGATACCAGGATATACCATGCGCCTTACAATCTCGCTTATGTACATACGAGCAAGACGTTCAAGTGTATAAGTTTCTCAGATTTCGGTAGAAATGAGCGGACTTGGTCAATCTATTAACAATGACCCAAATCGCATCAATGCCTTGAGAAACCTTAGGAAGACCGTGAACGAAATCCATGGTAATGTGCTCCCACTTCCATTCTCGAATTTCAAGTGGTTGCAATGGACCTTTTGGTACTTGATGTTCCGCTTTAACTCGTTGACAAGTTAGACACCTTGAGATAAACAACGCTATCTCTCTCTTCATATTGCTCCACCAAAATGTATGATTTAATATCATGATACATTTTGGTACTCCTGTGATGGATTGCAAATGGTGTGTTGTGCGCCTCCATCATGATATTATACTTTAAATCGTGGTCGTTAGAACACAAAGTCCGGAGTTGACTCAAGTATTCCTTCTTCATCGATTCTTGCTTCCTAGATAGCACCTTCTTGCACTTTCTTCTTCATACGCATCGCCTCCGTGTCTATAGCTTGAGCGCCTTTAACTTTATCGATTAAAGTCGGTTCTACTCAGTATACTTGCTATCATCACATGCGTCCCTCGAGTCTTTAACTCTATCTCCATCCTTTGTAAGTCACACAAAATGGGCTCATATGTTGACAATATCGCACTCAGATTGCATATGATTTTCTACTCAATGCGTCGCCTACCACGCTCGCTTTTCCGTGATGGTATTGATGGTATGATCATAATCTTTCAATAGCTTCAAGCCAACGTCGTTGTCGCATGTTGAGTTCCTTTTGAGTGAAGAAATATTTGAGGCTTTTATGATCCGTAAAGATCTCCACTTTCTCCCCATACAAGTAATGCCTCCAAATTTTAAGTGCAAAGAACAATACCTTCCAACTCTAGATCATGAGTAGGATAATTCCTCTCATATTCTTTGAGTTGTCGCGAGGCATAGGCTATAACTTTTCCATGTTGCATAAGAACACATCCCAACCCTTTGTTCAAGCATCATCAGAGATGACAAATCCTCCGAGCCGATGGTATTGTCGTAACAGTGTTTGAAATAAGTCTCCTCTTGAGTTCTTGAAAACTCTTCTCACATTCTTCGCTCCAACCGAACTTTGTATCTTTCCGAGTCACCGAAGTCATGGAGTAGCGATTCGAGAAAATCCTTCCACGAATCTCCGATAATAACCAAATTAAACCGAGAAAGCTACGTGACTTGGCCATCGATTTAGGTTGTTCCCAAATTTGAATAGCTTCAATCTTTCTTTGGGTCAATAGATATTCCATGACTTGATACCACGTGCCCAAGGAATGCTACTTCTTCAAGCCGTAACTCGCATTTCTTCAACTTGGCATAAAGCTTATATTCACGAAGCTTTTGGAGTGTCGACCTCAAGTGTTGCTCATGATCTTCACGGCTTTTGGAATAAATAAGGATGTCATCAATAAAGACGACCACAAAGTGATCTAAATATTCCTTGAATACTTGGTTCATCATATCCATGAAGGCAAAGAGGAGCATTAGTCAATCCAAAGGACATGACTAGGAATTGATAATGCCCGCATCGAAGTTCCGAAAAGCCGCCTTTTGGAATGTCACGGTTCTAATCTTCAATTGGTGATATCCTAACGAAGATCAATCTTTGAAAAGAATTTGGCTCCTTGCAACCGGGTCAAACAGTCATCAATACGTGGCAATGGATACCTATTTTTGATGGTGACATGATTTAACTCCCGATAATCAATACAAAGTCGCATACTCCCATCTTTCTTCTTCACGAATAGAACAGAGCACCCCAAGGAGAAGTACTAGGACGAATAAAGCCAATGTCTAACAATTCCTCGCAGTTGGGTCTTTAACTCCTCAAGTTCAATAGAGCCATTATATATGGGGCTTTGGAAATAGGTTTTGTACCGGGTTCAAGGTCGATACAAAATTCAATTTCACGCCTGGGGTAGGCCAGAAGTTCTTCGGAATACGTCAGAAATTTATTAACAATAGGAATATCGCTTAAAATCGACGTATTTTTATTTAAATCAGTGACATGAGCTAAGAAAGCTTGACATCCGCTTTTCAATAAACGAATAGCTTTATGGCTTGAGATGACCGTGATTGATTTTAATGGTTTGGTCATTTGAATTCGCATAATAGGTTGATTAGGAATATGAAAGCTAACAACCTTACGAAAACAATCAATTTTTGCATGATAAGTAGTTAACCAATCTATCCCTTAGAATCACGCCAAATGCAAGTATTTTTAATGAAATAAGATCGACAGTAATGTGAGGGTACCGATTTGAACCAAACAAGACTTATAAACAAAGGATGTAATGAAGGTTTCTCCCAACGGAGTTTCCACAGATAAGTCAAAGTCTAATTTCTCCGGAGTCAAATTTAATCGATGAGCGCAAGTAGGAGAAATAAAAGAATGGGTAGAACCGATATCAAATAAAGTATAGACTTCATTAGAGTTTATGATAAGCTTACCCGTGATGACCTCATTAGGATTCCTTGCTCTTTGGGAGGTCACAACAAACGCCTCCCTCAGCACTACTGGGTTTTGAATTTTCTGGGATGGCCTTTGGTGCCTCCATCCTAGCTGAATTTGTCTTCGGTAAACGACAAAATCGAGCTAAGTGACCTTCTCTTCCACAATTATAACATGCTTTGGACGGCATGATGCAGCTTGATCGATGTGTCCCTCTCTCCGCATTTGAAGCATATGATAGGTGGTCTTTCTCCTTCCTTAACAATGGGTGCCGTCTTTGACGCTTTCCACCATTGTTGAATCTCCGCTTTCTTGAAATGTCCATTCTTATTGTTTTGGCCTCGATTACCACCAAGTGGTTACCATATCCGCCCGCTTGATTCCCTCCACGCTTGTTGTCACCGCTCATGACTACTCTCGCCGGTATTATAATTTTGCCACCGCTTCTCTTTTAGTTGTGTTGACTCATTATCGCGTTCCACTAATCGAGCCCTATTTACAACATCTCAATACAAACACAGCTTTATGAGAAATAAGATGTTGACGTATCTCCCGCTTCAAACCTCTTAAAAACATTCGCGCCATTCTCTCTTTCATTATCCACCAAGTGAGACGAACCGTGATAACTCCGCAAATTTTGCCTCGTCGATCATTGCGACACCTGGCCATATTGTTTTGTTCCAACTTGATAAATTCCACCTCCTTCATGTGGCGAATACTTTCGTGAAAGTATTTGTCGTTGAATGACTCTGGAACTTCTCCCAAGATATCTTCAAGACAAAGAAGTTGAGTACGCTTTTACCGATTCCCACCAAGAATCCGCCTCTCGCAAGAATATAAAGGCGCAGAAGGGAACCTTTGCTCCTCGGAGCATCCCAAGACATCAAATATCTTGGTAATCTGCTTTATCCATGCTTCCGCCAAGTGGTTTTGGCTCTCCCTTAAACTCCGGTGGTCCCAGCCTCTTGAATTGTTTAGCGGTGACCGCCCGAGAGTTTTCCGTGTTTCCACCTACGCTTTGGGATGAGTCGCTCTCTTCATTGTTGCATAAATTCGCATAAAGCCTCCGAACATTTGATCATTCATCATTTGGTCGGTGTTGTTGTTTGCATGAGGATTGTCGCCTTCTGATGCACATTATCCCGATTATTGATATGTGGTGAATCAACGATCGCTCAAGCTCCCATTGCTATTCTCAACATTCTCGGATGTAATTTTCGACATCGCCACAAAACAAAAAGGTTAATTGACATGTAACAAATTATCCCTATCTTCCGACCAACCAATAAAATAGCACATAAACTTAGGTAGGTCATACTAGCGAAGGTATTCCCCGCCTCCCTCCTAGTACTATTCTCACATCTTAGCCGTGATCATATCCCTAAGCTCGATACCAACCGACGACGCCTCCAAAATTAGGTATACATCACCCATCTTGGGTCGCCACTTACATGGTATGTAATTTAAATACAACTTACTAACATAACTGCCGTGGTACAATACGACATAAACCGTGAGTTTAAATACAAATATCGCTCTACTAGATATTATACAAACTCAAAAAAGGAGTCCTCATTACAATTATTATCACACTATTTCACGTAATAGTGAGGACTACTAATGCTATCTTCGTGACCATCACTCGCTTCCCCACTCGTCCAAATTTATATTCTCATTTCAAGAGAACAAAGAAAGAAAGGGTGAGCTCAACTAGCCCAAGAAGAAATATTATGACTAAGATAATGCGTAATAAATTATCAATAGTCTTCAACAATGTTAAACCGATAAAATACAATAGACAACCAGGTTTAATCTGCGGCTTAATATGCAATCCATTAAAAGAGTCAAGTAGAAAATAAAGTCTACTATCTTTTAGGTTTTAAAAGGTTTTCATCATCATTATAGCCGAGACTCAAATTTTAATAAATATTCCACATCATCGAATCACCCCTCGACTACTACGCCAAGGATATTCTTTAGTATCATGACCACAATTATTCATGCACTACGGGCCAAGAATATTTGTGTATTCATTAATGGTCATGATCATGACAACAATCATTCCCATCAATGCACTACTACCACTAAGGATTTTTATCACATCATTTGTAACATTACTACCATGATTACAATCAATAGTCTCTCGGTCATAATCATACCAAGTCCATCTATGCACTACACCAGCCACGTATGACTTTCAAAAAAAATATAAATGAGGATGATGACAATGATATAAGAATTCAATAAAACAAGTTCAAGAATTATTTTATCCAGAGTTATTAACGTCAAATTGTCAACATGATATGCTTTTTTGTAGAGTAAAATTCAAGAATGATCGTAAGAATATTTCCATGAAAAGATCTCGGATGAAACGCAAATATCAAGGATATTCCACTAATTTCATGGAGTATAGAAGTCAAAGTTTTAACCAACTAGGTATAATAAAGAATGGAATAACAAAAGAAATCACCATGCATGCGTGCGATTCTTGATGTACAAAGTTATTCCAACAAAATAATAATAACGGAACCAAAGTCGTGAAATTCACACCGGCGTGATGTTCCAACAGTAATAATAAAGATGGAACCGGATCCTGTAAAAAACACATGATAGGATATTCCAACGTAATGATAAAGATTTTAACCAGTCCTGTAAAACACATGCATGTGATGTTCCAATGTAATAATAATAAAGATTTTAACCAGTCCTGTAAAACACATGTGACGCATGTGATGTTCCAATGTATAATAGAAGAATGTCACCAAGTATAGGTAAAACCAGCATGATACAAAGTTTATTCCAATGTAATAATAAGCAATGGAATAACAACAGTTCTCTTCATGAATAAGAAAGAATAACACCCCTTACTTTTGGTAGGAGATTGAATCTTTAACGGTAGTAGTAACAAAATACTCTTCTTCTTTCTCTCTTATTCTTTCTATACTTTCTCTCTATAGCTTGAATGAATTAAGTGAAAAATAATGAAGCCCTAGGCCTCTATTTATAGAAGATTTCTAGCTTAGCACCTGCCGTGTGAAAAGGCAAGTGGCTTGACGACTGGTTTGACGCCTATAATGTGAAACGACAAGTGGTTCGACGCCTGTAATGTGAAACGACAAGTGGTTCGACGTCTGGTAAAGGTAATTACTATTAATGAAGGTAAATACTATTGACGAAGGTAAATACTATTCACATGGGTAATTACTATCGATTTAGGTAATTACTATCGATTTAAGGTAAATACTATTCACAAGGGTAATTACTATTGACGAAGGTAATTACTATTGACGAAGGTAAATACTATTCATAAGGGTAATTACTATTGACGAAGAGACTCTTAGATGATGACATATGAGCCCCCCCATAAAATAATCAAACTTACCACATATTTAATCTTTCAACAATTATTAATCATTTATAACTTGTCGCCTCAATTATTGATTTAATACTATAACATATTATACGTATGATATCTTGTGACAATAATTGAATCAATAATATAAGAGAAATGATGCAGCAATTACTGTAGCAATAATTGAGCATAACTGAGTGACTTCTCACGTAAGCATCAATAATCAATACCGTGTGCTACTATGCAACCACGCCAGACATCGTATTTCTTTTACCACCGGGTAGCTCAACAGCTTTTAACGGTAACACCTCCGGCCGTTATTTTTATAAAATATTTTTGTCGCTTTCTCAATCCGACAATAATGTTGTGGAGTCCACCAATGATTGAGCCATTGTATTTAATATTCCCTAACAAAAAGAATATTCCCCACCAAACGAATATTTTATAACAACTTGCATACTTTGCAAAATTTATAAATATTACCCACAACTATAACATTATATCAAATTTATTCCATAATATTCAAAAATAATATTTATAGAAAAATTCATCTTTATTTATAAAAGTTGGGTCTTACAAATAATATCATCAATTTCTCACGACCCTTTCTACTTAAGGCATCGGCAACCATATTTGCTTTCCCCGGATGGTATAAAATCTCACAATCGTAATCCTTAATTAATTCCAACCATCTTCTTTGACGCATATTCAAATCCTTCGTAAAAAATATATTTCGGACTCTTGTGGTGCAGATATATTTCACATTTCTCCCAGAAAGATAGTGCCTCAAAATTTTAGAGCAAAACAACTCGCAGCTAACTCCAAATCATGGGTCAGTAACCCTTCTCGTAATCCTTCAACTGTCGTGATGCATACGCAATGACTCTGCCGTTTTGCATAAGCACACAGCCAAGTCCTTTATGCGACGCATCGTTAAAAACAACAAAATTTCCTATATCATCTGGAAGAGATAACACAGGTGTCGTACTCAACCTCTTCTTCAATTCTTGAAAACTTTCCTCACACTTATCTGTCCAAACAAATTTCACAGCTTTTCGATTTAAATTCGTTAACGGAGTTTTGATCTTGGAAAAGTCTTGTATGAACCTTCTATAATATCCCGCCAATCCAAGAAAACTTCTTACTTCCAACGGCGTTCTCGGCTGATCCCAGTTAATCACGGCTTCTACTTTGGATGGATCTACCGAAATTCTATTTTTATCGATCACGTGACCAAGAAATTGTACTCGCTCGATCCAGAATTCGCATTTCAAAAATTTAGCGTACAACTTCTCCCTTCTCAATACTTCCAACGTTAACCTCAAATGTTCTTCGTGTTCTTCTTTGGTTTTGGAATATACCAAAATGTCATCTATAAATACCACTATGAATTTGTCCATAAATGGCTTGAATACACCATTCATTAGTCCCATAAATGCTGCAGGAGCATTCGTTAGACCAAACGACATTACTAAAATTCAGTAGTGATCAGTATCGCGCATTTTGAACGCCTTCTGGTACATCTTCCCGCCTCACATTCAGGTTGATGATAACCGCTTCTCAAGTCTATCTTGGAAAAGTATCTTGCTCCCTTCAACTGATCAAACAGATCATCGATCCTCGGTAATGGATATCTGTTCTTAATCGTGACCTTATTCAGTTCTCTATAGTCAATGCAGAGTCGCATCGATCCGTCCTTTTTTTTCACAAACAACACCGGCGCTCCCCACGGTGATACGCTCAGTTGAATGTACTTCTTGTTCAACAATTCTTGTAATTGTACCATTAGTTTTTTCATCTCTACTGGTGCCATTCGGTATGGTGCCTTCGATATTGGAGCGGTTTCGGGTACCAGATCGATCACAAAATCTACCTCTCTATCCGGTGGAAGTCCTGGCAAATCGTCTGGAAATACGTCGACGAAGTCCCTCACAATCGGTATCTCTTCTACCTTAGGATTCTCTTTTCGACTGTCGACTATGTAAGCTAAGTATCCTACACATCCTTGTCTTAACAACTTCCTGGCCTGCATCATCGTCAGATAACTCGCTTGTCTAGGCGACTTGCTACCATAAAACACAACCTTTGACGGAGTCATAAGGTTAATACGCTTCTTTTGGCAATCAATTACAGCCCTGTAATTGAATAACTAGTCCATTCCCAAAATAACGTCAAATTCCCCAAGTCGAATAGGGATAAGATCTACGTTCATGATATTACCCTTAATATCCACTCTACAATTCTTATGTACGTACTTAACAAGGATTATTTCTCTATTCGCAATTTCTATGTTCATGGGTTTATCCAATTCATTCTTAGGCAAATCTAAATTCTTGGCAAAATCATTGGATATAAATGAACAAGTAGCACCCGAATCAAATAATACGTAAGCATTAACTTTATTAATCGGAATGATACTTGACACCACATCACGGGATTGAACTGCATCTTGCACCGTCATGTTGAAAGTCTGGGCGGTCGATCGGTTTGTTGCGATAGGTCCGGTGATGGTTAAGGCATTTCCACTGTTATTTCCCCGGTTTCTTCCTGATCCTTACTCTCCCGATCCCTTCTTGGGACAATCTCTTGCCAGATGGTCCTTCGAACCACAAGTAAAACAAGCACCCTTCTTTGGGTTTGGACAGTTTGGTGCTATGTGGCCTTCCTGACCACAATTGTAGCACACTCTTTTTCCTTTCATACAAACTCCTAGATGGGCTTTCCGCAAGTCTCGCATGCTTCGATTCTTTTATTCGATTACCTTGCGATTTCCCGATGATGAGTCATTGCTCCACCTTTTTTCTTCGATTGAAATTTCCAACTCCTGTGCCACTTCCACTGGCCTTGTTATTAATTTCACCTTCACTCTTCTTCTTCTTCTGATCTTGATTGTACTTGGTCACTGCATCGCTTCCACCTTCAGCGAGGATGACCTTTTCCAAAACTCCAGCAAATGTGTTTATCTGAAACATTTAAACTTTGCTATACACCCAAGGCTGTAGTCCTTGTTCGAATCTTCTGGCCTTTCTCTCGTCAGTGTGTACTTGGTACGGGGCAAACCTTGCCAACTCATTGAATTTAGCCGCATAGTCAGGTACGCTCATGTTTCCCTGCTTCAGTTCCAGAAATTGAACCTCCATCTGATTCTGCGAACTAGTTGGAAAATACATTCCGAAAAACATCTCTTTAAATCTCTCCCACGTAATTACACCTTCACCTCCTCGTACTTTGTTTGCTTGCCACAAGTAGCTAGCCTCAGACTTCAACATAAACGTTGCAAAAGTGGTCTTCTGGTCTTCTCTAACCCTAGCAACGTCGAAAACCTTTTCCATTTCCATAACCCATGTTTGAGCCTCGATTGGGTTCATGGAACCCTTGAACTCTCGCGGTCCCACCGCCTTGAAGTCTTTAAACGTTGTGTTTGGTGGAGCTTGAGGTTGATTGTTCATTGCTCCAGTCAGTAAGTTAACTAACTATTGAATGGGATTTGCATTGGCATTATTGTTATTATTGGTTGACTCTTCCTGAGCCGGTTGACGCTGTTGTCTTCTCCTTGGCGGCATATTTCTGTTAAATAAACGCTTTATTAGAACTTTATTTATTTCTCTAAATAGTTAAGGCATTGCTCAACAATTTAACATATCACTTAACACATCATCTCAAACAACTTGATATATTTGCATTCAAATCAAAAGTTTTAACATTAAACGATAAAGATAACTGCTATTTACATCAACTATCCTCGAATAAAGAATCCACAGATTTAAAACATTCAAATATTCTTTCGCTCATAAACACGCCGAAATTTACATCTAAAAACTAATTTAAGTTCTTCACATAATTAAATAAATCATATCACCGCTTTGTCAAGGTAATCGATTAGCCTTGCTACGCCCTCTTCTAAGATGCGATGCATCGTCCTGCGATCCATCATGTACAATGGTAGTCCTTCGAATCGGATTGGGTACCTCAAAACTCGATCCTAGGTCTCATTCATCGCCTTGTTAAGTGTAGAGTACGCTTCCCCAATCTTCGCTTTCTTTGCACGACTATCATCCTCTCGCACGATCATCACTTCGACGCGATTCTCTTACCCACCTTCCTCTCGCTATGTTCAAATTTTTGGAGGTTTCCTTCAGCCCTTCTTCACTTCTCTATTTCCTCGCCTTATCTTCGGTTTGACCCTTCTCATGGACCAAATCCCATTCTACATTTGCCAATGAGAGTGAAGAGTCGAAATCTCCTCTCCTTCGCTTTCTAGAGTAATATCTTTGAATAACCGCTTCAACAAATCTCGGACCTCGTCTCGTAACTCCACGTTACTATCAGATAACGTGTCATACATCTCAAAGATCAATGGTGTACCGCGGTAACTCCTCTTCTTCCTCTTCCTCTTCCTCTTCCTCAACAAATTCCTCCCTAGGATAAGTCTCGGGCTCATGCTCCTGACCAACAACGGTGATCAATGGAGATGACTCTCTCTGTACCAGCTGCTCCCTAATGACATGAATGTCTCGGGGCTCCTCCTCTGTCGGTACTATAGGTACACGGGGTTCCTCCTCAGTAGGTACTATAGGTACTTGGGGTTCTTCCTCCCCAGCTTGACTAGCTTCTCCAACATTCGACATCCTGACAACAAAATTTTAAGTTTTAGTTACTAAGTCGTATCATCTGACGCATACTTTAACACATAAACACATAAGGTCTTTTATTATCTTCAATGAATTACATAAATTCATTTCTTATAACTCGATAAGAGTTTTCCATCACTATCTTCTTTCTATAAGGCAACTACCTAAGGTTGTTCCCCCACCTAAGGTTCATAACCTACAGCTTTGATACCAACTTGTGACACCCCCAAATTCGGGTACTTCGATTCCACGGGATTTGGTGTTCACTGTACAAATATCATCTATCTATCTACCCATAATAAATGCAAACCATGCAATAGATAGAAATAAAATCTTCCCCTTAAGGGTTACAACATCCGAATAATAAAATACAATCCCAGGTTAAACTAACCTTAAACATCTGTGCGGAATCATAAACAAATAAGTCTTAAACAACATCATTAACTCAAGTCTTAAACATAAATACATCATCAAATAAAATAACAAGTCTTCATCATTTGCTAACTTTGCCCTTGCCTTTACTAGTGGAAGATTCATCAGTTCTTTCGTTCTTAATTGCAATGTTATTATCAAGCAAGAGTGAGCACTAATGCCCACAAGTATAATAATGAAATAACAGTATAATAACATGCGAGTAAATCAAAGACATCTGAATAAAAGCTCAACTTTTGAATCAAGAATGAATAACAAGAATCAAAAGAATTCTGAGGGTCATCAGACCTTGAACTATGTCCTAGGTTATAAGGGTCATACTTGAAACCTTTAATAGTCATAAGACTATGGACCTTTCTACTCGTACTTAGGGGGATTAGCCCTTAGTACCATACTGTGCATAATATCTTAACGCTAACGCATAAGTAAATCCCTTTGTAGGGTTGTTCATCTCAGTTTGACATTCGAGTCCGCACCAAAGGAAGTTTGGTTTGGATAATTCAATAAGGGTTCTGAAATTTAGAACGTTCATCAACTAAGGACTAGTTGAATCAATAAAGTTCACTAGTCTAATAAGGTTCAACAATAATGACATTCAATTCGAATAATAATCTCAAGAAGTATACAATAGAACAATTATTGTATAACTGAATCATGCTTTGAAAAGATAATAAATCTTTAATATAACATTTGAACTTGAATAATAGTAATGATAATTTACTCGGGGTAAATAATAAACTTGAACAATAATGACAAGTAGGGTTAGGAAACTTGCCTCGTACGTAGATTACACTTTAACTAAGCACGTTCTTTGAATTTAATCCTACATACCATTCACATTCACAATACCAGTTAATTATAACTTAACTAATCATCAATGATCATTCTTTTGTCTAAACTTTGGTTATGACTATACTTAGTCAAATTATCACATTATTTGTACTTCATGGATAACAAACTAATTATGTATTTAATAACTCAATCCACATGTAATTATGTTATTTACATGTTAAACATCTAATTTACATCTCATTATACTTCTAACATGTTTACATGTTCATTAAATTAATTTACTGACACATTGTTAGACTTAAACATTTTAAAAATTACATTCTTGGACTTTTTGGAGAGTGGCGCTACGGCGCCACTTTTATACATGATCTTTGCACATGCATGCTGATGGTGCTATGCTTTCGAGAGACATGGCGACTGCTGACGCGATATTTCGCCTTCTAGAGTTGGTATTGCTGCGCGAGAGACTCAGATTCTTTTTCTCGATTCAAGAACACGAGTTCAAATAATTACATATTTCATGATCATTAATTTCACTAATTTAACATTCCCACATGTTAATATTCACATATAATCATTACCCAACATCTATAGAGTGATTTTAACCCATTAAAACACATAATCATAGAATTAAAATCTATAATTTCTCTGACTTTGATGTTCTTGCAGATTTTGAAAATAAAACATGAAAATTGATATTACAGATTCGTTATAACACCGAATCCGTTCGTTTAAAGTTTGGTCTCTTCGTATCAATATGTATAATAATGTGCGAGTGTAAAATTTAGGGATAATATACGACCAATACATAAAATATCACGTATAAGGCCATAAGGCCAAAACCCATACTCTGTAAATTTTTAAAATAGCAATTCATAGTTGTTGGTTGATTTCGCAATCAAAGAATACGTGAAAGTATACACGGTCAACAAGTAATAAAATGATAAAATAGAGTATCGTTCCCACAGAGAATTCTAATTAATAAATTCCAACTACTAGCACTATATCAATCCAATTTTATTTAAACAATGATAAATTATGATTTTCTGAAATATAGAAACTAAATTAAATAATTAAAGATATTATTCTAATATAAGTAAATAAATAAACTAAGATTTGAGTGAATGATTTCCGATAAATAAGGATTAAGACTTCAATATCCCCAATTATGAACTATAAATCAATTATCCAATTATCCTAACTATTATGTCTACTGAATTGTTAACAGGAATTCTCCTATGCCAAAAGTCCTTTTCCAAGTGATCAACTGACTTCTATTTAATCCAGATCAATCTTGCTATATTCCTATGCAAAATAAGTGAATTAAACTCCTTTAATCCCAATTCCTTATGTGTTACATACGGTGAAAAGATATTTCCATTCAATTCACAAACCTAATTATTCACTGTGCAAATAAACAAGTCACACGTTATCAAACCTAGTTCTAACCCTAGAATTCCTCTTCCAATTCCTTCTAGAATAACAAGGTAATTATTGGCCAAATAATTAAGCAATAAATGCAAGGCGTGATAAACAATTCACTTCAACATAAATAATTGGAATAAACTGAATAACTAATTTATAACCATAAAAGGTTCAATTGAAATCTTAATTAAAGAATTAGTTCATAACGGAAATAAAAACCAATAATTGTTTGCAAATCAGCCTTAAAGAATTACAAATTGAAAATAAGGAGAAGAAGAAGAAAACTCTGTAGCCAATCCTTAGTCTTCGAGTAATCCTCTGTGTAGCCTCCAATGAATGAATGAATAGATGAATGGTTTTTTCCCAAATTTCAGCACTTCAATCCCTTTTTATTGCTTCCACAATCCCAATCCAATTAGGCTTCACATAAGCTCCCAATAACCAAGTCAAGTCAAACAGAAAGTCAAACGCGCTAATCCAAATCATGCTAGTCGAGGCTCGAAGGTCGATTGCCACCGACTTCTCTTCTCTGAATTACCATATTGCCACTCTTTGCTCCAATTTCCCCTTGCTTGCTCCTCAACGCTCCCAAATCGCAAAAATAACACATAAACACAGTAAAAACATTCCTAAATGACTCGAAGATACAACAATTTAAACCCAAGTATCTCCGATTTATGGGTATATTACCCAATCATCAAATACCTCCAAACATAAATCGTTGCATGTCCTCAAGCAACAAACACAAAACAATAATAACAATATGGAAACGACAACTCATGCAAATGCAACTAACTAAAATGAACGTAATTCCAGCAATCCAATAGCTCACGTATATCCATAGGCCTCAGAAAAATCTTAAAAACATGCTAATACATCATGTGAAAACAGATCAATAATATCCCCAACAACTGATAAATCTGAATCTATTATTACTGATATTGTGAGTGTGTATTCAACAACAATGCTAACCCATGAAAGGCAAAAATATAAAAGATAATAAATTTCTTAGTAAGCATCATACAGTGTAAACTTGAGAACTTATCAAATATACTTGCTTCAACTGAAATCAAACAATCACCCGAATTCAAGAGTCAAAATGGAATACTTATGGTTTTTTTTTTAAATATACATAAATGACTGTGCAATGTTTCATCCCATTAGGCTAACAGTGTTATCCCTTAGCGAGCTTTCGACCAACGACTCCCAGACCATGAAAGACCTTAGGGCGCTAGGTGTAATGACAATCCCCTCGGGCGTACTTGCTCAAGTAACAAAGGCCCCGAAACAAGACTAGTCACCCTGTATATTTTTTTTTGTTTAGCTTATATATTCCGAATATTTTTCCCCCAAACTCGAGTTTATGTATAAATTCCGTCTTCACTAGCTATTCAATTTGTTCCGTTATTTCACTAGCAATCGTCCTTTAGAACTCTATTATCTAACCATTTAAACTATCATAGCCAACATGGTCGTTTTTCAAAGTGCTTTCCTATAATATTAGTGTCAAACAGATAAAGATTCAAATTTATGTCAAGAAAATCATATCACTGACTCAACAATCCTTACTAGACTTGTTCATGCAATTCTACTTTCATCATTGACGCCCAAATATACGTACTATCAAAAACTGGAATTAACATGCAATCCTAAATGCGACAATAAACTAATAATCACAAACCAAATCCACAAACTAATAAAAAACTACAACTTAGACATAAAACTTAACTACCCCCAAACTAATCTAGAGCAATGTCCTCATGCGAAAAATAAGGCAAAATAAAACAGAGGACTTCCCTGACGAGCTTATTCCTCGGGTGGAGCATCATCGTCCTCGCTCATCTCTTGATCGGAAGGGGGAAAGACTAGGAGAACTGGATCAGTTGGGAAATGGCTAAGTTGAACGCCCGGATGTGATTGGACGGTCAGTGCATTCTGTACAGCAAATTGGTCAACTAAAAATTTAAAAATCACGTCTTGACGTTCAGACAAACATACATTCTGGGACTCCATGTTGTAGAACCAGCCATCTATTTCCCGCTGGACAGCTTCGGGAAACACACCACGATGAGCTGCTGTAGATGGGCCATAAGTAGGTGGAGCCTGTGGTGGTGGAGCTTGAGAAGCTTCAACTTGGGGAATTATGAAACCCAATCCCCTAGGGTGATTTGCCTCACCTGTCCACACTTTATACCTGCTGATCAACTTGTGGTCCAACACGGGCATAGGCGTTTGAATCATCTCATCCGATTTCCATTTTACCCCAAACTTGGCACATAGAACACAAATTAATGAAGGATGGGGTAAACCTCCTGTGGTTCCACCTCGAGATGCTCAGAGAATGGACTGCTGGATCACGTGACCGACATCGATCAGCAAGCCTTGGATAATTGAATATAGCAGCACCGCTCTTTCTTTGGTGACATGGTTGACATGTGTACATGGCATGAGTTTGGCACAGATGAAAGCATACCACGCCTTCCCATATAGACTGAGGTTAGAATGGGGGAAGGTCATGCTACCACGCTCATGCACTGTCCATGTGGTACCCGGTTGACAAAGCTCACGTATTATCTTCTCATAGTCTGGTCCGTGACTCAGAAGAACGGAATATTCGTCGTTAAGATCTTCCAAATCCATTTGATAGCACCCATTTATGTTCTCTTCTCCGATTTCCACGGTTTTTCCCCTGACAAACACTTCATAGTGATCTTGTTCTGAAACGTTGGCATAGAATTCTTTCACGACTGCGATCACTGCCGGGTCAGGTTGTTCGGTGAGGGAGAACCAATTTCTTTCAGCAATCATTACTGCGATTTCTCCATCCTTAGTTTGATCGGGCTTCAAACCACGTTCGGGGACTAGTGAGCGGGTAGCCATGCGGTTATAGCGTTCTTGAGCCGCGGCACTAACAAAACAGCAGCTATCAAATCTCGGCGAGTTCGAACCGGAACCGGAACCGTCTCCACGTTGACGTTTGGATGCCATGTCAGAAATTCTGCAATGACAAACATATTTATATATTAGCATTGAACAGAATTGAGTGTGGATAAATTTATGTATGACTTTACCCCCAAACTTTATAATATGTGTATATGTTGAGTACAAGGTTTGGGATGAAGTATGAAGATGGCAATCATATCGAATAGGTTCCTATACAATTAAAATTCTGCATTTGGAGAGCAACATGCATAAGTCGTTCACAAAGTGTGTCGTGCAAAGCAACATATTCTAGAGTATGCATCGATACCATATAAATCTTCCCATTAAATAGTTTGATAGTATGACGGTGTCAAGGTAGGTCACACACATGTGCATGTAGGCTTGACGTGTTTGAATTTGGACATGATCATTGACTTAGGCAATTCATCAAACATCTAAGAGGCAACTCATAAATTACTTAGAATCTCACTAAGTTGCTATCAATTCATACTTCTTATTTGTCAAAAATAGTCCATGAATGCAATCACTACTTACAAATGAGCAAATTGTGGCCATTATGCAATATAGAAACATGAACCCGTATTTCCAGATGAAGGATGATGCATATCCGGATGAAGAACACTCACCAATTACATAAATAACCATGCTTGTTGCACAAAAATGGATTTATAGTATACAACATACCTTGTACCTTCAATGAGTAACTGGGAAACAATTGGGACAGAAATTTTCGTGAATCAGCACGTGGTCGTGCGAAAATCTCCAAGAATGAGATATATGAGAGAGGCGTAAAATTATCAGGAGAAAAATAAGGAGTTACATGTGAGAGTGGGGTGGAGGAAGAAGAATTTAAAAAGGAATTGGAGTTATGAGAGAAATTGAAATCATGTTTGAAACGCCATGGACTTAATCGATCTCAGCCACGGGCGCTGGGTTGACATCAGCTAGAGCGCCGGGCGCCACCCCAATAATCGGTGAAGGGACCTAGCGCCGGGACGTGTATGGTAGAGACTTCAGGAGAGTTTAGCGCCGGGCGCCTTTCAGGCGCCGGTGTCAGTGGTTTGAGCGCCGGGCGCCGTTGCATGTCAAGAGGCTCGATTGAGCTCAACACGGGCGCTGAGTGTACCTTGGTAAAGGGCGTCGGGGCGCTCACACCATTCCTGGACTTAATTTTTATGCCCTGTACATGTCCTGTACATATGAAATTTTTTAAGAATCAGTCTAGAAAAATCTTATTCGAGCAATACTAAAAGATTAAAATACAAAAATAAAAGAATTCTAAATCAAATAAAAATAGAACTTAATGGGTTGCCTCCCAATAAGCGCTTGGTTTACAGTCGTCAGATCGACTTTTTGGTGTTGCTCAAATGTCCACTGGTTCGGAGAGGTACATGATCGTAGCTTGTTGTTCGGTGGGTCCACTCCAATAATGTTTCAAACGTTGGCCGTTAACCTTAAATTTTCATTTTGAATGCGGTTCTTCGACCTCTATGTTTCCGTGTGGAGCGACAGATATAATCACGAATGGCCCGGACCACCGGGATTTCAATTTCCTAGGAAATAGACGCAAGCGGGAGTTGAACAGTAATACTTGTTGGCCCGGTTCAAATGTTCTATCGAGAATTTTTTTATCGTGCCAGGCTTTGACTTTCTCTTTGTAGAGCTTTGTGTTCTCGTAGGCATTGAACCGAAATTCGTCCATCTCGTTTTACTGCAGTAACCTTTTCTTACCTGCAGCTTCTAGATCGAAGTTCAGTTTTCGAATGGCCCAGTGTGCACTGTGTTCTAATTCAACCGGGAGGTGACACGCTTTTCCAAATACCATTCTGTAAGGTGACATGCCGATCGGATTTTTGTACGCTGTTCGATAGGCCCATAGAGCATCGTCAAGACGCAATGACCAATCTTTTCGTGATGGATTGACCACTTTTTCCAGAATTCGCTTAATCTCCCTATTCGAGACCTCCGCTTGACCATTGGTTTGGGGATGATATGCGACATCAATTTTATGATGAACCCCATACTTTACAAGCAATTTAGTGAACTTCTTATTACAGAAGTGAGTCCCCTCATCACTTATTGTTGCTCTAGGCGTCCCAAATCGGGTTAAGATATTTTTCTTTAAGAATCGGGGAACAACATTGGCGTCATTTGTGGGTAAAGCTGCGGCTTCTACCCATTTAGAAACATAATCGACCGCCAACAAGATGTACCGATTATCAAAGGAAGATAGAAACGGTCCCATAAAATTGATTCCCCACACGTCGAATAGTTCAACTTCTAGAATTGTGTTGAGTGGCATTTCATTGCGCTTGGAGATGTTACCTACGCGTTGACATCGATCACATTTCAGCACAAAGAGATAAGCATCTTTGAATAAAGAAGGCGTAAAAATCCCGATCAGTAGTACTTTCTGCATTGCTCGATCACCTAATAATGACCTCCATAATTTGAGGAGTGGCAATGGCCTAATATACTATCCATTTCTTCATGAGGCACACAACGTCTTATCATTTGATCTGCATAGGCCTTAAACAGAAATGGTTCATCCCAATAGTATTACTTCACATCGTGGAGAAACTTCTTTCGTTGTTGTGAGGTCAAATCCGGAGGTAACACTTTGGCAACCATGTAATTCACATAATCAGCATACCAAGGCAATATTGCGGTTACTCGGAACTGTTGTTCATTCAAAAATTTTTCATTGATCAGTATGTTGTCTTCCTTCTGTACCTCTGCATTTTTAAACCGAGAAAGATGATCCGCCACCTGATTTTCTGTACCCTTTCTGTCCCGGATCTCCAGATCGAATTCTTGTAACAATAGTACCCACCATATTAAACGCGGTTTTGCATCCTTTTTCTCAATCAGATATTTAATGGCAGAATGATCAGTGTAGACAATTACCTGAGTGCCAATAAGATAAGCTCTGAATTTGTCGAAGGCAAACACCATTGCAAGTAACTCTTTTTCGGTGGTTGTGTAGTTCAACTGGGCATCTGTCAACGTCTTACTAGAGTAGTAGATAGTGTGAAAAATCTTGTCATGACGTTGACCAAACATCGCTCCCCATCAAGTAGTCATCGGGCGCCGCACATCAATTCAAACGGTAAAGACCAATCAGGCGCTACACTAATTGGGGCAGATACCAATTTCTTCTTTAATACCTCAAATGCCTGGATACATGACTGATCCATTTTGAAAAGCACATCTTTCTCTAAGAGTGAACAAAGGGGTTTCGAAATCTTTGAAAAATCTTTAATGAAGCCTCTGTAGAAACCCGCATGTCCCAAGAAGCTCCGAATTCCTTTCATAGATGATGGAGGAGGTAATTTCTCAATCGTTTCAATCTTTGCTCTATCCACCTCTAATTCGGATACAGAAACCTTGTGCCCCAGAATAATCCCTTCTTGTACCATGAAATGGCATTTTTCCCAATTAAGCACCAGGTTAGTCTCCACACATCTTTTTAACACCAAGATCAGATTCTTCAAACACAAGTCGAAACTATCACCGAACACGGAGAAATCATCCATAAATACTTCCAAATTCTGTTCGACCATATCGGAGAAGATAGCCATCATACATCGCTGAAGGTCGCTTACAAGATTACATAAACCAAAAGACATACGTTAATGCAAACGCACTGCATGGACATGTGAACGTGGTCTTTTCTTGATCTTCCTGAGCTATGGCAATTTGATTATACCCTAATATCCATCTAAAGAGATAAGAGAGAATTGATGTCCCGCTAACCTATCCAACATCCGATCAATTAACGGCAAAGGAAGTGATCCTCGGTGGCTTTATTCAACTTACAGAATCCATACATACTCCAAATTTGTAATGCTTCTAGTCGGGATGAGCTCATTAGCGCCGTTTTCACAACCGTCATACCCCCTTTCTAGGGTACACATTGTACAGGACTTACCCATGAACTGTCTGAGATTGGGTAGATAATTCCGGCATCCAACCATTTTATGATCTCTTTTTCACCACATCTTTCATAATGGGGTTCATCCTTCTTTGCATCTCAATGGTTGGTTTTGACCCTTCTTCCATTAAAATCTTATGCATACAGAAAGATGGGCTAATACCTCGAATATCCGCTATAGTCCACCCAATCGCTGTTTTGAACTCTCGCAAAACCCGTAGTAATTTTTCCTTTTGGGTGTCAGTTAATTCTGTCGAAACAATCACTGGTAAAGTCGAATCCTTCCCTAGATAAACATACTCAAGATGAGAGGGAAGTGGCTTTAATTCCAACACTGGTGGCTCTTCTATCGAGGGTTTGCACTTTTTACCTTCCGTTTCGGGCCTATCAATGGTGTCAAATGGTTGATTATTTTTCCGGTAGAACGTTGCTGTATCTAGCCATTTGATCTGATCAATGTTGTCATCAATACCACAGTCGTCTATTCCGAACAACATAGATTCTATCGGGTCCTCTGAGTAGTTTCCACAAAACTTGTGATTAACTAACTCATCCATTAAATCCACCCGTAAACACTCACCTTTTTCCTTCATATAAGCCATTGATTTAAACACATTAAAAGTGACCTGCTGATCTTCAACTTGCATCGTCAATTCTCCTTTTTGTACGTCGATCAAGGTTCTCCCCGTTGCTAAAAATGGTCGTCCGAGAATGATTAGAATTTCCTTGTCTGCTTCACAATCCAAGATAATGAAATCTACTGGGAAGATGAATTTATCCACTCTTACTAATACGTCTTCAACGATACCTCGTGGATATGTAACTGATCGATCCACCAACAATAAACTGATATTTGTTGGTTTTGGTGCCTTGAGCCCAAACTGACTATAGACTAATAATGGCATCAAATTAATACTGGCCCCCAAATCACATAATGCTCTTCCCTAAAAATTACATTAAATGTCGCACTTTAATAGTAAACTACTCTCGATCTTTCAACTTTGGAGGTAACTTGTTCGGATTATCATACCGCATTCTTCTATAAGCGCCATCGCTTCAAAATCACCCAGCTTTTTTTCTTTGACAACACATCCTTCATGAACTTAAGCGTAGCTTCGGCATTTGTTCTAAAGCTTCTAAAAATGGGATGTTGATATGTAACTTCTTGAAAATATCCAAAAATCTTGAAAACCGCTTATCTAACTTGGATTTCTCAAACCTCTGCGCGATACTTGTATGGGCGATTGTTATAGTTGGTTTCGGCATTCTCGCTTCTATGATTTCCTCTTTACCTTTCCCGGTTTCTATAACTTCTTCTATTTTAGCTGTTGCGTTGTCCCCCTTTTCCTTATCCTTAACTGTTTCATGCAAGTCCTTCCCATCGTAAAGTTACACCTTGCGCAATGCTCAAGCTTTCCCAAATTTATTTCTCGTGTCACTCTGGAGCGCCCTAGTGGATGCTTATTCAATGCATGCGCTATTTGTCCCACTTGATTTTCCAGATTCTTTAACGATGCCACATGGCTTTGCAAAGTAAGCTCTACTTGATTCAATTTCTAATCTTGTTCCTCGTTCTTTTTGTCAGAAGCTCTAATGAACTTTTCTAAGGCTTCTTCCAAACTTGATTTCCTCTCTGGCTGTTGAGTCTGATTTTGAAATTCGGAGGTGTTTTATTGTTCAGTGGTCGAGTCAAGCTGATCATTATACTCCATGAAAACCCCTGATGATTTTTCCAACTCGGATTATAAGCATTTTGAGTCCGATACGGTTGAGTTGAAATGATTATAGTTTCCTACGAACTGTACTGATTCAGAATTTATGGCACATTGATCCGTATCATGACCCCCACCATACAACTCACAAACCATCGCTACCTGCTGTGTGGCTTGTGGACGCCATGTTTCCATATGCTTAGCTATTGCGGTCACTTGTGCTGTTAATGCTGTCATCCCATCCACTTCATACTTTCCCGATGCTTTCGGATGATTAGACCTCGTCATGGGCCACAGATAGTAGTTGGTGGCCATTGTCTCTAACAATTGATACGCCTCATCAAAACTCTTGGACATGATCACTCCTCCTCCCATCAGATCAATACTAGCCTCGTGGACGCGCAAACCATCACAAAATATCCCTAATCGCATCCATCATGGAATTCCATGATGAGGGCACTTACGAGCATATCCTTGAACCTTTCTCACGCCTCATATAACGACTCAATCAAATTGTGCAAAAGTGTGAATATCGTTCCGTAGTTTTGCCGACTTCGCTGGTGGGAAGAACTTAGCTAAATTTTTTGAGCTAAGTCATCCTGTGGTGATCGAACCAGAGGCAAAGAGTGTAACCAACTTCGCGCTTTATCTTTCAAAGTAAACGAACATCCTCAACCTCAGAGCTTCTTCCGATACATTATTGAATTTGAAGGTATCGCAAACTTCCAAGAAACTCAAGATATGCTCATTAGGATCATCTATCGAATTACCCCCAAACTGACATGTATTATGTAGCATCTGAATTGTTCCCAGTTTTATCTCAAAACTGTTCAGATTGATTGCCGACCTCTTAATACTCGATCAGAATCATGATATTCTTGCATGGCGTAATCCCTAAGTGATTTCTCGCTCGTTCTCCGCCATGTTCACGGGTATTTCGGTATGCCAGCTTCTTCTTCCAAATATATATAACCTCACTATTCAAACGCACTTTTCTAACTTCTTTTCGATGTCGTCTCAGATACTGAAAAAGTTCCTCTTTGCCTTCGATCTAGTTTGCATACGCACAAGAATTCCCGCCAATCCAAGAAGAAAAACAAGTAACGCTTAAATTAAGACCAATTGATTCTAACTAATATGAAATTAATATTAATAAAATTCCTCAAGAATCTGCTACCAAAAAACTTGTCGATCGATTTCAAAATCAAAGAATACGCAAAGTATACACGGTCAACAAGTAATAAAGTGATAAAATAGAGTATCGCTCCTACGAGAATTCTAATTAATAAATTCCAACTACTAGCACTATATCAATCCAATTTTATTTAAACAATGATAAATTATGATTTTCAAAATATAGAAACTAAATTAAACAATTAAAGATATTATTCTAATATAAGTAAATAAATAAACTAAGATTTGAGTGAATGATTTCCGATTAATAAGGATTAAGACTTCAATATCCCCAATTATGAACTATAAATCAATTATCCAATTATCCCAACTATTATGTCTACTGAATTGTTAACAGGAATTCTCCAATGCCAAAAGTCCTTTTCCAAGTAATCAACTGACTTCTATTTAATCCAGATCAATCTTGCTATATTCCTATGCAAAATAAGTGAATTAAACTCCTTTAATCCAAATTCCTTATGTGTTACATGTGGTGAAAAGATATTTCCATTCAATTCATAAACCTAATTATTCACTGTGCAATTAAATAAGCCACACGTTATCAAACCCAGTTCTAACCCTAGAATTCCTCTTCCAATTCCTTCTAGAATAACAAGGTAATTATTGGCCAAATAATTAAGCAATAAATGCAAGGCATGATAAACAATTCACTTCAACATAAATAATTGGAATAAACCGAATAACTAATTTATAGCCATAAAAGGTTTAATTGAAATCTTAATTAAAGAATTAGTTCATAACGAAAATAAAAACCAATAATTGTTTGCAAATCAGCCTTAAAGAATTACAAATTGAAAATAAGGAGAAGAAGAAGAAAACTCTGTAGCCAATCCTTAGTCTTCAAGTAATCCTCTGTGTAGCCTCCAATGAATGAATGAATAGATGAATGATTTTTTTCCAAATTTTAGCACTTCAATCCCTTTTTATCGCTTCCACAATCCCAATCCAATTAGGCTTCACATAAGCTCCCAATAACCAAGTCAAGTCAAATAGAAAGTTAAACGCGTTAATCTAGTCAATTCCAAATGGGCTCAATACCCCCGCCGCTATCGGTAGTGTATTTTCTAAGCCTTCATACCGACTTCTAAAAATTACCATATTGCCACTCTTTGCTCCAATTTCCCCTGTTTGCTCCTGCAGCTCCCAAATCTGCAAAATAACACATAAACACAGTAAAAACATTCCTAAATGACTCGAAGATACAATAATTTAAACCCAAGTATCTCCGATTTATGGGTATATTACCCAATCATCAATAGTATTATGAAACGGATGACATGATATGTAAGACCCCAACTTATTATAAATAAAATCAAATTTCATCTAATTATATTTGTGAATAATAAGGTATTAATTTGATATAATTCTCTACGTTATGGGTGAAATGTGCAAATTTTGCAAAATATGCAAGTGGTTATAAAATAATCATTGTTGTCGGGGAATATTCGTTTGGTCGTGGAATATTCTTGTTGTCAGGGAATATTCGTATTTACTTGCCATAGCTTATTTGTGGGCTCCATAATGTAATAACCGCTTGGATGAAGAAAATGACAAGTTTAAGTTTTTATAAATAATGGCGAGTTATTACTGCTTAACACTCGCTGGAATACCCGGTGGTTAAAATACAAAGAATACGCGGCGTGGATGCACAAAGATTGATGAATTATCGATCCTTACGTAAAGTTAAGGCACTACTCAATAAATGTTACAAAGATTATCGCTCAATATTTTATTTTATTGATTCAATAATTGTCATGCGATGATATTTTATATTATTGTTGTTTCAATAATTGTCACCGCACAAAGATTTCCCATTATCGCATCAATAATTCATATTATTTGAATAATATTATTAGATAAAGATTATTGGCAATGTCTAGAAAGTTCATAAGGAAAGGTTTGGTCACCTAATCATGCGCTAATAAGGAGAAATTCTTATTGAAAGCCCTCTTCCTAGAACTACCGGTTGTGTCGGGTTACTTATTCATGTATACGACACTATCAAATTTGGAACTTTTTGTGTCGGGGTTACTATTCATGTATACGACACTATTCACCGAAAGATGAAATTTTCTTCTTTTTGTCCAAGATGTCTATTATGGTTACTATCTTTGATTGTATCCATGTTTTGATCTTTATTTTTTGAATTCGCTTCAAAATTGGTATTTATGAAGTATTATTGATCTTGGATAAACCGTTATACTAATCCCTACTATTTGTCCTTCCGCTTCAATCGGATTCATTTTTTAAAATATTTTTCATCATCCTCACCCTAAATGATGATATTACTAAATATCTTCTACCAGTAGTGCAAAGATAAATGATTAATCGATGAATATATTTGGCCCATAAAGGCAAAGATGAAAAGGTGTTGAGATGAACACGACCAACTAGTGATACAAATGAATATCTTTGGCCTCAGAAGCAAAGATGAATATTTGATTAAAGATGTATATTGATTGTTGTTACATGGATAAAATATTGATGATGGACTTTAAATCTTAGAAGATAGTAGAACTCATTCTCTACTTGACTCTTCTAATGGATTGTCAAGCTTCCGCTGCAATTGTTGATCTAAAACTTGTTGGCTATTATATTTTATCGATTTTTCCCCGTTGAAGACTAATGATAATTTGTTGTATATTATCTTAGTCATAATATTCTTTATCGGGCTAGTTGAGCTCACCCTTTTCCTTTTTGTTCCATTTTTCTCGTGAGGTGAGAACATAGCAGAACTAGCCTGGGTAATTGAGTGATGGTTCTTGAAAGATATTTTAGCAGTATCCTCACTATTTCGTAAAATAGTGTTTGAATAATTGTAATGAGGACTTATTTGAGTGTGGATATTGTCTAGAAGACAATATTTGTATTTAAACTCACAGATGTGTTGTATTATTTTTGCACGACAATCAGATTATTGAAATTGTAGTTTGCTTTCCGCACCATGTATTTGGCGACTCGTAATGGGTGTTGTATACCTATTTTGGGGGCATCACAGCTTGGTATCGAGCTTAGGGATACGGTCTCCAAGCGAGATCGGGGAATAGAACTAGGAGGGAGAGATGAGTAAATCCTTCGCTAGTGTGTCTTATCTAAGCTTATTTGTTGGTCACCATAATATAGGATATTATGTGATATGTTAATTTGTTTAATTAACCCTTGTTTTTGGCGATGTATTTAAGAAGAACCACCGGAGAACGTTAACAATGGAGTGTATGAGGACCGTGGAACAACCTTTAGTTACAAACCAGAGAACGTGCAACAGAAGGCAATATTCCTCCCGTAAACAACACTACCGAGCAAACGAAGAATGATGGAATGTTTAGAACTTTTTCATTGCTCATGCAAAACCGTATGAGGGAGATTCGTGCACAAAATACGGTGGAAATGATAGAATGCGCGCTTGTCACAAATGCAAGCAAAGCTCAAGGAGTCAGGACCATCGTAATTTAAGGAAAGTCGGATCCGATCATGGCGGAAACGTGGGTCAAGCAAATTACCAAGATATTCGATGTCTTGGGATGCACGCAGGAACAGAAGGTTCCATTTGCCACCTTTATGTTCCACGGTGAGGTAGACTACTGGTGGGAGTTTATGAGGCGTACCCAACCAACCGCACTCAGCATGTCTTGGGAAACGTTTCAAAAACTATTCAATGACAAGTACTTTCCTGAAAGTATTCGTCATAAGAAAGAGGTGGAGTTTATCAGACTGGAACAAAATAACATGATGGTGTCCCAGTACGAGGAGAAGTTTGCAGAGTTATCCAGGTTTGCACCTCATTTGGTCGAAAATGAAGAACGAATGACGAGGATGTTTCTGAGAGGTCTAAAGCCCGAGATTCGGCAATATCTTATATCTCATAAATTTTCTTTATATTCAGATGTTGTAAACAGGGCTCAATTATTAGAGCGAGATAATGAGTATATTCAACCGAGGGACCACAACCAGGGTCATACCGGTGACAGCAGTCATCAGAGAGATGATAACCAATGAGGAGGGAAAAATACGAACAAAGGCGGTAACCACTCGGGTGGTCATCGTGGCCATGATAATAGGAGAGATGAGTCAAGTGGAAATTTCAGAAAGAGGAGATTCAACAATGACGGGAAGACATCAATAGTAGCACCAGCACTAACAACAAATTCTAGGGGAGGAGAACGACCGCCAGTTAGATGTTACAAATGTGGGAAAGAGGGACATATCAGCCCAAACTGTCCACAACAATCCAAGGTATGTTATAACTGTGGAAAGGAAGGCCACATAGCTTGGGATTGTTCTCAGAAAAACCAAGTTCAACGGGATGGTGACTCCAAGGGTCATTCCTTGATAAGTCAAAATCACGGTTCGGAAGAGCGCTTTGTCGTGATCGCCAAAACGCGAGGAACCCGAACGAGGTGATTACGGTAAGCTAATCTTGAACTCTCACGAAGTTTATACCTTACTAGATACCTATTCTACCCATTATTTTATCTCTCCCGCTTGTGCTCAACGCTTAAACTTGACTCCGAGAAATTGGACTTCGACTTATCTCGTTGAAACTCAGCTGGGTGAAACCTTCGTTACATCTACGCTTTATAAATCTTGCATGATCCAAGTTGGCACTATCACATTACCAGCTTGATCTTATATCTTTAAAGATACTTGCTTTTGATGTGATTTTAGGAATTGATCGTTAACCACCATCATGCCAAAATTGATTGTTTTAGTAAGGTTGTTAGTTTTCATATTCCTAACCAACCTGTCATACGAATAAACCACTAAAATTAGTCACTATCATATCAAGCCATAAAGCTATTCATTTATTGAAAAATGGATGTCAAGCTTTCTTAGCCCATGTTATGGATTTGAACAAATACAAGTCAGATTTGAATAATATTTCATTGTTAGAGAATTTTCGATTGTATTTCAAGAACTTCCCCTACCTACCCCGAACGTGATGTTGAATTCTTTATCGACCTTGAGCCGCACAAAACCCATTTCTAAAACCCCATATCGAATGGCTCCTATTGAACTTCGTGAGTTAAAAGTCCAACCGCAAGAATTGTTAGACATAGGTTTCATTCGGCCCTAAGACATCTCCTCGGGGTGCTCCTGCTTTATTTGTAAAGAAGAAAGACGGGAGTATGCGACTTTATATTAACTACCAAGAATTAAATCATGTCACCATCAAGAATACGTATCCGCTACCTCGCATCGATGACCTGCTCGACCAAATGGTAAGGAGCACAATTCTTTCAAAGATCGATCTTCGCTCGATATCATCAATTGAAGATTAAAACCGAGGATATTCCAAAGACCGCCTTCGAACCCTGAGACGGCATTATGAATTCTTAGTCATGTCTTTTGATCGACTAATGCTCCCGCCGCTTTCATGGATATGATGAACCGTATATTCAAGGAATATTTGATCATTTATTTGTTATCTTTATCGATGACATCCTCATCTATTCCAAAAGCCGTGAAGATCATGAGCACCATTTGAAGTCGATACTTGAAAGGCTTCGTGAAAACAAACTTTATGCCAAGTTGAAGAAATGCGAGTTCGCTTGAGAAAGTAGCATTCCGGGCACGGGTGTCAAAACATGGAGTATCCGTCGACCCGCCAAGATCAAGCAAAGACAAAGTTGGGAGTAACCAAAGTTCTGGTGATCAAGTGCTTAGCTTTTTGGGCGAATGGTTATTATCGAGATTCGTGGAAGGATTTTCTTGAATCGCTATCTGCTAACTCACCGACTTGGAAAGATACAAAATTTGTATGGAGCGATGAATACGAGAAGAGTTTCCAAGAGCTCAAGAGGAGACTCATTTCGGCACCTGTTATGGCAATACCATCTGGTACGGATGAATTTGTTATATACGGTGATGCTTCAGGCAAAGAGTTAGGATGCGTTCTCATGCAACATGGGAAAGTCATAGCCTATGCCTCATGATAACTCAAAGAATATGAGAGGAATTATCCTACTCATGATCTAGAGTTGGTAGCAGTCGTATTCGCGTTGAAAATTTGGAGACACTACTTGTATGGGGAGAAAGTGGAGATTTATACGGACCATAAAAGGCTCAAATATTTCTTCACCCAAAAAGAACTCAACATACAGCAATGACGTTGGCTTGAACTATTGAAAGATTATGATCACACTATTCAATATCATCCTGGAAAAGCGAACGTAGTAGCTAACGCATTGAGTAGAAGATCATATGCGAGTACGAGTACGATATTGTTAATGCAAAGGCCCATTCTGTATGACTTGCAAAGGATGGAGGTAGAATTAAAGACTCCAGGGACCCATATGATGATGGCAAATATACGAGTAGAATCGACTTTAATCGATAAAGTTAAAGCTGCTCAAGCTACGGACCTGGAGCTGATACGTATGAAGAAGAAAGTGGAAGAAGGAGCTATTCCAGAAGTGAGAATCGATGAAGAAGGATTACTTAGATTCAACTCTAGACTTTGTGTTCCTAACGATTCTGACTTGAAGCATAGAATCATGATGAAGGCACACAACACCCCGTTTGCAATCCATCCTGGGAGTACCAAAATGTATCATGATATTCGACATACATTTTGGTGGAACAATATGAAGAGAGAGATCGCGGAGTTTATCTTGAGGTGTTTAATTTGTCAACGTGTAAAGGCGTAACATCAAGTGCCAAAGGGTCCATTACAACCACTTGAGATTCCGAAATGGAAGTGGGAACACATTACTATGGATTTCGTTACAGGTCTTCCCAAAGTTTCTCAAGGCATAGATGCGATTTGGGTTATTATTGATAGATTAACCAAGTTTGCCCATTTCTTACCGATATGTGAGACTTATTCCCTTGAACGTCTTGCTCGCATATATGTGAATGAGATTGTGAGATTGCATGGCATGCCATTATCCATAGTTTTGGATCGTGACCCAAGATTCACTTCACGATTTTGGGTTAGCTTCAAGTAAAGCTATGGGCATGGATTTACGATTCGGGCTTCGCAGATACCATCCTCAAACGGACGGACAATCAGAGAGGATGATTCAAACCCTTGAAGATCTATTAAGATTTTGTGTCCTAGATTTTAAAGGAAGTTGGGATAAGTACTTGCCACTGGTGGAATTCTCCTACAACAACAGTTATCAAGCAAGTATAGGCAAGGCTCTATTTGAGGCGTTGTATGGACGAAAGTGTTGTGCTCCAATATGCTGGGACGAGGTGGGAGAAGCAACGTTGTTGGGACCAGAATTAGTACGCATGACTACAGAAAAGATCCAAATGATTCAACAACGTATACAAACGGCACAAGATCGACAAAAGACGTGGAATTTAATATTGGGGATCATGTATTGTTACGTGTTGCACCATGGAAGGGAGTTTCAAGATTTGGGAAGAGAGGAAAGCTCAATCCACGATTTGTTGGTCCATTTGAGATTCTTGACCGAATAGGAAATGTGGACTATAGACTCGCATTACCTCCAAGTATGTCTCGTGTTCATAATGTTTTTCACATATCTATGCTTCATAAATATGTGAAAGACCAACCATATTATCGCGTTAGAACCAGACGAGATAGTCAAGATTTAACGTACGAAGAAGTACTTGTTAAGATCTTGATAGGAAAGAGCATGTCCTACGCACTCAAGGTTATACCACAAGTTAAGGTTTTATGGAGAAACCATGCTATCAAGAAATGACCGGGAGTTGGAATCGTAAATGAAAGCGAGGTATCCTCACCTTTTCAAACACTGTATACGTATGTCAATTTCGAGGACGAAATTTCATAAGGAGGGAGGTTGTAAGACCCCAACTTATTATAAATAAAATCAATTTCCTCTATTTATATTTGTGAATAATAAGGTACTAATTTGATATAATTCTCTGTTATGGGTGAAATGTGCAAATTTTGCAAAATATGCAAGTGGTTATAAAATAATCATTGTTGTTTGGAATATTCGTTTGGTCGTGGAATATTCTTGTTGTTTGGGAATATTCGTGACGACAAGCAAGCCATTTGTGGGCTCCATAATGTAATAATCGGCTTGATGAAGAAAACAACAAGTTTGAAGTTTTTATAAATAACGACGTAGTTGTTACCGCTAACACCGCTGAATACCCGGTGGTTAAAATACGAATAATACGCATGGACGATGATTAAAGATTGATGAATTATCGATCCTTACGTAAGAAGGCACTACTCAATAATTGTTACGTAGTTATCGCTCAATATTTTATTTTATCGATTCAATAATTGTCAAGCGTTGATATTTTATATTATTGTTGTTTCAATAATTGTCATCAGCACAAGATTTCCCCATTATCGCATCAATAATTCATATTATTTGAATAATATTATTAGATAAAGATTATTGGCAATGTCTAGAAAGTTCTATCAAGGAGAGGTTTGGTCACCTAATTGCGCCGCCAATAAGGAGAAATTCTTATTGAAAGCCCTCTTTCTTCGGGAACTACCGTCATTATAAATGTGATTCTCAGTAATATTATTTGTGAATAATTAATTATTGATTCATATGATAAGGAAATATTTATTTTATGTGGATATAAATGTTGGATATATTTATTGTGGTTAAAAATGAAGGAGTTAATGTTGAGGTGTTTTATCAAGATTTTGTCGAAATGAAGGTATTAAAAAGTAAACCAAAGTTTTTTTAGATATATTGTGTGAGTTATAATTTTTAATCCGAATCGTTGATCGTTGTAATTTTGGATATGTTATACATATATAAGTTGAGTATATGTCCACAAATTTTGAACCGTTAAAAATGAACGTATGATTTGTTATGAATTTTAAGAGGTGACTGATTCAGAAATTAGGTTTATAAATGATTTTGGTGGAATATTCTAGAATTGAGTGGGCCCCACTTGTGGTTGGTGAAGAAATGTGCTGAATTTATTTCAAATGTTGTTGGTGGGAATAGTAGCAGGTAAAGCCATCAGGTTGTAGGTCAAGTCTGCTAACATTTTCCTATAAATAGAGGGCTAAGTTAGAATTGAAAATCACACCAGAAACAAGTTTTCTCTCTCTCTCTCTAGATTATTTTGTGTATTTTTGAGTATACTTTGTGAGTTTCTATTCATCGCTGCAAGTTTCCTTCAAATTTTATACCGATATTCCGATCGTAAGTACTTGATATTTTGAGGTAAGGGATGTTATTTTCTTCATATATGATATTATTTCTTCAATATCATTATGCCAAAGTATTGATCCGAATTTTTATCAAATTTGGAACTTTTTGTGTCTGGGGTTACTATTCATGTATACTATTCACTTAATACTTAACTATTCAATTTAAAGATGAAATTTTCTTCTTTTTGTCCAAGATGTCTATTATGGTTACTATCTTTGATCAGATCCATGTTTTGATCTTTATTTTTGAATTCTCCTTCAAAATTGGTATTTATGAAGTATTATTGATCTCGATAAACCGTTATACTAATCCCAACTATTTATCCTTCCGCTTCAATCGGATTCATTTTCTTTAAAATATTTTCATCATCCTCAATCCTAAATGATGATATTACTAAATATCTTCTACCGTAGTGTAAAGATAAATGATTAATCGATGAATATCTTTGGCCCGTAGTGCAAAGATGAATGGTGTTGAGATGAATACGACCAACCGGGTGATATAAAATGAATATCTTTGGCATGTAGTGCAAAGATGAATATTTGATTAAAGATGTATATCGATTGTTGTTACAGGATAAAATATTGATGATGGACTTTTTAAATCTTAGAAGATAGTAGAACTCATTCTCTACTCGACTCTTCTAATGGATTGTTGCTTCACCGCAGCAATTGTTGATCTAAAACTTGTTGGCTATTATATTTTATCGATTTTTTCTTGTTGAAGACTAAAGATAATTTGTTGTATATTATCTTAGTCATAATATTCTTTTTATCGGGCTAGTTGAGCTCACCCTTTCCTTTTGTTCCATTTTTCTTTGGAGGTGAGAACATAAAGCAGAAACTAGTCGGGGTACGGAGTGATGGTTCTAGAAAGTTGATTTAGCAGTCCTCACTATTTCTGTAAAATAGTGTTTGAATAATTGTAACGAGGACTTATTTGAGTGTGGATATTGTCTAGAAGACAATATTTGTATTTAAACTCACAAAGATGTGTTGTGTCGATTTTGCACGACAAATCAGATTATTGAAGTTGTAGTTTGCTTTCTCGCACTCATGTATTTGGCAACTCAGAATGGGTGTTGTATACCTATTTTGGGGGCGTCACATGATAATTCACATAATATATATATATATAATCAAATACAATTTGATACATCTTAAACCAAATATAAACTCATAATTAAACCCTTTCTCAATTCCGGAGATTTTACAGTATGAATGAAAGCCATTTTCGTAAAACTCAAATAACGTAAAAATAGAATTTGGGAAGGAGGAGATTTCCCTGTAGAGTATAAATTAGTAGGTTTAGATTCCTCACTCTCAAATCTTTTCACAGACTCACAATATCTCTCCTCGACAACCCTCTCTCGATTTTCTCTCAAGAATAGTTTATAGACTTAGGAGAAGAAATGAAAAAGAAAAGAGAATACGCCGTAATAATAATCGATAGATTGAGGTCGGGCTTACCCATCATGGGTTAACTGCCCTCAACATTTACTAGTACCATGTTTGGCTAGCCTTAAAAGGCTTATTCTCATTTAATTTAATAACTCTTTTATCATATAGTTTAAATCAATGTCACACTCCTTCATAAAATAAATCAATATCTTATTTAATTTATTGTAAATAAAATATAATAATTTCTCATAAATTCACATAGTCACATAATTAATTTTCTCATTAATAAATAATGTCAAATTATTAACTCTCTAATTAATAATAAAATTAATTAAATAACATCATGCTTAACTACATATTTGAATAATAATTATTCTCTACATTATTTTAATAAATGTAACACACATAATTAAATTAATCTACCATAATTGCATCAAATAATTATTTAATCCAATAATTAAATCATCAAAAATATTTATTTAATCCAACAAATATTAAAATTAATTTACAAAATTATCGTTCGTCACAGCGAGGAATGTGAGAAGAGTTTTCAAGAACTCAAGAGGAGGTTTATTTCAAAGACTTGTTCGGCTAATACCATCCGCTCGAGGGATTTGTCATCTACAGTGATGCTTCAGGCAAAGGGTTAGGACGTGTTCTCATACAACATGGGAAAGTTATAGCCTATGCCTCACGACAACTCAAAGAATATGAGAGGAATTATCCTACTCATGATCTAGAGTCATACTATCATTTTGTGTTTAAAATTTGGAGGCATTACTCAGACAGAGAGAAGTTGAGATCTATACTTGATAATAAAAGCCTCAAATATTTCTTCACTCAAAGGAACTCAACATGCGGCAATGACGATGGCTTGAGCTATTGAAAGATTACGATCATACCATTCAATACCATCCTAGAAAAGCGAACGTATTAGCTGATGCATTGAGTAGAAGATCATATGCGGGTACGAGTGCGATATTGTCAACGCAAAGGCCCATTTTGTAAGACTTGCAAAGGATGGAGATATAGTTAAAGACTCCAGGGACCCATGCGATGATGGCTAACATACGAGTTGAACAGACTTTAATCGATAAATTTAAAGCTGCTCAAGATACAGACCTGGAGCTGATGCGTATGAGGAAGAAAGTGCAAGAAGGTGCTATACCGAAAGCAAGAATCGATGAAGAAGGAATACTTCGAGTCAACTCCAGACTTTGTGTTCCTAACGACCCTGATTTAAAGTATAAAATCATAATGGAGGCACATGACACACCGTTTGCAATCCATCCTGGGAGTACCAAAATGTATCGTGATCTTCGACACACATTTTGGTGGAGCAATATGAAGAGAGAGATCACACAGTTTATCTCAAGGTGTCTAACTTGTCAACGAGTCAAGGCGGAGCATCAAGTGTAAAAAGGTCCATTGCAACCACTTGAAATTCCAAAATGGAAGTGGGATCACATTACCATGGAATTCATTATTGGTCTTCCCAAGGTTTCTCAAGGCATAGATGTAATTTGGGTCATTGTTGATAGATTGACCAAGTCTACTCATTTCTTACCTATACGAGAAACTTATTCACTTGAACGTCTTGCTCGTATGTACATAAACGAGGTTGTAAGATTGCATGGTATGCCAGTATCCATAGTTTCTGATCGAGACCCAAGATTCACTTCAAGATTTAGGGTTAGTTTACAAAAAGCAATGGGCACGGATTTACGATTTAGTTCGGCATATCATCCTCAAACGGATGGGCAGTCAGAGAGGACTATTCAAACTCTTGAAGATCTATTAAGACTCTGTGTCCTTGACTTCAAGGGAAGTTAGGACAAGTTCTTACCATTGGTGGAGTTTTCCTACAACAACAGCTTATCAAACAAGTATCGCATGGCTCCATTTGAGGCGCCACGGAAGAAAGTGTCGCTCTCCAAAGATTGTCGGAAGGAGGTGGGTGAAGCAACATTATTGGGACCGGAGTTGGTACGTATGACTATGAAAAAGATTCAAACGATCCGACAACGTATAAAAACTTCACAAGATCGACAAAAGTGTTATGCTGATCTTCATCGAAAGAACGTTGAATTCAATATTGGAGATCATGTGTTATTACGTGTTGCTCCATGGAAAGGTGTTACGAGATTTGGAAAGAGAGGAAAGCTCAATCCTCGATTCATTGGCCCATTTATAATCCTCGATCGAGTAGGAACTGTGGCCTATAAACTCACCTTACCTCAAAGTATGTCTCGTGTTCATAATGTTTTTCACATATATATGTTACGTAAATATGTGAAAGACCTGAACCGCATTATTGAATTAGAACTAGACGAGATAGAGGATGATTTAACAAATGAAGAGTTACTTGTTAAAATCTTGGATAAGAAGGATCATATTCTACCCTCTAAAGTTTTACCTCAAGTCAAAGTTTTGTGGAGAAACCCCGATGTTGAGGAAATGACCCGGGAGTTAGAATCTGAAATGAAATCAAGGTATCCTCACCTCTTCGACATACCATGTATGCACCCTAATTTCGAGGACAAAATTTCATAAGAAGGGGAGGTTGTAAGATCCCCTAACTTTTATGAATAAAAATAATTTTCTCGAAATATATTTTTAATATTATGGTGTGGATTTGATATAATGTTATAGTTGTGGGTAATATTTACAAATTTTGCAAAGTAAGCAAGTAGTTATATAATATTAAATTGGTCGTGGAATATTTGTTTTAACAAGGAATATTCATACGATGGCACAATCATTGGTGGACCCCACAACTAAGTATTGTCGTGAGTTAGAAAATGACAGTAATTATCTTTTATAAAAATAACTACGAAAGTGTTACCATTAAAAACTGCTTGAACTACCCGGTAGTAAAAGTACAAGATACGCTGCGGGTTGCATCAGAGCACACTGGTATTGATTATTGATGCTTACGTGAGAAGTCACCAGCTTATACTCAATTATTACATAAAGAATTTGCTGTGATCATATCTCTCATATTATTGATTCAATTATTGTCACAATTATCATCTCGCATAATATTTATTATTATTAAATCAATAATTGAGACGATAAAGTTATTCATATTATTATTTGCAATATCGACAATGTTTAGAAGTTCACAAGGAGAGGTTCGTCACCTAATCAGCGCCAATAAGGAGAAATCCTTATCTGAAAGCCCCCTCTTTCTTGGGAACGACCGGGTTATTAAATATTGTGAGTTATAATATTAATGATGAATAAGTTCGTGTTGATTAAAGATGAAATTGATAGTTCCATCAAATTGGGATTATTAGTGTTAGTGGAAATCTACATTTATTTCGATAATAATTGATGTCCTGGAGGTTATATCGACTAATCGGATAAATAAGCAATTAATTGCTATTATTTCACATGATTATAACTATTTGTTCACATGTGTACTATCGATTCACATTCATGTAAAGATTAGGGAAAGTGGTGCAGATTGATAATACTTGTATGACTAAATTAAAAAATGGAGGTATAGATGAAGGTACTATAATGTAATTAGTTTTTTCACATGATTATACTATTAAGTCACATGAATGAACTATTAATTCACATTATTTACTATTAGGGGAGGTGGTGTAAGTTTGATAATACTTGCAGGACTAAATTAAAAATGAAGAAAAAGAGGAAGGAATTATACTATAATATTTTGAGCCCCAAAACGTGCAATTATCAAAACTATATTTTCCTATAAATAGAATCTCATTGTTCCTTCATTTCTCACCAATTCACTAAAGCTATAGAGCAATTATTATAGAGATAAATTATAGAGAGAAAGAATAAGAGAAGTCTACTACTCACCACTATTCCAAAGATTCAGTTTTTCTAAGGTAAGGGGTATTATTTCTTTCGATTCATGAAGAGAGTTATTTTCTTTCAATACTGTAAGGGTTGTTATTCCATTCTTTATTATTTTGTTGGAATAACTCGTCTGCAAGGGCCTCATCGATGCCCGGTGACTTCGTTGTTATTCCATTCTTTATTATTCTGTTGAATAACCTGTCTGCAAGGATTACATACATGACCGGTTCCATTCTTTATTATTCCGCTGAATATCCTCATTCTCATAAGTATTCGTATTTACCGGTTCCATTCTTTATCATTATGTTGGAATAACTGCGTCATGCGGATTCTTAACGCTGGTGAATTCTTCTCGTTATTCCATTCTTTATTATTCTGCTGGAATAACTCCGTCTATGTTGATTATCATGATGCATGGTGAATGATCCTTCGATTCATTCCTTATTAAATTATAGAAATGATCTGTTTCACGTGGATTACCGCATGGCGAGCAAAAAATCCATTTGCGCTTCACATATTCTATTATACTCACCGGTTAAAGTTTTGGCTTCTATACTCCATGAAATTATTAGAATATCTTGAATAATTGCGCTTTCATCCAAAGATTCTTTCATGGAAATATTCTTCCGAGCATTCTTGAATTTTACTCCACAAAACAAAGATCTTGTCGATAATTTGACGTTATTGATTTCTCGGATAAATTAAATTATAAATCTTTAAAATTTATCCTTGAACTTGTTTTATTGAATTCTTATATCATTGTCATCATCCTCATGTTTATTATATGTTGAAAGTTATCCGTATTCAGAGTGCATAGATGGACTTGGTATGATTACGACCAGTGATTATTCTTATAATAATTAATCAGAATGTTACAATTGATGTAAAAGTCCTCATCGTCAGTAGTGCATCGATGGACAAATGTTGGCATTATCATGATTATCGATGAATACACAAATATCTTTGGCCCGAAGTGCATGGATAATTTGTGGTCGGATACTAATGAATATCCTCGTCAGAAAAGGTGGATGATGTGGTTAATTTATTAAGATGAGTCTCAAATGATAAAAGTGATGAAAACCTTTTAAATCATAGAAGATAATAGATTTTATTCTCTACTTGACTCTTCTAATGGATTGTTTGTTCCAATCGCAGCTTAAACTTGAAGTTTGTTATATTTTATCGCTTTATACATCGCTGAAGGCTAACGATTAATTATTCGATTATCTTAGTCATAATATTTCATCGAGCTAGTTGAGCTCACCCTTTCTTTCACCGTTTCTCTTGAAATGAGAGTATAGCCGGGACGAGCCTGGGAACGATTTGACGGTCCAAATGGTTGTTTTAGTAGTCCTCACTATTCTATAAAATAGTGTGAGAATAAATGTAACGAGGACTCCATTGAGTGTGGATATTGCTTTAGATGACAATATTCTTATTAAAACTCTTAGATTATGTTTTGTCGATTTTACACGATCGCTGTATAATTAAGTTGTATTTGAATTTTGTACCATATATTTGGCGCACTCAAGATGGGTGATGTATACCTATTTTGGGAGTGTCACATCTTTTATTGTCAGGAGCACTACATTTGCGTATGTGCATTCCCGACGCCCTCCAATTGCCTCCTAAAACATATCAATCCCACAAATGACTATTTTGACCCCTGTTCCCAATCTTAAATTAAATAACTTAAAGAATAAACGTTATAGGTATATTCATCCTCATTCTAGATCATCTTGAATCACCTCAATTGGAGTTCGTATGAACCAGTTATGGCCGTTTTACTACAGGAGGTCAAAATTGTCCGACGCAGACTACTATTTCAGCGCCGCGGTGTGGGGACTAAGCTAACTAGTGGCACTGCAGCGTGAAATTGGCACTGGGGCTCGGATTTCGGCCACTACGACCAAATTTCTTGGTCATGGCTTCATTTTCATGTACTGAGGCGATATAAATTTACAGAAACCAAGCACGAAGACAAACTCTGGTCTGTTTAAGAATTTTTAGCAACTAATTACACACATATAACTGATGCAATTTACACATAACCTCACCAAGCATACATATATTAACTTAAAACTACTGAACAACAAATTTAGAAAGACTAAATCTAGGAAAATAATGTTTTAAAATTAAAACTCCATGTTTGACATTATCTGACAATCTTAACTGAAATTCCACGATTATAAACCAAATTAATTTATTCTAACTATATTTTCTGAAATTCTTTCCCAATTAACATAATCAGAGGTCAATTTCATAATTAGCATAAAATAACATACTAATTGCTAATAGTCCTACAAACCACACTCATGTATATATTCACTATAAAAACCAATTTCTTTCTTTTTAAAACGTAATTAGCATACAGTCATATATATATATATATGCTAGTTATAACAATTATCATTACAAATACATGTAACATCATAACTAACTCTAAAACATGGTTTACATACAATTTTTGTAAAAAAACCTTATACACAGTGAACGAATTTCAAGACCATAGAGACTAAGTAATTTATACCATAAAACATATCTGTTAAGAGTATAAACATACCTTTTTTGTTGCTCACACAATCTTTGCTTAATCACTGATAATAACATGAAGAATATAGAAGTTCCTCTTGTTTCTCTCCCTCAGACCTCTGACAATTTCTCTCAAAACTCCTTGGTCTCTCACTTTTCTTTTCTTTTTTTTTCCTTTCTTAGGCTTAAGCCAAAACACACTATACGTAAAACTAAACTGATAACAATTATGTGTAAACTAAAAAAAAAAACTGATATGGCCTTAATAATCACCATAACTATTATCAGTTACAAAATAATAAATGTATATCCATTATAAATATATTTTATTTATTTATATATTATTTATTTAATTTGTTTTATTATTAATTCAAAATTTAAAACCAAAAGCCATAGGGCTTTTGTTTGGCAAAACAATTTAAAACTTAGAGACTTAATAAACTTAAGCCTTGTTTGGCAAACTAAATTAAAATCACTTTAATTTATTTTAATAACCACTTATAATATAATTATTTGTCACACTTCTATTTAATTAAGTTTTCATACTTAATTAATTAATTCTAATAACAATTCATTGTATAATATAATAATTTATTTAATCATTATAAACTCTCTAACTTAATTATTAAATTAAATTAGATTACTATTTCAAAATAATTACTTTCCTTAACTCATTAATTATTTATTAAATAATTAACCAAATCAAATCAATTAAACAAATATTTATTCAACGATAAACACATCCACTAAATATTTATATGATTCAATAAATATTTTAATATTATAATTAAAATCTTGATTGTTATAGTATATATGAAATGGTTTGATCATACACAGTGTTAGCATGTACTGACAAAACAACTGCTAATACCGCATGTAAAAGTGCGCTTATGATATATACAGGTAGAAAGAGTTCTCACTGCTTACCCTCGTCGACCAATGCAAGGAGTGTTGCCCAATTGTTTAGGGCAAAGTCCTCGTGGACCGCAGTGATGGAGGGGTTATCATCAGCCCTCATTCTCCCAAAATGATGACCATTACGTCCGGGCAATCATCGCTCGAGGGTGTATCTGCTTTGTAGATGTTCATCATGGATAATGATGTGTACGCCTCGACATCATTCTAACAATGTCTCGCTTAATTCTTCGCTTCTCCTCTTCCATTCTCGGGGTCTCAAATAAAAAACTTTTTCTCTTTACCTAAGATCACTTGGGAAATAACATAGCCATTACGTAATGCACCTTTTACAGAGGTTGGTCGGCGACTCGTGGATATGTATGTGGAGACAAACGCCGTAAATCAAAGGTTGGAGGAATCATGATGCTTATGTAGATTCCTCGTGATCGAATCGAAGAATAGCCCACCACAAATTGTCCTGCCGCTTTTATTGATAACTTGAATCGGGTGCTCAATACCCTGATGACTTTTACCCAACCCTTGTCCCGGTTGATGACCCAAAGCTATCATTTCTTGAGTAGCCGACATTACTTTGGCAGAAATCTTGGGTATGAGAGGTGGCACCCCAATAGGGTGGTAGTGAGTGTTGCTCACCTCCAGGGCATGAAAACTGACCGACTCAACTTCTGAATTGAAACTGATGAGGGGTATGTCACTTTGTTTAGGACATTCCGGTGCAGCGTTGACTGTGACTAGGTTGTCATTAATGATGTATTTCAATTACTGATGAAGAGTGGAGGGGACGACCCCAGCCATATGAATCCGCTGTCTTCCCAATAGCAGGTTATATCCTGAATCTATTTTGAGCACGTGAAAAGATACGCAGAATGTATGGGGACCAATTTCGATTGCTATCTCAATCTCTTCGACGGAATTCCTGCGGGCTCCGTCGAAAGCTTTAATAATCGTATGGCTACTTCGGATTCGCTTGAGATTGACGTTCATCTTCAGTAAAGTAGCATAAGGACATATATTCAAAGACGAACCTCAATCTATCAAAACTCCAAATTTAGCATTTACCTGCAGGACAAAGTCAAGCAAATGTGCAATGGCTTCAGAATGACCGTTCCTTTCAAAGCAGATATCTTCATTAGTGAAAAATATCACATTGTTGTTAAAAATGTGATCAACCAAATGTTAAAAATTTTCCACATCCACTGATGTTGGCAAGTAGACTTCTTCCATAACCTTCAGCAAGATCTTCCTGCGATCCTCGGAAGTTAAAACCAAGTCCAGGATTGAAATTTGGTGTGGAGCTTCTCCTAAGCTTATAACCACCTTGACTTTGTTATGACCCATAGTATGGAGGAATTTTTCAATCTTCTCCATGGGTATTTTCCCCTTTGATTTGATGGTAGACTTCATCACTCGTTGGGGAAGATATAGTGGATTCTCCTTTGACACTGCAGCAGTTGTATGAGAGGTGGATCCTTCAGCATCTCTATAATTCCATGGAACGTTTTGTAAGCTGATAACAGGATACTGTGGTCTAAATGGCAAGTTGATTTTCTCTGGAGCAGCCACTTTCAAAGGATTGTCAACTTCTTTGAGCTGAATTGCTTGTATTGTGATAGGTTTGATAGTCCCATCAGCCTCAGCGGATACAACTGCTCCTAGTCCCTTCCATTTAGTAGGACAAGTATTCTCACTCTCCAATAACACCGTATCGTTGTCTGCCAGTTGCAGGACACCGCTATCAATCAGATTTTGAATGAGGTGGCAGAGTGCCCAGCATTCTTCCGTGTTGTGACCGCGAGAATGAGAGTGATATTGGCATACTCCATTAGAATTAAACCGTCCCGAACGGGGATTAATTGGAGGCAGAAGAGAAGTGATCATTCCTTCATTGATCATCATCTAAAGTATCTCCTTCATTGGTTGGCCCATGTATGTAAATTCCCTTCTATTGGCAAAATCCTCATGGGCTTTGGCACTTGCTCTCTTCGTCACTTTGTCTTCCAGTGTTTCTTTCTCTGAAGGTGACAAGGGACTATTAACAACAAAAGGGAGCAGATTAGCATGCTCCTCGGTCGACTAATCATGTGTGACTTGATGTTGATAGGTCACCGGGCCACAATTGCTCAATCTGCTTACACGTAGCTTTCATCTTCGCTCCATTGTGAACTTGAACTTTGCATAATCCCATTTGTCAACATGCCTTTTGATGGTCCGGGAGGATTCATCGTAAAAATGGGAACTCATCCCATTGCTCCAAGCATCATGTTGACCTCTTCCTCTTTCAGGTTGAGGAAGAGGGTTGTCTTCTAGACGTGGAGTTGATCTGGTTTGGTGACCATGATCTCACCGTTGTCTATTAAATCCTGGATCTTGTGTTTCAAGGCCCAATAATCTTGAGTATCATGTCCAGGTGCCTCGACATGATAAACACATTTCCGAGCATCATCGAAACCCATCCCATTAGGGTTAGCTGGTGGAAGAAGATGCGTGATTTTCTTCGAGTCATCAAGAGTGAGAATGTTCTCTAGTGAGTCCCCTATAAGGGTGTGAGCACCGAGGGTGTTCTGACTTCTCCACCTTTTGCAAATGAAGGGTTTGAAGATTGTGCTTGAAAGGGAGTGTAATTTCTCCTATGGATAGGCATATTCTGATTGCCTTTTCCGCCCTTGTAGTATCAAGGAAATATCCCCTTTTCTTTTATGGATTCTCCCAAGTTATTTTCATAAGTTCCAAATTGGATATGCTCATCAATGTGCTTTAAGGGCAACTAGGAATTGAATCTTTCCTAATTTCAATCCCATCTCAACCATCTCCCCATGTTTAATCATTTCGTAAAATGGTTTACTAATGCAAACTAAAACTCTTTCATAGAAAGGAGCTTCAGATGTCTATGAAGGTCATGACCATTTCGATTCAAATGCCATGGAAGGAATAACTTGAGCGTGCAAGCGCTTCCACCTTTCGAGCATACTCTCTCAAAAGACTCATTAGACTGCTTTCGACATTGGTAATTTGGTACCAGTTCCAGATCCATTTGAGACCGGAAGTCAGACGAGTGAGGAAGGCGTGAGCTAGCTCCTCCCAACTATGAATCTTTGAGTTGTCTAATCTGCATACCATGAACGACCTTCTCAATCGTGACTCTCTTGAACAACATGATCTTGAGCTTCTCCTCTTCATAAGATCCAAGTTCTCCAATGAACACCTTCAAATGTGTGTAAGGATCTCCTAACCCATCATATTTTTTGAAGTCAGGAGTTTTAAATTTTTTTAAATAATGAACCCCATTGGAATATACAAAGGTCAGCATATGAAACACTTCCGTGTGCTCCAATTTCTTTGATCAGCACGAATGGTTTCTTCCATTTGAAGGACATTTTTCCCATGTCACCGTGTTCGGGATCTCTTTGAGATGATTGATATCATGAATTTTATCGGTCGTATCCAATTGAAGTTCGTGTTCGTAATAGCTTTATCAGACCTTGGTTTCCTCCTCAGTGTAGAGGATTCATCATGTATGGGTATCCTAGTACTCGAAAGGTAGATCGTAGTTCTTTAAGTAGTAACAACCAAATCATGATTTGTTTACTTAATTCGTCAAATTCTTCATACATGAAACTAGAATAAGGTCGGGCTTAATTACGATGGATGACATAATCGAAATCGTAGGTTCATGGCCTTTTTGGATTTTGATGGGTAATAAGTTTGATTGCTTCCCGCAAAGACTTGCGTGAGTTTAGTCTTTTGGGAATGTGTACATGTTTACATTCTATATATCCATTTTAGGAATATTATCCTGCACGGCGGATGTTAGCTGTTTATAATACAAGATATCATGTTAATTTAAATATGTATGTACACATGTTTCTTCATATTTCTCATTACAAGGAGATGAATATGGAATGAAATTACAAGTAATTGATTTTACAAGTAATTTAAAATGAGAAAGCATGAAGAGACTTTACTCCGTGTTTGGTTTATCAGAGGCCGACCTATCTTAGGTTACTCTCGCGACTTTTTGGCAATGAAGGTTCCAAATCATCGTGAATTTACTCGACGGGAAGTTAATCTTTCTTTTCATCCGAAGCGAATTTGGGTGGTGCCTTTCCCTAGCCTCGTTGGAATTAGTCTTCCTAATGAGTTCAAGAATCAAACACCGACAGGATAACCTCTGGTGGAGGAACCACACAACATACATTCAAATACAACGTGTCTCACCGCTTATGAAAATGATGACATGTAAGCTAATTAATATCATAAAAGCAGATATAGTGTAAAGCATTGCGCAGTAAAATATATGCATTCATACATTCATCATAAATGTAAAATGCAACATCCACACACAAGCATATAATCTGCTTTGAAAAGATTGTAATAGCTGCTTAAGTCCTCTTATCGGTGTCCCCAGAGAATCGCCACCGTCATCGTCGGGATTTTTATTTGTCCTTTCGTTACTTGTTCTTTGATGTTCTCATGTTAGGTAAGATTTTTTTGAAAAAACAAATGAAAAAGGTCCGACGGTATTATGTCGATGATGGAATCTGTTAAGAGTCGCCATTGGTTTTTATATGGTTGTACCAACACAACCGAGAAAAGGTTTCAGACATTGACCCAAAGGATGTGACACACTGCTAAACGTTGGTGAAACCGTAGATTTATTAGTGGTCTAGGGACTTGATTATGCGGAGGGGAAGGTGTTAGGCACCCCTTTAGCTATCCGTATTACCACGATGACCGCCACTTTCAAGAAACTATTATATGAATGTATGCGTGTGTGTGATCAATGTGCAATTATTTGGAAGTAGTACGAGGTCCGCTCGCACTTATATACATGTGGTTTGAATTTGTAAAAATTCAGTTTTAAACAAGATATGACAAACCGATGTTTTAGAAAAAGGTTTTTCAAACCCATGTGTTAAAGAGTAATTGAGACCTTTACACTCCCATTTTTTTATTAAGTGTTCTAGCTTAATTGTTTTAATTTTTTTCGAGATGCGGAAGCATCTTTGATAAAATAATGTTCATCACAAGAACCAAATCTGATCCAATAGATCAATCTGCGATCACATTATTCCTAAACTCACATGATGTCACAATTGATAATAAAGTAGTAGAGGTGTATATATATAAAGATGTAAATATATATACAGACATGATCACCACCACGAAGCACCTTCATGGGGATCAAAATGTAAATAATGCTTGTAAAAGCAATCAACTCGCCACAAAGTGAACTCCAAAGTGACGAAAAGTAAATAAAAGCAGAAGATGGTCAACCACTAAAAGTAAACTCCAAAGTGACTATGTGTATATATATATATATATATATATATATATATATATATATATATATATAAAGATAAACGACTGTATGTAAAATTCAGGCTCATCAACAAAAGTCCTACAACAGCTTGATATATATATATATATATAGTAAATGCTCCCGATGTAAAATCAGCTCATCGAACAAAAAGTTCTAGACATACACTTCATATTTAAGTATATATATATATATATATATATATATATATATATATATATATATATATATATATATATACGAAAGCAAATAAACGCTATAATCAAGTCTAGGCTCAATCGAGGCATAACTCGATAATGTTAGTCCATATACATAAATATATATATATATATATATATATATATATATATATATATAAACCTGAATAAAACCACTTGACCAAGTCCCATAAACACACACAACACGACTCTCAATGTGAAGAATGGTGTGTGCAAAGATGAAGACAAAGGCTTTAAAGTGTGAGAAGGCTTACAAGCAATGCCAAAGAAGACTTCTATATCTTTAAAGGGATGAAACTTCATCCTCCGCAAGCACAAAAAGTAGCTATATGTGAGCTCACAAGTGTTTAAAATGAGAAAGCACTCTGTGGTTATCTCCGAGATTGGACTCATACAAGTGTCAAGGTCCTCAAATTGTCATCTTTGAGGTGTGCCTGCCTTCCGATGTTATCTCCGAGTTTTAGATCGAGTGCCTGCCATGTTTGGCCGAGGTCAGCTTAATCATTTTCAAACAAGCATTTCCGGTTATCTCTCGAATCGCATTCCTCGGGTTTATCTCAAGGTTGGTAAATCGCTACTCCCAAAGTTGGGATCGAGATTGAATATCTCTGGTTATCTCCAGATGGATCTGGTTCTTCTAGTGGGATTTTCAGATTAGAATCTGCGCTTCCCAAGTTATCTCCGAGGTTGGAACCGATACTCTCGGGTGTGTTCCGGGTTGAGACCGAACTTCAAAGTATCCAAATTGATATGAGCTATCTTCCGTGGTTATCTCTGAAAGACAAATCGCCTCTCTTGCAATGTCAAGAACATTTTATCGTAGAAGAATCACAGCAACGAAATAGCAAAGTTGGTAGTCAGCCAAGACAAACAAGAAAGAAGTCGATCAACATCGATAAATTCGCAAATTTGATGTGGGAAATTTTGCTTCTAAAAGTTTCTCCTTGAAGGAAATATAAAATTTAGTAAAAGGGAAAGTCGAAAACGAGGTTCTTAGTTTTCTACGTACTATGTAAGAGAGGAAGAGATGATTACGAGGTAGCCTTACCTTCATGCGGGTTAGAGGCATTCGTAATGTTTTTCATGTTTTGATACGATCAAACAAGTTCGACTACAATCATGTGATCGAGTACAACTGCTACAGTTGATAAAGATTTGTCCTACTAGGAAATTTCTATTCAGATAAGTCGATGTAAAAGAACAAGTTCTCAAGAATAAAGTGAGACCTTTTGTTAAGGTAATGTGGAGACCAAATGTCAAGAAGCTTATTACGTGGAACTCAAAATAAGATGATGAAAAGTTATTCTTGAGTTATTTGTATAATCTATGTCTTCGATTCTCGGACAAAATCCTTTGTAAGAAGGGAAGAATGTGACGAATGAATTATTCGAAATATGATTTTGGGGACAAAATCCTTGTAAGGAGGGAAAGTCAGAACGATCCGTAATTTTTTGTATGTAATCTAAAATATTTATTGAATTAAATAAATATTTTAGTTGATGGTTAATGTTAAATAAATATTTGTTTAATTTGATTATTTATTAGTTAAATAAATAATTCACGAGTTTTGGGAATTAACTTAATTAAGGTAATATGATAATTAAGTTGATAATTGGTAATGTGGTATATATTTTAAGTTAATTAAATTAAATGAGTGTTGAATTAATTATTATGTTACATCAGGTAATAGTCTAATTTAATTTAATAATTAAATTGAGAGTTGATAAGGATTAAAGGAATTGTTATAATATGGTTTTAATTTAATTTATTAATTCATGATGTATTGTTATTAAATAAAATTATAAATGAAAATTATAATTTTATGGTAATTTGATAATGCGGCTTGTTAATGTGATAAGATGTCATTAGTTTTAATTTAATTTAATTTGAATATTAGAATTTAATTAAATAGAGTGTGACATTAAACTATAAGTTTAGTTATTAAAATAAATTAAAAGAAGTTTAATTTAGTTTTACCAAACAAGGCATAAGAATTTTAAGTTCTTATTTTTATTTGTTTTGCAAACAAGCCTTTACGGCTTTTTTGATTTTCAAAATTTATAACCCGATAAATATTAAGTATACGTATTATATTGTATTAAGTATATATCATCTTAAAGTTTTACGTTAAGTTTGTAGCTTAAGCCTAATTCTAAAGAAAACAAAAACAGTAGAGAAGGAAGAAGAAAGAAAAGAGAGAGAGAGAGAGATCTCTAGAGAGTTCGAGAGAGAGAAAGTATTCTCCTGTGGATTTCAAGTTATGTTTTGAGGAGAAATAAGGGGTCAAAACAATTCTCACTGTCTAAAAGAGTATAATTGACGCCTCTAAAATTAGGTATACATCACCCATTATGAAGTCGCCGATACATGGTACAAAAATTCAAATATAACTTCATTTATACAACTGCTGAATCACATATGAATACGTACCACGCTTAATCTGAGTTTTAATACAAATGTATGTAACTCCTCATGGTGCCTCGACCACAACCTTACAATGGTACTTTACATAAAAGTATAGTGAAAAACTGCTTTTAGAAATTAAAATCCTTTGGGAAGTGCCCAATGAAACCTTCAGCATATGAGGCCATGCTGCTCAGTGGTATAATAGATATCATATGTCCACCAGTAATTATCCTTCGTCACCTACAGACCCTAAAGAAAATGAGAAGATTATTATCATCTTCATTCCAATGGCTAGCCTTCTTAACATATAACTATCTCCACCGCTCCAAGTGAATATTATATTTCAAATTAACTCCAAGATCAAATAGTAGTGCCTGGGAGATATACTTCGTAAAGTGGGATACTCACAACCCTATCTTATAATAACACGAGGTGGTATGTCATTAGACATCTTATATGACAAAGGGCAAAACACCTTTCCAAAGTTTGGGTTCATCTCACCCTATTCGATTCACCAAATATAACTACTAAATGTCAGTATGTAATACAACACACTTTTTCTATACTGCTTAGTGGAGAACTCCATGTCCAGAGACCACTGCTCTATTCCCTCTGTTATCCTCGTCAATTCGTAAGAACACTCTTACAACAACAACACTCTTATTACCTCGGTAAGGAATCAGGAAGGTAGCAAGTAGTAGAGCACAACTAGCCCAATAAAGAATATCATTACCAAAGATAATTAAATTATCAATAGCTTTCATCAATAATAAATCGTAGATTTAGAACATACGGTAGATGATAAAACTTTTCAACCATAGTTGCAGCTTAACGAGCAATCCATTAAAGAGTCAAATGCACTATAAGGTCTATTATTTCTACGTTAAAAGTCCACCAACAATGTTTTATCCATGTAAAATAAATCATTAGTTCATGTCCACAATCATATTTTGAATAACTCATAATCATAATTGTGGTTCTAAATTCTCTTCGCAACTAGGACGAAGATAATTTTCATCACCCATCTTCACCCGAAAACATCAAAAAATCACTGCTATACTCAAATCGTAATTCCTTCTCATAATCATATTAATAATTCATTCTTGTGACTACGCCCAAAGATATTCATTAATAATCTATCTTTCATTACCATACCAAAGACATATAAATCAGATTTTAAGAGTTAAGTAGAGTACGATATCTACTATCTTCTACTAATTAAAAGTTGTATAATAAATATTTTATCACCGAGACTTAGCTTAATAAATAATCCACATCATCGAATCACCCTCCGTGACTACGGCCAATGATATTCAAGAATATCACATCCATGAATTTATATTTCATTGTCAGACTCACTGGGATAATCAATCCATATAATCAATTATCCATGCATCATTACGGCCAAGGATATTCTGTGAATATCACGCACCACGAATTATACCGCACTACATGCCAAAGATAATCGTGTTTTCATCAACGGCCTATGATCACGCCATACAAATAATTCATCTTTGCACCCTTGGGTCAAGAGAATCCATAGCCATAATCATACCAAAATCATTCCATCAATGCACCACGGGCCAACGAGGACTTTTTCCACATCATTCGTGAATATTACTGGCCATGATTATACCCTAATAATTTCGTCATAATTATACTAAGTCCATCTACGACTACTACCAAAGACGACTTTCAACATAAAAGATAAAGACGAGGATGATGATAATTATATAAGAATCAATCAAACGAGAAAAGGATAAATATTAAACATTTATAATACAATTTATCCAAATGCTCAATAATAACCAAAATGTTATCAATCACTTAATAATTCATAATCTAATATCATTATTATTATAACAATATTTTAATCATTTCTTAAACTTATAAATAATTTATTTCAATTGTTTAAACTTTATCAAATAATATATTTAATCATTCAAAAGTGTCACACCTCCATAAGATTTCATAATCAATGATCAAATCCTCATCAAAATCAGACATACCCTATATAGGATTCTCAAGCTCATAAAACTCCTATTTTCCAATTTTATTACTTCATATAACATATTTAATTCATTTATCATAACTAGTTCATTTTACGAAAAATACCAAATCACCCAAAAATATTTTTTTCCTGATTTAGTGTAATATAGTCCCATCTTTGATATATATATTTTCTAAGAATTTTAAAATTCATTTTACTAGTTTTCATAATGGCTAAACCATGCCAATATTTAGATACATTTATCATAAATTGTACTTTTCGTCCAAAAATTCCAAAATTTATAGTAGTATACTCGTTATATAATGTACATTCTGTAATAAACATTTCACCAATTTTGGTGTTAAATTACAAGGAGTTATAAGGGCTTATTTTTAAAGATAGCTTTTTCCCATAAAATTCATAATCATGATCTATACATCCAAAATGGCCATTTTTAAGTACAACTAGAAAACTCATCAAATTATCATTTCAAATTTTTCTTGCACTTTCGAGGGTCAAAATTACGAAACCGCTTCGGGAAAACCTTTTTAATGAAAAATACTATTCTGTATTTAATGCGAACGATTTATTTACAATGGATGGGTAATCCATATGTACAAAGTTATTTCAACAAAATAATAA